>CM026426.1:87466147-87842885 GCA_014871385.1 Ceratodon purpureus
CCTCTCCCTCTCTTGTCCCTGTCGGGGGGGGGCCTGTCCCTAAAGTCTCCCTGTCCTCCCCCCTCCCTCGCCCCGCTGTCACTCCCTCTCCCTCTCCCTCTCCATCTCCCTCTCCCTCTCCCTCATCGCTCAATCCCTGTCCCTCTCCCTCTCCCTCTCCATCGCGGTCACCCCTCCCCCTCTCCTCTTTCCCTCTCCCTCGCGATCAATCCCTGATCCCTACTCCCTCTCCCGCTCCCTTGCGGCACTCCCTCTTCCCCTCTCTCTCCCTCTCCCTCGCGGTCCTCCCTCTCCCTCTTCCTCGCGTCACTCCTGTCCCTCTCACTCTCCCTGGCGGTCCCTCCTTGTGCCCTGTCCCTCTCCCTGTTTCCCTCTCCCTATACATCTCCATGTTTCCCTCTCCCTTGTCCCTCTCCCCTGTCCGTCTCATTCCCTCTCCCTCTCCCTGTCCCTATCCCAGTCCCCTGTCCCTTCCCTGGCATGTCCCTCTTGCTATCCCTCTCCATCTCCCCCTCCCTCACTCCATCTCCCCTCTCCCTCGTCACCTCCCCCTCTCCCTCGCGGTCACTCCCTGTCCCTGTCCCTCTCCCTCTCCCTCTTGATCTCTCTCTTTCCCTCTCCCGCCCGGTCTCTCTCTGTCCCTCTCCCTCTCACGCTTGGTCAAACCCTCTCCGTGTCCCTTTCCCTTTCGCTTGCAATCTGTACTCGTCACTCTCCCTCTCCCTGTCCATCTCCCTTATGTAGAACGAATTTTTAATGTGCACTATTGGGCTTGATGGGGTGCGACAGCAAGATCGATTATTACAACATTACCAAAATTTTAAATTAAGGAAAAATTTGTGTCAATAATATAGTTTGGTCTTAATTTTGACGGTATGTTTCATAATAGTCTGAGTCTTCATCACCTAGATCCATTGTATTATCAACAGCAGCCTCCAAATGTAGGTACTCCTTAACTGCGTGGTCATATCTCCGCTTCGTCTTCCGTTACTTTGGGGAAAGTAATGCAGCCTGGTGTCTTGCTGCCTGCTCAGCGTAATCAAACATGCCAATGAACGTAGCTGCCGGCGACAAGGGAACTCGGGCCACTCTGCATACGAAGGCAGTATCTGAGAAAAGACGATTCTAAGCCTGACTGTTAGAATCACAAAATGTTCAAAATTTCTGTCTAATACGAGACGTGACGACTACACTCACTGCCTGCTCTTCGGTCGGATCTCCGGAGGATGGTAAGCCAGATCTTCTTCTCCAAGCAGGATTGGAGGAACCTCGTCATCGTCGTCGTCGTCGTCGTCGTCGTCGTCGTCGTCATCGTCCTCTTGGTCACTGTGATGGGCCCCGGCAGGTGCACAAGGAACCAAGTCAGATCTCATCGGAGTAAGAAGTTCCTTGAATATGTCCTCGTCCTCCTCAATAGCGACAATGTGACGGCCACAATTGCGACAGACTTGTATGGAGTCGCCTACAAAAGTCGACAAAGAAGGGAGGTAGTATTAAGGCGAACTACAATCTGGAAATACGGGAAAGTCAGTATCATAAGATTGTAAGGCCATACCTGTTCTCGCCGTGAGGTCAACCACAATGCCTCCAAGGATGTGCAAGACAAGACGATGCAGCCCCAGAAATACTCATCAAGTTCCTTAGGACCACGCCAAGGCCGATCGCCGTTCATCTTCACAGTCTTGGCGTTAGCCGAGTTCATAAGGACGTTTCCCTTAACAACGTCAATATCTCCACTGTGGGTTGGATTCTGAGTAAAGGCAGAGTTCCGAGTGCCGGCGGAGAGAGATGCTGGCCTGGGATACGGAGTGCATCTGACATAAAGACCCACCCTAAAAAGGTTAGTGGTCTCAACCCAAGATGGAACCCAAAGCGGCAGTATGTTGAAGCTGGTCCACTCCTTAAACATCTTGAACCCGAGGCTTGGGCAGAAGGACCTGATAGTCTTCCTTGTGGAGTTATCATCGGTGTAAACAAAGACAAGGGCGCCATCATCGTGCAAGAAATTATGGGCAAACACGAACGTGTTATTGAACCAGTCCTTGTGAAGGACATTCCACTTAGGGACATCCGAGGCCGTTCTTGATATGCCTGGTACCGGGGAGTTGTCTGGAACCTGGGCTACTACAAGGTCCACCATTCCGTCCTTCATTTGATTCCTCCCATAAACCCGGCAGGTTCTATCATAATTGCACTGGCTCGCGAACTTGTAAACCGCATCGAACTTGATTTATCGATCATACCATTCATGATCAAATCGAAAGTATCGTACTCCTGCTCCTTCAGTTCGTCAACCAGTTGGAACTCAAGCTGAGATAGTGTAAAATCTGTCCCAGAGGAGTTCCCTGATGGCGAAGGTCCATCCAGTCTACGTCGGGACTTGGGAGATTTAGGGGACCGTTGTCCTCTTTGGTTATCACTGGGTGACCTTGCAACTGAACCAGTGCCAGCGTCTTGTAAGGCAGTGGTCCTCTGCGCTACGCGTCTTCCTAGCTGCGCCTGCGATTTCTTTCTCCTCTGACCAACTTTCGGGTCCTCCGGTGCAGCCTCTTGGACGTCAGGTACTTCCTCCGGAGTGGCGTTAACAACACCTAGTCGTCTCTTCAGTTCTTCCTCCTCGGCGGGGCAGAAAGTCTTCGCACACTCGATGTGCCAACCGCATTCCTTCAGATGCGCTGACGGAAATGTGATCTTCTGATACTCCGTGAAGATGAACGAGTCATGGCGAGACTCAGTCTGGGTACCCATCCAATCTGGTTCCTCCGTGATTGCCGCCTTTGGCATCAACTCCCTCTTGTAGTATCTATAAAACAGAGGGAATTGGGTCTGATTTCTATATCTGCGCAAAGGCCAAACTAAACATAAGCCGACCAAGGTTTTGATACTCACCGATAGATAAACCGGCTGACGATGAGATTGCCCTTAGGCACCTGGTCCCAAGTGTCGTTCCGCTGGAATGCATGTTTCCCCAAAGACAGTTGGAAAAGCCTTTTGCCAAACCTTCTTCTTCCAGTAGTTCAGGTACACTTGCCACGACTTCACTTCCTTAGTCCAATCTAAAAGCGGATCTTCAAGCAGGATAGGCTCAATCTTCTCCGTGATCTCGTCTTCTAGGAGCGCATAGAAGCATGCTTTGTGCAGCCAAGCATGAAGTTGAGACTCACTGCACGAAGACCTTGGAAAATTGTTTGCAGCCCTGGTATTATCAGAGCCGTTCCACATCTTCAGCCAACGCACTTTATACATCCCCTTCACGTTGGTGGTCGCAATAAGCTGTAGTTTGTCTAGCCCCATCTCGCACTTCTGATTAGGGCGATTGTTGTAATGGTTCCGAATCTGAAAGGACGTAAACCCAAACAATGTAAGAATCAAAGTCATGCCATAACAAACGCTCATCAGGCCATTCCCCCGTTGCAGCTACACCACATCCTGGAGGCGTTAAATAACGTCAATGACCAAAACAATCGATCCTTCCAGGAAATCTGCAAATTCAAATGGCTTATCAATGCCGAACGTGACGAGCCACCAAACTTTGCAGCTCATCTAGAGGGTCAGAGTATTTTGGACAGTAACGTTCTCCTAATCATCACTTGAAATTTAAGCACATCCTACCTAAAGTTCTAACTCATCAAGCAACAATCAAGTAGCAAGATTACCCCCAAAAATGACTAAGTGGCTAGAAACCCGACCGCGCCTCTGAGGCACGGAAGGGGCTCTCGGCACTAAGAGCCCCTTCTAGGTCTCAGAGGCGCGCTCGGGGATAGAGGCCAAAGGGCACGTAAAGCCCCCTTCGGGCTGGATCCTCGACCGCGCCTCTAAGGCCCGGAAGGGGTTCTCGGTACCGAGAGACCCTTCCCAGCCTCAAAGGCGCGGTCGGGATTTGGTAGCTAGGGACATCTTCGGATCCTTCGGGCCGGAAACCCGACCGCGCCTCTGAGGCCCGGAAGGGGTTCTCGGCACCGAGAGCCCCTTCCGGGCCTCAGTGGAGCGGTCGGGTTTCCGGCCCGAAGGGGCACAATCTGGCCTCCTTTAATTGTAAAAGGGGACGGAATGGCCCATCAGGCATAAAGAACTCCATTATTGGGTTCTTTATAAGCCTGGTGGGCCCTATAAGCCCCCTTTTGGCTAAAAGGGGTCCGTTAAGGCCCCTTCGCGCCGAAAACTTGACCGCGCCCTTGAGGCCGAGAGGGGCTTCTCGGCACCAAGAGACCCCTCCGGGCCTCATGGGCGCGGTCGGGTTTTCGGCCCCAAGGGGCCTTAACGGGCCCCTCTGAGCCCAAGAGGGGCCGGTTAGAGCCCCTTGGGGCCCGTTCCCTGACCGCGCCCTTGAGGCCGGGAGGGGCTTCTCGACACTGAACCTAAACGTAAGGACGCGGTCGGGGTAGTAGATATAAGAGCCTCAACCGAGCCTCAATAAGACAAAATAAACTTACTTGCAAAAATCTAAGTAAAGAATGTCCAGAACCTACATACCTCTGCGATAAAATCCTTCCCGTTCTTAGGATTTGCAACGGCTTGGAGCTTGCTGAAAAGCTTGTTAAGGGCTTCTTTTTTCTTCAGAATCGAATTGAATATAACCTCACGTAAACGCTCCCCTGTTTGCTTATTCAGCGGCGTCGTCTGCTTGTAGTGATTGCATGCTTCCTCGCCTGCACCTGCTATCACTTCCTGCCACATTTAACCCCGAAATCTGGTTTATTAAATTATTACGACATACTCTATAAATCAGACTGGAGTGAAAAAGTTTAAAGGATTTACCGAGAAGAGGTGGTTGACCATTGTCTTTGAAGACAATGGATACCAAGTATTGGTCGACTTGTTCCTCTCCCTTAGGTACTCTTCCTTGCTGAGGATATTCTCGAAATACGTTATGGGTAGCAGCCCATACTTGTGCACCATCTCGATCTGGTGCAAGACATTTGTCTTGACATGCGCCTGCTCATTTGACCTGTCACGTCGTATGATATTAGACATCACGAACTTCAACTAATGAAATCCACGACTTAGCATTGAGTAAAAACTTTTAGATCTAGTCTCGGAATGGTACTTACTTGTTAACTGAATGCATGGCCCTGAGAATACTTGGATACAGATTCTTATGGATCTCAAGGACCAAGCAATCTGGCATATCGTGAAGGCGATGCCAGTCCATGTTGCCCATCTTAGCTTTATCGATGTAGCGCTTCCAGGCCGTGTAGCGGTGATTGCCATCGTAAATGAAAAACATCTTTCTGTGAAGTGGCTTCAAATCGGGGTCAGAATTCAATTCTAACTCGAATTCATTATCCAACTGATCCCATGCAGAACTCCATTCCCGATTGATTTCATCTGTAACCAGCTGCTCCCTCCCTTTCGTATCGGTCAGAGCCACATAGAACACTGCTGACCCTACTCTGTACCCGGACCGGAACTCGCTCTGCAACCGTAAGACCTCAGACATCAATAGTGGCCTGACTTTGGGCATACTAACCATGCGGCATAAAGGAATTCTCAACCTCAAGAACTTCTCTATCGGTTGTTTCCGACTCTGGTTGACTGCAACAAAGGTGTCGTTCTCAAACTCCTTGATCATCCGAGCCTCTATCTCCGCTGGTGTCACAACATCGTCCTTTCTTAGAGGGTTTTCCGGCAATTCCTCCCCCTTCTTAACCCGCGGCCATGTCAGCTTAGCCGGCGGCATCTCTGCATTGTCCTCCTCTTCCTCCTCTTCATCCACCAAGGGATCTTTCTCTTCCGCCTCCACCTCGGCTGTCCCCGCGCTATTTGGTGAAGGTGTACTCCCCAATGTATGCACCGCACCATCGTTTGCGCCCTTGGCCATGGCCGTTTCCTTGTTGACATCGCCTGCCACTTCCTCCAGTTCAGACTGCTCCGTCGCCTGCAGGTCCATGCTCTTGTCCTGCCCCTCCTCTCCTTGCCTGTGCCCAGCAGCCACTACCTGCGTCTCTTCTACAGCCGCCTTCTGCGTCTCATCCACAGCCGTCTCTTGCACCTCCTCCTCTCCGTCTTCCTGCAACAATGTGACGCAACCTAATTAGTCAGCTGATTTGAACCCTTTCTAAAACCCTAGATACATACTTAGGAACTTGACGCTCTGACGATGCCCTAATACCTATTCCCGCCCTTACTTCAGGGAGTATTATCTTACGTGCTCTCGCTGGACAGCGGACTCCACAATTCTAACCTTCTTAGACTTCTTGTGCTTTTCTGGACGCTCCTCCCTACTTGGCCGCTTCTTACTTTTCCTTTCACTTTCTGATGACCTCTCATCTCCAGCCCTCTTCTTTGTACCCTTCTTCTCACTTCCTGGTGACTTCTCATTCCCGGACAACCTCTCCTCCCCATGGCCCTTCTTCGACCTACCCTTCTTCACCTTCCCTCCATACTTAGGGTTAATCATGGCAACAAACTATGTAGACCGACCCGCACCCTACAAACCCTAACGACGACACCCTAAACCGAACCCTGACTGCACTACACTCCCACACACAAAAACCGCAACACAGTGTAAGCCAGGTACAGCAAGGCTGCGAGCTAAGAACACCACGAGGGGGCACAGAGGGACTGAGCATGGAGCTTCTCCCCCTTCTTATACCTGGCCTCAAGAGCAACGGCGCACAAACTAATGATGTCTACAATTAACACACGTACCTCTAAGCACTCAGGTATGGTGAGGGGAATTGATTGCTGGAGCGGCGTCACACACTGCGATGGCGATGTCTCACACAACCCGCCCCCCTTTGCTACTCGAGGTACTGCTATGACGGGAAGTTTTGCGAAGTCCTTACTCAATGCTCTTCACGGTCCCGCCAAACCCCTAAAAACATCGCCTCCGTTCCTCAGCCTGTCTCATCCTCAAAGCTGTCAGCTGCTTCGAATTTGAAAACAGCTTGTCTCTCCCCTTCCTCTTTCTCTTTCTCTCTTTCACAGGAGTGGCGACCACTTCAGTTGAATCATTGACATGCATCTGTGACACTATCCTGCTCTCTCGTCACACTAAACATCCCGGAGAATGCCGCTCATTGCTTTAATATATCTCTCGTCAGGATGAGTACAGTTATTTTTGACGCTTCCAACTCTTTTGGCGCCCTTCCAAATAAAGATTTCCTTAACTCAAAATTCGTAGAATTGGCGGTTGAGATCCCTCCCCTTTTTCCCATGTCAGGGAATTTACACTGACACGGTGTACCAGCCCTAATTATATTCAGTGACAATCAAGAGACGGCTGGCCCATATTATAGAGCCTTGTAGTGGCTGGTGATTTGTCGCATGATCGTCCTTTCAAGTAAACATAGGGGGCCCCTAAACCCAGTCATCAGCCCCTTTTAGTCCGTCAGGTATTCATCCTCTCTTCAACATTTGTCTCTGTTATGACATGTTGAGATTAGCAAAATCAAACGTATAAATGCAGTGGAAAATGCTGCAACAACCCTCTCAATTCTGCACTTCGTCGATTGTGTCGCTCTTTCTGAACTCCCTACGCCATGGCGCTACCTGTCCCGGCTCAGTTCCTAGGTTCCGTTTTTCTTTACACACATGGCGTCGGAATTCCGCTTACGTTTAGGATAGATGATGATGGGTACGCTCTTGTGTCATGTCAGCGTCTTAGTCTTAGGTTCCAGTATCAAGAGGACACCATTAGCGTCGAGGAGGAGATTTGTGATGACCTCACTGGAAAGATCACACATACACTAGGCCAGGTTTCATTCGTGGACGAGAGGGATTGTAAGATGTGGAGGCTCATACCTGGTAGGTTTAGAGTCTACGGTCTCACGGATTCTCAGATGGCTGCATCCACCGAGATCCTGACCCCCAGACGGTCCTCTACTTGCACCATCCAAAAACCAGGAGCGGTGGACGTGTAGTTGAAGACCGACTCTGCCTCACATACGCCTCTCCTTGCCAAAGTAAAAGTCGAGCCGGGCTTAGATACCCCGCTTATCAATCTCTCCTCTGACGATGACAGGAGCCCGCGGACTCGAAAGTCAGCGGGATATTTACCGGCCGGAGAACCTGTCCGTCCCAAGGCGGCTGTGGACACTCGCGCTTCGAATCTCATGGCAGTGCCCCCTTCTTTGGACGAGTCCGTCAGTATTGTATCGCTGTTGAAGAAGCTTACTTCGCGGCCGGGTAAGAAGAACCTCCTAAAGAAGTTAGACTACAACTCCATCCGACATGAGAGAGTGGAATATCTGCCGGCGGAGTTCAACGGCGACGTCATCTTCGAACTGCCACCTGTCGGATCCTCTGCCTCACGATCAGCCGCCAAGTCCATGCAGGGCATGGATAAGAGGTACGATGGGCACGTGTGGACGAAGACGATCACCACCAACATCTCCAACAATATGGGCCTCTCTTTTTGATCGTCTTCATGTGCGGGCCATTTGCGGTGCAAGAACAAGGACTGCGGGTACCTTGAGCGCGACCATCGCATCTTCGACGTGAATGAGACCGAATTTGACGGATGCACGTTGCAGGCGTTTGTTGTGGGTGAAGAGGCTCCGAAAGAATCCACTTTGGTCTGCAAGGTATGTAAGGAACCTCCCGTATGCGTTTCCACTTGTAGAGCAAGGATATTTTATGTTTCGGGCAAGGGCAATAGGACACGGGCGTGCATCCACGTAGGATCCCACAACCACCCTGTCAAGGTGGGAGACTACCGAGACATTAAGGTCGAGATAAGTAGTTTGATAGAAAATCAGATCGAGAACACGCCCAAGGCTACGAAGAGCGCCGTTGTACTAGAGGCCAGCAAGGACCTGATTGGTAGTTTTTTATTACGATCGGAGGATGATCCATCCAAGACGCTCACTGTTCAAGAGCTTTACCCGGTGCTCCATAGGTGCAAAGATATGGCGTCGCCTAACATTCGGAACAAGGTCGTTACTTTTAGGTACCTCAGACGGTTCGGGGTGATGGACAGCATAACGAAACTGCGGGGACTCAGCACATGGGATTTCGTACAGAACAACATGTTCCGTGGCCAAGGGTCAGAGTTTGACAAGGTCTACGTGTTCAAAATGTTGGAGCTTGGGCCCGCCAGTGATGTCGATCTTGTGAAGAGAATGCAGCCGACGGGGGATCTGGAGCTTTCGTGGATGATGTTTGACCACGTCAGGCGCGTGCAAAATTGGACAACCATGGCATGCCACGTGTGTGACTCCACGTACTGCCGGGTCATGACTATCGCCTGCTGCGACATGCAATCTGAAGACGCCGAAGCCCAGATGGTGTTCTGGAAGAACCTCAATGCAATCATGAAGAGACACGGCGTGGAGAAGCCGAACTTCAAGGGCTTCATGGCGGACAGCGCCCAGGCTAATTGGAATGCGGTCCGGGTGGTATACGGCAATGGCAACAAGGAAGATCAAATGGAGGACCGGGAGAGGACCTGTCAATTTCATTGGACTTAGTCCATGGTGCTTCATACCGAGAAACACGTCGCCGAAGAGTTGTGGGATCAACACAAAAAGATGTGTCAGCAAAACAGGAAGGCAAGATCAATGGCGGAGGCCGATGCTCTTTATCACGGGATAAGGGCTTGGTGGGCATCTGCGGGGGCAGTGTCCAAATCTGCCTTATAGAAACTTGACTTATGGCTCTCATTCTGGCATTATCGATATCGCCAATGGGGTGGGTTCATGACCGAGGTAACCACGCCATCCACTGTTGTTTTCTCTTTCCCCGTACATGCTCATCATAGTGACTCATTAATCGATCCTCCGTTGTTGGATCTCAGAAATTCTCGGAGGCGGAACTCGCGGAGATGCCGTCCTGCAACCTCGCGGAGGCGGTCTACAACAAGTGGCTTCAAGCATCCGGCAATAATGGCAGTGATCTGTACGTCGCCACCGTGGATGACTTCATCCGTGCTTTTCTACAGATTGTGAATTACTACCAGTACCTAAAGGGCGACGTGGGGGGTGCTGGCCCCAGCAAGAAGGAGCTGAGGCTATGATCCGCAGAACGTAGGGCGAAAAAGACGGGCGATCCAATGGTTCTGGAGGACCCCATGCTGGACATGCCTGGCGCCGATGAGTTTTGTACGCGCATCCCACATCTGCCAGGGGAGGAGGTGTTTGGTTCGCGGAAACGCAAGCCCGACTTGCCTCTTGGCGCTGAAGAAGAGTCGCATAGGCCAGATAAGGTTAACTTTTCGCATCCTCGAGTCAGTACCAGACCTGTCAGAGCTTGCGTGGCTCCCATGCCAATCATCGTCGAGGAAGGCGACCGCGAGGTTGAAGCAGCTCATCATCCATCGCCACAAATGGATTCCGTCATCGCTTCACCCTTCAGCGAAGGAGGAGTGCGTCACGTCTCGGCTGTGGAGGAGACCAAAGTGAACGTGAAGCAGTGGCACATTGCTCGACTGCCAAAGACTTCCGCAAAGTGCTGTTGGGTGCAGAGGGCCGTCACCAATAAGAAATGCACAGAGAGGATTGTCAGGGGTGCTAAGCCCACCCCTGCCCCGACCTACAGCGGTGTATGGCACAGCAGAAGGAGGAACCTCGACATATCCGAGGACTTCTACTTCTGCCCCGACGACATTGAGAGGTGCGTGAAGGGGACAAGGCGCAAATGGGTGAACTGGTACGATTTATCGAGAAAGGAAGGATTTCCACCCATCCCAACAGTCTGGCCTGTCAAACTTGGGACGAACCTGAAAGACTGTGAGATTCTTGCCTTGGAGGAGGCAGGGTTTCAGCTCCCACAGAAGAAACCAGTCTCGCCTAGGAGGCTCTTCACCTCCGACCCCCCTCCGCGAAACCTAGACTCGGTTCCGGTGCCAGCAGAGGCTGATCGGTACCCTGGAAAGAGAGACGGGAAGATTGTCAAGCGGACCTCGACTCGACCCAATCCGCAGCAGAGGCTGTCCATGGCCTCCTCCGACTCCCTCAAAGCGCGACTGCGGTCTATCACCATGATTCCTCATTCCGGCCTCGGCTGCATCATCGCGCTAGACTCCGGGGCTCCTCCCAATGTGACGAAATACCAGATCACCATCAGCTCCCTCCCCGGCTGTACATGCCCAGCATTCAAGAAAACAATGACGAAGTTGCGTGGGAGAGTTCAATTTACATATTGCAAACATATGTATTACGTCCTCTTAAAGGTATGCCTGCGTGACTCGGATGTGGAACTTTTCATCCATGCACCGACCTTTAGCTTCAACAAAGTGAAGTAACTCCTCGAGAGTGGAATCTTGACACACTCCTTGGCGGGGCCCTACGAGACAGTCTAGAATTTGCCCTTCCTAATTTAGACCATCACGACGTCGCAGTGATACTCTGCTTTTGTTTTTAATCGAGTCTGACTATGACTCAGTAATACATGATTTGATTTGCCATTATTGTTAAAAAAAAGTGACACCTGGCCGAGTAATTGTTGTCGCACATCTTGTCCACCATTCATTTTCCACAAATAATTACTTAATTACCATGCACTTTCTTAAAGAATATTACATCACATGAATAGGATGCGGTTTGGCAGTCCTTTTGATATTTCTACATAGCTACTTTTAGTTTCCATCGGACGGACGACGCATTCATCTAGACGTGGACCTAAGGAAGAACCTCGACCAGACCGAGGAATTTTAATGACTGGACTGGACCCCACACGTCCACATATTGCGGATCTCGAATAAGTCCCCGGAGGAATTCTGCCAACCATGGAATAAGCATGGCTTGGAAGGGACTTGGACTCAACCTCCTTAGTAGGCGATTTGTCGAGCGCCTCCGTAACAGTAGATGGCACCACATCAAGCCCACCGCTATGTCCACCTTCTAGCGGTTTAGGAGGCGATGGTCGTGGCTTCAGCAACAACTCGTCACCCTCATCTTCAAGAAAGGGTTCAAATGGCCCACCCTCATCACCTAGGGATACAACCCCAAAACCGACTTCCTCCATGGCAAAAACGGTATGCACCCCACCCCAAACCCTGAACATTTCACCAGCTAACAAACGAGAGAGAGAGAGAGCATAGGCCCCAGGGTCATCCATTTATTCCAGTGAAATCACAGAAGACCCCGTCATTCACGCCCTCCCGCACAATTTCGAGACCAGTAGTTGATGGGCAGACCCAAAAAACCCTTTAACAAAACCTGGAAAGTATCCCACATTCAAGGAATATTCCTTGGAATATTCGAAAATATTCTCTTTTCCTCATCTTACATTCTATTTTTAGTATTAAAAATTCCATTTTTAGAATCTGCTCTCCATTTTCCGCTCTAAGAGCAGAAAATCTTTGCTCTCCGCTCACCACTCACATACAAGCTACCCTCGTTTAGGGTTTAGGTTTTTAGGTCTAGGGTTAAGGGTTTAGGATCTTAGGTCGAGGGTTAAGGGTTTAGGGTACAGGGTTTAGGCATTTTTAGGGACATTAAACACCTCGTATTTGGAATGAAATTAAATCAAAAGTTGTTTGAACCTATTTGAATTTTGTGAGTAAGGTTCATATAGGGAAGTACATCGTTGCAAATGTTACAGGGAAGTACATCGTTGCAAATGTTACAGGGAAGTACATCGTTGCAAATGTAAAATACATAAATCTTAATCAATTCATTAACGTTCTACCTTGACTAAAATTCGTACAATTTTATTACATTCTAGTAAGGAAGTGAAATATTTGGTTCATTCATATAATTTTAAAAAACAAAATTCATAATTCATGTATTCAAACACAACGTCTTAAATCAATGATCATAACTATAGATGTCGTGTCACGACTTTCCGAGAATTCTAGTTTTTACTTTGTTTGTGGATTAAAAGTAGTAAAAAGGATAGATGTTATAGGTTAGTTAGAAGTTATTGTAGACATTAGGTTAGAATGATAGAAATAGAAATAGAGGAAAAATAAAAAGTGTTAAATTAGTTAAAAACACTTAATTAGTATTGTGTTAGAACTCCTCTGAAGGTGGAAATCTTGAGGCAAAAGTGGCGGAAACTGGGAGAGTGGGCCGCGTCAAGGAGTAGAGGAGCTTTGCCATGGTGGAGCACGATCAACAAGGAAAGCGGAAAGTGGGGAGGTTGATAACCGGACCTGGCAGGATCCGACTCTCTCCTTTTTAGGGTTTCAACCAGGATATTGGAAAGGCGGCTAGGGTTTAACTCCATCAACCTTCCAGGTTGTTTCTCGGGAACCGCCGCCACCTTTTTCAGAAAGTGGACCGGAGGAACTGCCACGTGTCCCGCGGAAGCCGGACGGCAGTCAGTTGACCGCCGCCACTTTCTTCGGATGGCGGGCCAGGTGGGCGGCCACGTGCCGCAATTGCCGCGGACCTTGGGCACGACAGCCAGTTGACCACTCCCTCGGTGACGGAGAATGCGGAGGTCGTGGGTCGGTCCGGCGAGGAAATCGGGACAGGTGTCGAGACGGGGCCGGTGGCGACTCCACCTGTTCCACTGACGGCGGTGGGCCGCAAGGAGAAGCGGCGGCTGAAGAAGATGGAGGCCAAGGAGCGAAAGAAGAGGGGTAGTACTTAGGATTCTAGTTAGGTTTAGGTGCAAGTTGTTGAGGCAGGTAGTTAGGATTAGTTAGACTTTATTGTTTTTGTCTTTTTCCTAGTTTCGGGCCTTGACTCTTCGGGTAGCGGAAAGTCAGTCTGCTGCCACGTGGCCCGTGATTATGATCACGCGGTCCGTGGCTCAGTAGTTTAAAAGGGAGAACCCTTGGGGTTTTCTCTCACCATTTTGCGATGTTTGTGTTCTTTTGTGCAATTCAGGCTTTATGTTTTACTCCACATTTGTCTTGAGTTGTTTTCTTGAGTGCATGAGCAAAGTGAGTGGTCCCTCCTTCCCATTCTTGTTGTTTCCGAGTTTGCACCGGTCCCCATAAACGCTGTGTAGGTTAGTTAGGCTAGTATTCCGTGTTAGGTCAGTTCGGGCTGTGAGCCTCTATTAAGCAAGTTTTAAACATCCCTAATTCAAGCCGTTGCTCTCATGCAAGGGGGTACTTGGTGAGCTAGCAGCCGCCCCTGTTTAGGATTGGTGTACTTGCTTAATCGGTTCGGTATCACCCCCTGTGCGGAAGGTGTTAGACGGAGGAACACTAAGGGTGGAAAGGAGGAGAGGGCGGAAAGTGGAAGTGGCAGATACCAGACTTGGGTGCGGAGGGTGTACTCCGGCTCGAGGATACTTGGGGATTCGAAGGGGGTACTTCGGTACAAGGATTTGAGCTTCACCATTTCCACAATCCACCCCAACATCGGAAACGTGGAAACGTGGCCCTACTCTGTGTGACCTGCGGAAAACAGCATTTGTACCCGTTGTGAGGGTAGTGGCCCACTTCCGCATTTCCACCCCTTCTGGGGGAGTGGTACGAGAATTGAGTGGGACAGTTTTCCGCGAGAAGGCTGCCCCCATCGAAACACCAGGCGGAGGGAGTATTAGAGTAGGAGTACGTGAAGTAGGGAGAAAACCCTGACAAATCAGTGGGCGAAATCCCCGGAAATAACTACAAAGTCTCTTTGAGCATTCTAGCTTAAACCGCTAGAATTATTCCGGGTACGGAAGTCAGTTGGTGACGGAAAGGTGGAGCAGCAGTGAAGATTCCACTAGTAATCCTGGAGATGCTGTCATAGAGAAGCTAACTACGATGGGTCTTCTGGGATGTCTCTGTGTACATAGTGATGGGCTCTAGGATCGGGATTCTGGACCTATAGTTGTGTAAGATAAGGTATGGTTCTTGTAGGCTTTGGGATTAGATAGTGTTCCACTTTCCACCTTTGGATAGTGGAATTTTCCGTGATAGGTAGTATCCGGGATTCCTCAATCCCTTAGATTTCGTAGCCTTGGGTGTTTCTTGGGTTTGTGTTTGGGATTTTTATGTATTTCTTTTAGATTATCTCTTCTCTCAGTTGTGTTTACAACCGCAGGTTCTTCGTGGGAACGAACTTGGCGCGGTTTTAACGTGTTACGCGTTATTTAGGTTATTTAACTGAATACGTCACCACCGTGCTACGACAATAGATGTAGTATTAATATATGATATCGACAAATGCTCTAGATGCTTATGCAAGCATACAATCCCATTAATCAATTCTTTAATAATAAATTAAAATGTCATATTTAAGTAAATCCGGACTTTCAGAAGTCCATATCGGTCAAAGTTTTGTTACCAAGTCTGGTCAAAGTCCCCTTCGTTACTCTGGAACATCCGGCTTTTTGCCTGAACCCCTTCTTAAGCATAAGTTCCTTTGTGCGACGAAACAGTTGTTCCGTTCTTAGTTTTCCTTCTATTTCATCTGATTCTAGTTCATTTGCCGTGATGAGGAGAAGAGGCGGTGGTTTTAGGGTGTCAAGTTACCCGCCAGACGAGTGGGAGGTGGTTGTTTCCCCACAAGGAGTGGAGGAGCTTCGTCTGTGGTTTATGGCGGTGGAACGCGCCCGTGGTCGCGGCGTAGCCATTCCCGCGTGGAACCGCATTGCACGCCTAATGCAGCCAGGTGTGGAGTGGGATTGGACTTTTGCACATGCTCTAGAGCAAATGGAGATTATGAATGCTTACAACATCAAGTTTCCCCTCACCTCCGGCGAGGTCTTCTGTATGGCTGATTCTAATGAGGAGGGGAGCGGGAATTTGGGGAGCCCACCACATGAGTGACGAGGTGAAATGTTATCTCCTCGTAACCCTTAACCTCGCCCTTAGTTCGATGTTTTCATAGTAATAGATTACGGTTGCTGTATGTCTTGCGCAAAATTCCATTGCCTGATGTTGAGTTCGTGGTGAGTGTCAAGAGGATGAGTCCTTGCTTTTGACCTGCCCTTTTGGTTTAAAACCCTAAACATCATACCATCTGATCCTCTTTTTTTCTTTGCTCCTAAACTTGCAGGCATCTTCGATATACTCCTACGGTTTAACTGCTTGCTGCTAATCTGCTCAGATATGGGAAGGGGACTTCAGCAAGTAGTTAGCAAGACCGTTATTTTATACGATATTTGGCAACCATAGATGTAAAAACAGATCACTATGGTTTTTGGGGACTTTCACTGATGGTGTGGGTTGTAAATTATTTTTGGACTTTCCCGTGGACTTTCCCGTGTGGGTTGTAAATTATTTTTGGAATGGAATGCCTTCAAAACAGGGTTGTTATGAATTAAAAATAGAGTTTCATTTGATGCTTTCATATTTGTATATTTCGTATTCTAATATTTCCATGCTTTATAATAAATTTAGTTGTAAATTTCGTTTGAATCCATGAAGTATGAATTTTGTTTTTTAAAATTATATGAATGAACCAAATATTCCACTTTCTTATTAGAATGTAATAAAATTGTACGAAAATCAGTCAAGGTAGAACGTTAATGAATTGATTAAGATTTATGTATTTTACATGCCAATCAGATAAGGCATACCATGGTTTAAATATTAAAAAATTTAATCTTCTAAAAAATGTAAATAATTTGCCATAATAAATGAATTGATCTCTATAATTTAATACTATTATTTTTAACAATGTACTTTGTACATATACTTGAATATACTTGTAAATCATTTTAAGATTTGTATATACTTGAATATAGTTTATTATTCTTATACTATTCTTAATTGAATATTCAATTGTTAATGAATATATGAGTAACTTAGTATACTACAATATATTATTAAATTATACATAAGTTCGTATACTAACATGTATTTTAAGAATAATATGATGATAACATTTACGTAAATATGTACCCAATTAGAATATAGTAAATTAATTTTCATTGCTAATAGTGTATTCATATTTGATGCTTTTCTTATATAAATACAAACTATTATTTAAACTCTAATCTTGTGAATTCAAATTAAATTAGTCTTTGAACAAATATTAACTTCATATATCTGAAAGGATTATTGTGTTAATTACATTTGTAGACGTCTCATGTTCAATTAATACCTGTAAAGTTAAAATATACGCATGAACCAAATATTCTACTTTCTTGTTATAAAGTAATAAATTTGTGCACATATTTGCTTCTTATGAATATTTAAAATAAGTAGAATATTTGCTACTCATGAATATTTTTAGTTTCGTACAAATTAAGTTTCTCTTATAAGAAGCTAATTCGTACAAAAATATTAGATTCTCATGAATATATTATTAAAGTAGCATATTTGCACCTTATTAGACAGTAATGAATATTTACAAAATTTTGAATATTTGCTTCTCATGAATAAATATAAAAATTCCAATTCTCTAAAAATTGTTAATAATTTGCCTACTTAGATTTTGTGCTTGCTCAAGTGTCTATACCATTATACAATATCATATATTAATACTACAACAATGATGTCCATTGATGTAGGACAATTCATTTGAATCCATAAAATGAGGATTTTATTTTTGGAATATATATAAAAGAGTAAGAAAATAAAGTTCCATTTATATATTTGAAAAAAGCAAAAAAGTATTGGTTGAACCAAATTTAAAATAACAAGTTAAAATAAATAAATAAAAAATCTTAACCCGAGGGGACGGGGCATCAAACCCCGCGGTGACGGGCCCTACGATTTGGCGGCGCGGTCAGTGGCCCCCGCGAGGGCGGGGAACAGTCCCCCCGCAGATCCTATCCACGCAATTTGTTTTCTTTTGCATTTCTCTGTCTGTGGTGTTTTCGCGCTAGTTTTGGTGGTGGCGGGAATTCATTTCCTTTGAGGTGTCGTGTTAGTGAGAGATAGTTATGCACGCGCGAGTTCCGGGGGTATACAATAGCATGTGAGCGCGTTGAAGTAGTTTGTTTCCTTGCAGAGGGTGTGCGCCTTCTTTGTTAGGTGTAGTTTCGGCTTAGGATTTAGTTGTATCTTCATGGTGTGAAGTCTGTTTGCGCGGAGGTTGTATGAGGTGTTCTTTGATTGGGTTTTGAGCTTGTTCGAGGGCTTGTACAGAGCTTTTTCAGGTGTTTTGTAGTTGGGCTGTTCATGGTTCTTTAGGGTTTAGTTGTTTCGTGTTTTATTCTCCCTCTACGGACTTCGTTGACGGTGTACGAAGGCGTCCATTTTGGCTTGGGGTTGTTGGAGGCGAGAATCACGGTGCAGTAGAAGTCTCAGGTGCGTATCAAAGTTGACATTACTCGTTTTTTGTTTTTTTCAGTTCAATTCTAGTGACTTTTGCAATTTAGCGTCTTCTCATTTGAGCTTTTTCGTTATTTTTTGCTTCAATTATAATTCTTTTGCATGTTCTCGCTAGTCTAGGATTAGCATCTTGTATTTTTTTTAACGAATTCTGAATTGTGTGTCTGTTTCTGTTCGTACTCTTCATGTGTTATGCGTGTGTCTATCTGTGGCAGAATTCTGTCTTGTTTTCGTATTCTGTGTGTGTCTGTTTGTGTTCGAATTCTAAATTGTGTTCGTCTTCTGTGTGTGTCTGTTTGATTTCAAATTCTGAATTCTGTTCGTTTTCGGTATGTGTGTGTCTGTTTGATTTCGAATTCTAAATTCTGTTCGTTTTCTGTATGTGTGTGTATGTTTGTGATTTAATGTGTGGTTCTCAACAGGTATGTGTCAGTGCATGTGTGTATCATACGATGGTTGCAATAGCATATTCCTTGTATTGTATATTACATATCAATGTCATTTGCATTGTGTTGTAGTTTCAACATAGGCTTATTTGGATATTTATAGTTACAATCGCCTTAGTATGTGAGTACAGGGCTTATTGGAAGCACTTTATTCGATTGTATTCTGCCTATTCCGGAACGAGTGTGATAGGATGTGAAACCTTTGTATCAGTCTTGGATTCGAGTTCTGACCATTCAAAATGCCTTCTTTTCTGCAGGCAGAACACGTTTCAGCAGATTCACAACGGAGGGATTTGAGTTAAATGGCCCACAGGTACTAAATATTTCTGAAAATTTCGTAATCAATCTCCCAAAATTCAAGAACAGTTTAGCTCAAGTCGAGCTAAACTGCTTGCGGAAGACAACTATCGCTTGACGGTTTAGCTCAACTCGAGCTAAACTCACATCCACCATCTATAAAAGAAGATTAAAAAACATAAAGTGCCTAAAAATTAGTTCATTAATTGCTACAGTTTAGCTCGACTCGAGCTAAACTGTAGCCAATTGCTATTTTGACCACTCACAGTTTAGCTCGAATTGAGCTAAACCACAAGGTACAAAGTAGCTTTTGGCTACAGTTTAGCTCGAGTTGAGCTAAACTGCTGAGATTTAGAAGGGAAAACTCAAAGTTTAGCTCGAGTCGAGCTAAACTGTAAGTGTAATTCCCGAAATCTACCCGAGAGATCCACCTACAGTTCAGCTCGACTCGAACTAAACTGTGAGTGGTCCTTTCTGAAGTCCAAGCAGTTTAGCTTGAGTCGAGCTAAACTGCAAGGCTCCCATGGTGGGAGCTCTACAGTTTAGCTCGACTCGAGCTAAACTGCTTAGGCTTGAAGAATGGCCCCTTGCAGTTTAGCTCAACTCGAGCTAAACTACTGGGATGTCATGTGTTATATTTTGTAATTGAACCACCATTTAGCTCGAATCAAGCTAAATGGTTTTGGATTTGTCTGATGTTAAACGTCTCCTCCTTGCAGTGAGGAGAAAGCAAGGGTACTTGACGCGCTACAGCATTTTTTTCAAGCCTGTTCCTAACTCTGATTTGGATGATAATGACGGGAATGACTCAAGAACATTTGAGGCTTGGACCTTCAAAGACCCCTCGAAGGTCAAAAATTGGACATTGCGATGGGTTGCAGACACCCCATATCTTACCTTTGCAACCATTTTCAAGGGTGAAGTCCAAGATCCCCTGGTCATCGACATGGAAACCAAGGTCACCGAGTTTGACCATAAGGGGAGGGAGATCATAAAGATCCTGTGCTCATCTATGGGGAATAATCCATACCTCTTCACCATAGTAGTCGACGTAGCAGAGAACCTCTTTGACCCGATTTCCTTAATGGAAAGTCTATCAAATTCATGCTTCGATGAGATAGTGAAGACATTGAGGCAAGAAATACTAGACAAGAAGTGGGCAACAAAAGATGGACGTACTCTCAAGGCAAAGTCCGTAGCATTCAAATCAAGGAATGTTGTCAACAGCCTTACGCTCGCCGCAACCCTAGGCAAATCTCCAATAGACGTGTCTGGAGTGACAGCAACCGGGAGCCAAATGGGAAGCCAACAGACAGGACGCAGTAGGGGCGGAGCAATAGTTCCTTCACAAAGTCGGGGCGCTTCTGCAACTCCCACACCCCTCTCACCATTGAAGAAGAAAGGCCTCGAGAATAAAACTTACAAGCCAAAGCCCAAAAACGACTTGCTCTTATATGCGGAGGACTTGGCAACAAGTTTGACCTTTGTTCTCGTGGCACTTCCAAAGGTGAACAAGGTTGGAGAGGTCCTGGACTTCGATAATGCCAATCGAACTTATTAGGGTTTCTTCGCTGATTGCTAGGAAGAGTTCGTCTTCAAAACGAATGGGCAACCAAAGAAGATTAGTGTGGACGTGACGCGGTGCAAGCCCGCGCCGGCCCATTGGACTATCCGTGCATATTAAAAGCGTGGCATGGAGGAGATGAAGAATTACTTGATCAACATGCCGGATAGGACATAGAAACAAACCGTGAGTGATGCCAGATACGCATTAGGTGCAAAATCGGGTCACGAAAAGGCCGTGTAAGCCTGCCCTCTCTAGGTGAACTCCCTGCCCAAATGCGGCACTGTCGCTGGCAGCAGGTGCGAGGATCGCTGCCCGCAGAGTTAATAGGGCGACTTAAAAGTCTCGGGAAGGGGTTGCGGGGCGGGGTCGGTGTGCCTAGTGGCGCCGAGGTTGCTGCCTTGTTTGGTGTACCACGCCTTCTCGCATTTATTGAAGTTGAAGCCCGATTTGAAGGAGAGATGACGGGAGATTGGTGTCAACCGTTTCAAGATTTGAAGTTTGCTGCCACAACGGTAAGAAGCCATGGCGCTCGGTCAACAGTAGGTTGGTCTCCCCACCTGTGAATGAGGTGAATCAAAGTTCGGTGCGTAGAATTTTGGTGTTGCAGGACCAACGACCCAATTCGCAGGTGAAATTCGAGAGAGTCAAGGGAAATTGTGAGAACTAAACCAGTGAGCATGATTGTGCAGATACGCGTTGGCAGCAGTTACAAATTCGAGCAGCAAGCATTCGAAGGGTGTTCTTGCAACACCTCCTGGCGTGGACTGAAGAGGTTGTGTAAGTGTCAATTTCTCTATGACAAGTTTGGGTCGTGCATTTGTACATTGCATGCTATTCATTTGATCCTGCAATTTCCTTGAGTGGCTATGGTATAGGGTTTGGTTATTGTGAACTCTGCGGTTTTGGATACATGGCAATGTTACAAACCATTCTATGCATACTTCCAGGTCGATGGAGGGGCCATGAGAGCTTGAATCACTACTTCGGAATTCTGGACTCACGATGGCAGCAGGAGTGGCAGAGTCTTCAAGGTACCGTCCCGTAGTTTCGCTTGATGGACGCTACGCACCACTTGTTAGGAGAGGTTCAATGAGATCCGAGCAACACTGCCCATCAACATTTCCACGACGGAGGGCAGCCGGGGCTACAAACATTGATTTGTGGGTCGATGGCAGCATTTACCCGGTCGATCCAGGAACAGGGAGGCCACCTCCATTCAGAACTCTTCGAGATTGCCTGGAATTCATATGTCATGGAGAGCAAGGTCTGTATGGATATGCACGCAGATTGGGTCTCGTTGATGGAATTGGACCTACACGGCGTGAGATAGAAATGCAGTGCCGACATTTAGAAGAAGAACTCGGCAAGGTGAGAGACGACCTTGCTGGCAACAGAGAAAGGCTCGACCATAACACGGACATTGAGGATACATGCATGCAATTGCGGATTGAATTGGAGACTTTTCGAACCGAGATGAGGAGCATGGAAAGAAATCATAGGGTGACGGTGCAGGGCTTGGAGACCAAGGTGCGTCGCTGGCCGCAAGCAAGTGAGCGCCTACTGGAGGGGCCTAGCCCTTTGAAGGACACGCTTATGGGGATGTGACGTAGGGCTGGACCGCTCAGGGGGATTCATGAATTGAATCATGGTTCAGGGTGGGCAAAACGCAGAGTGAAGCTCGTTAGGACGCATTTGCAACCTCATCTCGTGGATGCTGTCAACGACAACAACCGGGTCAACCATGAGAAGCAGCGACTTCATGGGGATAAAGCCTCCCAAACAGTAACTGCTGTAGCGTTAGCAAAGATACTGTCTAGGCATGAAGGTCTCACCCTCGCAACTCAGCCATCTATGGAGCATGTTAAGAGAAAGATTGCTAGTAACGTCCTCAAGGCAATTGGAAAAAGGGTAGGGCCGAGTAATATTCTTGCTGCCTGGGACCAAGCAGGGGTGTCTTTTCGCAGCGATGGTGCAATTTACCAAGCCGTGAAGGCTCCAGTTCGGGATTTGACCAAGGATGCCAAATCCAACATACTACCTAGTCCCTACCACGTCAGAAGGCTTCGGCATGAGCTAAATGCGAACTTGCCACAATTCATTGGCTAGTACTACCACTCTGAGGGAAGGATGGAGCTGCCAGCAGTGTCAAAGAAAACCAAGAAATCCAAGGAGCAGCGAAAGGAGGTGGTCTTAGATGAAAAGAACTCGCTGATCACGGACCTTGAGGTGGTCCAGCAGAGCATGGTGATCTTTTATGGCATCACGGAGTCAGGTATGCATCCTCTTCTTCTCTTGTTGACAGCAATGGTGAATGTTCGTTTGGTGCCAGCAACTGCATTGTGTGTCTTTAACAAAGGAAGCTAATTCGATTGCATTACAGAAACATTCTCACGTGAGGATATTCTTGCAGAGTTGGAAGGGGCTCCGTTGATATTTGTCCTCAAGCTGGATGAGGCAGATATTATTAACGGGAAGAAATTTGAACGTGTTAGCATCACGTTGATGAATCGGGCTCTGGACACTAACATTCAGGTGGACCACGAGAGGTACTTCTCGGTACAATCAGAGCAGGAGATTTGGCCGGTTGCCACGTTTCAGGTCGAGAAGGAGTCCTACGATGTTCTCTCGTGGATATTTGGAAAGTCGAACATCCCGGCTGTGATAGCAGCACAGTCAAGTGGCGAGAAACTCACGGTCCCTGAAGTTGGAGAATTCGAGGTGGAGTGGCATCTTGCTGCGGACATGAAGACGATCAAGTGTATGTACGGGCTCCAGTCAGGGCCGTCGTGTGCAATGAACTGCATATATTGCGACCAGAAGAGGATAAAGCCCACTGTGGGGACAGCAAGCCAGGCAAACGCTGCCATCAAGAGCCGTGGTAAAGCAAACTGGGTGGGGGGCTATTTTCCAGCAGCGTACCTGAGGAACCTTGTGACATGACAACATCTACTAGGTGGAGGCCTATCCTGCCGATTCCTTTGTCAAAAGTGCACATTTGTACATTGCATGCCTTGGTTCGATTGACGGAGAAGATTGTGCACATGCATATCATGTATGTTTGGAACATACATAATCAGAGACTGAGGGCTACTGCAATTGAACAGATGGAGAAGTCAACAAACTGAGGGCTATTGCAATTGCACATGCTGACAGCGACTAGGGGGCTCAGAGACTTTACCACGGTTGATATGTTTTTTCTTTTTATACAATGTTTTGTAGGAGAGTACTTCTAGGTTTTGTTTTAGGTTTTGTTTTGTTTACTTCGTATTATGTTTTTTTTCATTGCTATAGAATGATGTTTTCGAAAGTTCCTTTGAGAACTACCAAATAATATTTGAAAGAGTACAAGTATATAGTAAGACCTTGAGATTGAAGTTGAATACAGGAGATCTTTTTAACTTAATCTTTGGCGTTTGAGTTGATGTTGCTGAAAATTGTCTACGAGGCCGGGAAGAGGAGAGAAGCTCGTTAGTTATTATATCTTTTTAACATTATTTCTCATTCTTTTAATGGTTTGCAGAATTTTAATTTTATCTTATTTTGTAATTGCCGAACAAGGTTTAATTTTCATTTGGTTCTTATTATGGCTCCATTTGATTTATTTTCTTTCTTGGAAAATTTCAATTAATTCTCTTACCTTTCATTTTTTATTTATTTGGGTTTATATTTTGTTTTTACATTTATTTTATTTTTTCAATATTGTAATGTGAACTACACTCATTGATAACGGAGTTAAATATTTTTAAAAGAATGGTTTTTGTTCTATTCCGCTTCTTATCATGTTCAATTTCTCAATTTAGTCATTTTAGAACTTAATTATTTCATGAATTTTTAGTTCCTTTTCAGGTTTGATTTCTAATTTTTTATGTTCAAAATGTATACTTTCCGACCTTTAGAAGGGAGTGGAAAAATCAAAATTTTACTAAAATAATATGATACATTTTAATTTATATTCATAAATATAGTCTATAAGACCGGGACAAGGACAGGAGCTTGTTAATTATTATTTGTTCTTGGATATATTTTAGAGGTTTTTTGCAGGTGTTTTGTTTATTATGACTTCTTCTAATTCTTTTGTTTCTAATTTAGGATTGTTTTCTTATCGTTAATTATCTTGAGTTTGGTTTTGTTCCAGTTTTTAATATGTTTGAGTGTTTTTTTGTTTCTTTGGTTTCGTTTTCTAAAGTTCTCTAATCAATGTATTAATTTTAAATGTTTTCCCAATTGCCTTTATTCATTTTGGTTTTTACTTTCGTTTGGTGTTTATTTTCGTTTGGTGTTTATTTTCATTTTGTTTTCCTTCCAACTTCAGGGAATTCTCTTATCTCTCATCATTTGTTTTTTGGGTTTTTACTCTTTTTTTCTTTTTTTTAAATTTTTGATTTTATTTTTATTTTTATTTTTTTTCCCCACGACTTTTAATGTGATGGGATGCTGTAGAAGGGCAGCATTATAATGGGCGCCGGTCATCCCCTATGACCGTGGCGCCCATTACCCCATGGGGTAGAGAGGGGGAGGAGCGCTCCCCTTTCCCCCCTCTTCCAGCCGTTGCTGGCAGCAACTCCTCCGTGCTAAAGCTGCGACGACTTGGAGGAGAAATCCAGTGAGCGAGGGATGAGACCCGAGAGGCGAAGCAAAGAGGGGAAGGCAGAAAGGGAGAGGGGGGCTGGGGTTGTTGGGAGGAAGAGGGCCGCGAGCGCGGAGCTGAGGGCGCGGGGAGGAAGAGAGCCGCAAAGCTGAGGGCGCGGAGGAGGGGAGTCGCGGGCAGGGAGGAGCCGAGCTGCGTTCGGGGAAGAGGAGAGCTGCGACGACTTGGAGGGGAGCTGCGGACTCGGAGGAGGAGACCTGAGAGGCGGAGCTCCTAGCCGGAGTGCATTGCGGCTGCACGGCACTGAGGAGGAGCTCGGTCGACACAGCTTCAAGGCAGTGAGGAGGGGATCCTGTGGCGACGCGCAGCTGCAGGCAGCAAGGTAGACCGACGAACACGTGCAAGGTAGAAGGAGCGCGGAGTTCAAGTAACAATTTCAATTGGTTTTTTCAAATTTCTTCATTGAGCTCAACTGTGCTCGTTGGGCTGAGTCTACTGTGCAAGGAGGAGGCGTGTTGGTTTCTACTTGCAAGTAGTTGTGTCAAGATGGTTGTGTAATTGGTTGTGTAAAATGAATGCGTGCTGAAATGTATGCAAGAAGCTTTCCTTCACGTGTTGCAGCTGTGCTTCTTGCGAAGTTTAGAATCTAAACATTGAATTTACTCTCTTTCCTACTTCAGAATTGAACTCATAGGACTTTGAGTGCGTCGTTTTTAGCTCAGGTGCTGGGGACTCTAACAACTCTATGTTGTGTTGCAGCCATGGTTGCTGGCAGCAAGGACGACGGTGTTCTCACGCAGTGGGACCTCCCTTTCGACCTGAAGGCTCTACCGCAGGATGTGGCGGACAAGGTCGTGGTGATTGCGCCCTTTCTTCTTGGTAGGAAGAGCGCAAACTACGACATCGATTTCTTCCACCGTACACTTGGCCTCTGCAAGAAAGGGATATCCTTCACCGAGCTCAGTAGTGACAAGGTATGCAAGAAATCCTTGTTCATTAAGAGTTGGCCGGAACGACATGGAGGGCGGCACCACATTGCTGACTACACAAACAACCAGGCTATCGAGGCTTACACACTCCACCATGCGAAGGTGGGGGAAGCTTGTACGTGAGCGGAGAGCGCAGAGCGGAGAGCGGTGAACGCAGATTTGGAGAGCGGAGAGCACAGAATAACGGACATAACCTAAAAATAGCACTTTTTTTACTAAAAATAAATTAAAAAAAATAGAAGATTCGAATATTCTTAGTGTATTTTTGGAAAGTTACTAATTTTAGTAATTTAATTAACCCTATAACCGTGGACTAATTACAGTATTTTCATTGAATTTGTAGTCCGTTTTCTCTTTTCTTGATGATTAATTTTTTGAAGTGCACCAATTACTATGTTCCAGCTCCTTCTACCTAGTTCAGGCATACAGTAATTCCCCTTATCTCCTTAAATTTATATGCAAATTACTACCTAAAATGTACTGGTATTGAATTGATGAACAGGGATCAAGTAACATTTAATTTCGTAACATTTTCTTAACATTGCTAGAATTCATCCACCATAGTCTACATGCCTTTCTCCTTTTTTTTTTTTTTTTTGTTTTTTTTAATATTTGTCTTGTATTTTTTATAAAATTTCTTTATTCTATCTATCTTGTTAGAGGGGTCAAAAGCCTCCTTTCATTTAATTTTCTCCTTTATTTTCTTTTCACAATCATTTTATTTTCACATTCAATTTGTTAATCTCCTTCATATTATTTTCAACCTTCATATTAAATATTGCTTTTCTTTACTTTAATCTTTTTAATTTCATTTTTAATAAATGTTTTTTTTTTTTTTTTTTTTTTTTTTTTTTTTTTTTTTTTTTTAATAATTTTTTTTAAAACTTTAAATGCTAAATGACCTCTGCTAAACCTTCATCTTTTTCCATTCGGTTTAGGAGGATGACAACTTTGAAATGAATGAAAAGCCGATTTTCAAGGGCGCCAAGCATCTTCTTCAGGGATATTTAAGATAAGAGTACAGAATGTCTCTTCCTCTTTTGTGTTGGTGTTATGTGAAGCTCTTTTCCGTAGTGCGGGACACTAGCTATGGAAGACGTCAGAGATATTGTTGTTTCACTTGCTGACGATGTTTGTCCATTTCAACCATATGTTGAGGTGGAGGACGAAGAAGAGGTGATGGCCACGGTAGAAGGCCGTCCTTTGTCAACGGATGTTGACGTACAACCGGATGTAAGAGCTGACCCTCCACGTTCAGAAAATTCGGATGATATCAGAGTGCTAGAGAAGGACGCAGATGTGCCTTTGCAACGACATGCATACTCCAAGGTTGGAGAGATCCCAAGGGGAACCTATTCCAGGGAATCAGTTAATCGGAGGCGGGGAGGTGGGCCATTGCTGAAACGATCATACCAAGGACACGCTCCAAGTGTGGGAACGAAAGTGAATGCGAATGTAGTTTGTCCTGTAGTACAGTCAGTGGGTGGCAGTCCTGCTGATAGTGTAGTGGGCAACCCTAAACGTGTTAGGTTCGAAGATTAAGACATCTAATAACAAATATATGTTTGCTGTAATAAAGGGTACATGTCAGCGGATACGAGGTATATAGTGCACTTCTTCAAGATAGAATGTTTTCAAATAGAGTGCAATCAATGAGAACGACAAAGCCTTTATAATGAAAAAGTCAATATAACTTCCGTATTGCGGACTTAGTACATGGGATATTACTAAAATCAATCACTACGAGACAAATGGCCATTGTGGAAATGGCAGTTCTAAAGTAGGAGGGCTACCTACTTCTTCGCCAAGGGGTGACGCAAGATTCCACTCTCTAAGAGTAGCTTGACTTCGTTGAAGCTGAAGGTAGGCGCATGGATGAAAAGCTCGGCTTCGGGATCACGGTTGCAGACCTTCAAGAGTATGTAGTATAGGTGCTTACAATACGTGAACTGAGTCTTGCCACGGAACGTAGTCATCGTCTTCTTGAATGCTGGGCAAGTGCAACCAGGGTAAGAACTAATGGTAATCTGGTACCGTGTGATGTGTGGATTGACGCCCGAATCCAGCCCAATGATGCAACCGTGGCCCGGCTCAGGTATCATGGTGACGGAACGAAGGCGCGCTTTCAGTGACTCGGAGGAGCCCATGGAGAGTCGCTGCGCCGGATTGGGACGAGTGGCAGTGCGCTTCACCATCTTGCCGTCTCTCTTGCCAGGGTAGCGGTCAGCGTCTGCAGGGACTCGCACCGAGCTGAGATTTGCAGGGGGCGGGGCAGAGGAAAAGAGGCGTTTTGGGGAGACCGGCTTCTTGGGCGGAAGTTGAAAGCCCGCTGCTTCGAGGGCAATAATCTCAGTGAGTTTTAGGTTAGTACCAAGTTTCACTGGCCAGACCTCTGGAATGGAGGGGAATTCCTGGTCCTTTGAGTAGTGTGCTACCCACTTCCGCTTAGAGCCTTTCACGTAGCACTTAATATCGTCGGAGCAGAAGAAGAACTCTGTCTTCTAACAGTGTTCCTGCGATAGTTAGTCTAGAGCCCAGTGTAGGTCGGTGCAGCTGTGCAATGGGAACCCCTGACAATTCTCTCAGTGCACTTCTTCTTCGTTTCAGCTCTTTGGGCCCAGCAGCACTTCGCAGAAAGTTTGTGAAGTCTGGAAATGTGCCACTCCTTCACGTCGACCTTCGTTTCTTCAACCGCGTTGACATGGCGAATGCCGCCCTTGTTCACAGGTGAAGGTAAAGGGGAATCAACTTCCTGGGCAGGAGGTTGGGTACATTGTACCTCGGTGTCGTGTTCGGAGTCGTCTTCCACAATGACGGGCATCTGCATAGGGCGAGCCCTGACGGCACGTCTTGGGCCTCTTGGGCGTGAGAAGTTTGTCTTGTCCGGGCGATGAGACTCCTCGTCAGCTCCGATGGGGAGGTCGGCTTTTCGCTTCTGTGAACCGAAGACTTCCGCTCCAGGCATGATAGGCTGACGGGTGCAGAACTCATCCGCGCCTGGCATATCGAGCATGGGCTTATCGAGCAGTGTAGGATTTCCCCATTTCTTTGCGTTGCGTTCAGCCATCCGGAGCCGGAGTTCCTTCTTCGATGGTCCTGTTCCGCCGACGTCACCTTTGAGGAATTGGTAGTAGTTGACAACCTGTAGAAAAGCCCAAACAAAATCGTCCACGGTAGCAACGTAGAGGTCGTTCCCGTTGTTTCCTGAAGCTTGGAGCCACTTGTTGTGAACTGTTTCGGCGAGGTTACAGGTGGACATCTCTGTGAGTTCCTCTTTTGTGAATTTCTGCAGTTTTGACAGTAGATGCCGTTAGATTCAACGATTACAATTTTGTAGGTTAGGGCTAGGAAACCAGTATGAAAAACATCAAAACAGAGTGCAGAGATCATACCTCGGTCATGAATCCCCCCCACTGGCGGAAGCGGTGGTGCCAGAATGACAGCCACTGATCGAGTTTGATGAGCCCGCTCTCGCCAACGACCCCGGTGGATGCCCACCATGCTCGCAACGCGTGGTACAGAGTCTCCGCCTCTGCCATGCTGGTCGCATTCTTGTACTGAGTGCACATCTTCTTGTGCTGTTCCCAGAGTTTTTCGGGGAAGTGCTTCTACGTATACGCTACCATGTTCTGAGTCCAGTGGAACAAGCACGACCTCTCCCAGTCCTCCATTGGGTCCTCTTTGTTGCCATTGCCGGAATGGATTCGCAGTGCATTCCAATTCGGCTGTGCGTTATCCGCCATGAACCCCTGGAAGTTTGGCGCTGCAATGCCATTGATCTCCATGACCAGGTTCAGGTTTTTCCAGAAGACGAGCTGGGCCTCTGTGTCCTCGGACTGCATGTCGCAACTGGCGATTGTCATCACGCGGCAGTAGGTGGCATCGTACACATGGCACGCCATAGTCGACCAGTCTTTGACGCGTTTTACTTGGTTGAACATGATCCATGCGTTCTCCAAGTCGCCACCTGCTTGCATTTGGCTGACCAAGTCGACACCACTTCCCGGCCCGACCTCCGACATCTTGAAGACGAAGACTTTGTCACGCATAGCTCCCTGACCAGGAAACCTATTCTCCTGGACATACGCCCAGAGACTGTTACCACGGAGCTTGGGGATACCGTCCATGATTCCGTACCTTTTGAATTTTTTGATGGTGGCGACTTTGTTGCGGATGTTTGGTGACGCCATATCTTTGCAACGATCCAGAACAGGAACCAGCTCCTCCATCGTCAGCTTCCTCGGTGGTGCATCCTCGGGCTGTAGAAGGTAGCTCCCGATAAGGAGTTTGCTCGCCTCCAGGACAACGGCGCTCTTTGTAGCTTTGTTGTTCATCTCTACCGGCTCTTCTATTAAGCTACTAATCTCTGCTTTAGAGTCTCTGTAGTCTCCAACTTTCACTGGATGATCATGTGTTCCTATGTGAATACAAGCTTTAGTCTGATTCGGTTTGCCCACAACGTAATAAATCTTAGCCTCGCATGTAGCTACACATGATGGAGGTTCTTTACATACCTTGCACACTAGCGTCGAGTCAGATGGAGGAGGCTGATCCATGAGAAAAGCTTGCAGGGTACAGCCTTTGAACTCAGTCTCGTTAACCTCGAAGATCTTGGGAACACGCTTCAGGAAGTCACACTACTCGTTCGTGCAACGCAGCCATCAGACGCAGTTGGAACTTCGAAAAGACAATCCGAAGTCGTTCTTGATGTTTGTTGTGATGGTCTTGCTCCACAAGTGTCCGTCGTATCGTTTGTCCATTCCCTGCATTGACTTGGCGGCGAGCTTAGAGGATCCTACAGCAGCTGGTGGCAACTCAAAAAGAACCGGACCATCAAACTTCGCAGGCAAGTACTCGACTCTCTCGTGTCTAATAGTGGAATAGTCTATTTTCTTCAAAATGTTTTTGGACCCACGCGTCTTAGCAATCTCTTTAAGGAGTGGAACAATGCTAACTGTGACATGGGACAATGGAGGTGAGACATTGGAAGGAAGAGCATCAGCGTGGACCTTGGGCACCAACTTGACGGGACTGACTTCGTCATCAGAGGAGAGAGATATGACGGTTGGAGGAGGTTTCTCTTCATCTGCAGTCTCGGTACCAGGCTCGACTTTGACCTTGACATCACGAGGTAAGGGAGTCTGAATTGTGCAAGTAGAAGAGCGACGAGGGGTGAGGATCTCAGTGGATGCAGCCATCAGAGAATCTGTAAGACCATAGACTCTATAGGATTGAGGAAGGAGTCTCCACTGCAACATGTTGTTCTCATCTCTCACTGAAGGTTGCCCGAGGGTGTGGGTAACCTCGGCAGTAACGTCATCAAAGATCTCCTCCTCTATACTGATGGAATCCTCACGGAAATGGAATCTGAGACTCGGGCGAAGAGAGGAAACCGTAGCTAGACCATCGTCATCTACGCGAAACCTAAGAGGGATGCCCATGCCATCGGCGTACAGACAGACCATCCCCATATTCGCAGGCAACTTAGAGATACTAGAGGAAGACGGGAGAAGGGGGATTGTACTAGCGAAGCAGTATCGCGAGAGCAAAGTGAGAGGAATGATGCATCGCTGTTGATCATTTTATTCTAGTTGGAATGTCCATGTAAACCACTAGGTAATGATTCATTCTGTTAAGTAACGAATGATTGATTAAAGTGAGACGGCGCTAACTAATTAGAAGGTTTATTTTTGCAGGCCCAAATATGACCATATTCGTTATTTTGAGACAATTTCAGAACTTTGAGACTTTTTGCCTACAATTTCAGCAATTGTTTTTAGACAATTTGAACTTTTTTTTGACTTTCTAATTATAGGTTATCCTCGACTCGAGGATAATCTTCCCATATATAGTCAAAAAGTTTTTGACAAATATAGAATCAATCAAGAAATCAATGAAAAAGCTAGAGTCAAGCATTAAATTGAGACTTTGAAAAGTCTCGATATAACGAATATGGTGTTAAATTAACAGGGTAGGAGTTATTAGAACTACGCATCTATTATATGAATCGTGGAACCGATTCTATTCGATGTGCAGTTTGGTGAGATTAGAGTGAGCCGTCACTTGCATCCATATTTAATACAAGTATTCCTGTGCTTAATTCAAATCTTTTAATATTTTGTGGGCTCGGTTAATTCTCTTCAAATATAGATTAATCTCGTCAGCTTTAATTCAAAATGCAATTATTTATAGTTTTCATTAATTCAAGTAGGTTTAGAATATGGGAAGTATTTAGGGCTGAGTCAGGGGGGGCTGAAGGTTTGGGATATATAAGTTAGAGGGAAGTTAGGAGGAGAGCTATATTGTGAGGAGAGTTCTCTCGTTAGTTAGACATATGAAGGAGAGTGGAGGATCAGCTCCCTCCACTTATGTCACTCCTAGGCCTAGAAGAAAACCAGGTGGTACAAATTTTACTAACAGGAGATCGAGGAAGAGGAGAGAATTACGTAGGAAGTCAAAGTCAAAAGGCAACCTCTTGAGTGCACCTCTAAAGGTTCGAGGAGCTGGGCTGCCTGTGGCAATTAAATTTTGAAGCATCCGTAAACTCATTCTAGAGTCCATAGTAGAGGCGGAAGATGAGGTTTTAGAGGATACCGCAGTTGAGCATGAGGAGCATGAGGTAATAAGGAGCGGAGAGAAACATCTGGAGATGACGGAAGAGCTAGGGTTCAATTGCAGTCCGACTTTGGAGTCACCGCATCCTTCTTTCGGATTCAAAAAGTGTTCAACAAAAGTGACGGATTCTCAGTCGGGCGACCATGCTAATACGGATGTGGTAAGTTCCATAATCCATAAATTAAAAAATTCTTAATCTAAATTATGCATTTTTGTAGAGTTACATTTGGTTAGAAGTAATGTCTTTGCTGCGAGTTCATTGTTTTACTGTTTAGAATAGTAAAGCTGCATTAATCTGAACGGTTGTTCAAAATAAAAGTGGAGTAGTAATTCTCGTCTTAGTCCTAAACATTTGCGCAGATTGGCGACTCGTTTAGGATTGAGCAAGAGGTTGTAGAGGAGAAGACGCCGGAAGTGGATGCGGGCGAGGAGTCAGATCATGAGACGTTGAGAAAAGTTGCTAGGAGAGCGAGACGCCAAATTATGGAGGCGGGCGAAGGTGGGGAACTACTTGCTGCTACACGGGTGGGGCGAGGGCATCCTGGAAGTCCTACTGAAACTAGTGCGGAGGATGTTGATTCGCTCGACATTGCGGTAGGCCCAGGAGAAGAGGACATGGATGAGGGGTCGGCCCGAGGGAGAGGTCGGAGGGCCGAAGTGAGGGGTCGAGGGAGGGGTAAGGGTCGAGGTGGGAGAGGGAAGGCCTCTTTGCAAGCCCTATCGCAACAAACACCCGCGGCCACCTTACAGAAGAGAAGAACTGAGGAGATGGCGGATCCTGGAGAGGAGCATGGAGAGGAGCGTATGGAGGAGACCATTGCGAGTGAACAAGGCACATCGGACCGCGGCCCTGCCACCGAGGAGGTGAGGATTCAAGTTCCGGTTTTGGGTTTTTCTGAAATGTGGGTGTTGAGATTTGTTGGGGTTCTGTTTGCGGGTCATGAATGGGAGAGAGCTCGAGGCGCAAAGCATTGACCGCGGAGGAGATTGTGGTGGAGGAGAGGGAGATTGCCGGGGAGGCAGCCACTGCTGCAGAGGGCAAGGTGGCGAAGGGCATGGCCGCGGCCCTCGTGATCGGGCCTGAGGCATTGGAGGGAGATTGGGCGGAGGTTGACCTGGGGGGAGCTGGCTCCGCCAAGGCGCATTCGGAGCCGACACTCCCCCTGGAGGAGAGGGAGATTGCGGGGGAGGCAGCCACTGCTGCAGAGAGCAAGGTGGCGGGGGCCATGGCCGCGGCCCTTGGGGTCGGGCCTGAGGCATTGGAGGGAGATTGGGCGGAGGTTGACCCGGGGGGAGCTGGCTCCGCCAAGGCGCATTCGGAGCCGACACTCCCCCTGGAAGAGAGGGAGATTGCGAGGGAGGCAGCCACTGCTGCAGAGGGCAAGGTGGCGGGGGCCATGGCCGCGGCCCTTGAGGTCGGGCCTGAGGCATTGGAGGGAGATTGGGCGGAGGTTGACCCGGGGGGAGCTGGCTCCGCCAAGGCGCATTCGGAGCCGACACTCCCCCTGGAGGAGAGGGAGATTGCGGGGGAGGCAGCCACTGCTGCAGAGAGCAAGGTGGCGGGGGCCATGGCCGCGGCCCTTGAGGTCGGGCCTGAGGCATTGGAGGGAGATTGGGCGGAGGTTGACCCGGGGGGAGCTGGCTCCGCCAAGGCGCATTCGGAGCCGACACTCCCATTGGAGGAGAGGGAGATTGCTGTGGAGGATGAGGGGAAAAGGGGGCTTATAATGAAAACAAGAATAATTAATCTTGGGGAAATTATTTGTTTATATTTCAACTGTTGCTTTCTTCTTTTTGTTTCATATTTTATGTTGATTTATTCTAATTTGTTTTTCCTTTGTATTGTAGGAGCTCACAGAGCAATTCACTGCAAGTGACTTTGATGGCCCAACTCCAGCAGAAATCGAGGTAAGTTGTTGGAATTTGCCTTCTCAATTCAACCTCCATAGTCCTTTCTAATTTTCTTCTGAAAGCTTAGTTGGGAATCTGACAATGTCTTTATTCTTTTTCTCTAGGTATTCTCAGATGCACCCTTTTCCATCAGTTCCCCGATCTCAGTGATCAATGTTTCCGACCTCTCGGATTCATTTGATCAGCCCTATTTATGTAGGTGTGATTTAGGCAAACCTGTAGGTTTATGTAGTGGACCTCTCGAGGTCCACTCTCTTCAGTACATGCCTACGTCTCCTGTCTATGAGCCTACATCCCCGTGCTACATGCCTACCTCACCAAGACTTGGGACCCCGCCTATGTCTCCACCTTCTCCATCCTCCCCTATTAGAGTGAGGAGGCCAGCCCATGTTGTCTTCGCCCTCCCGGCAATATTGCCATGCCCTGTCCAACAAACCAGGCGATTTTGGAGGAGGCGCCGTCACTGGAACTGTAGAGAGGCTAGGGAGTATTATAGTCGTGCACGACGCACATAGTGGCCTAAGCTCTACTTATTTCTGCTGCAGCTATTTGTGCTCTCAAAAGAGATGTACCAGTCTGAGAAGTAATTCTTTTATTCTACTTTATTGTTTTTGATTTCCTTACGTTCATTATCTTTGAATGAACTCTAAATACGTATGACCTTTGACAGGTAACTCAAACACAGGATCAGTTGCCAGCGCCATCTTGTCCTACTGAATTGACGAATGCAGTGGACAGTGAATTGGAACACAGAAAACATTTCAAATTGGACTCTACAACCGTCATCAACGATCTCCAAATACTCCCAAAGACGAAGTCCCGTATCCTCGTACCCCTCTGCAGGATGCAGTCAATGGCAAGAGTGCGACCTGTAGGAGAAATGGGAGTTCAACATTTGGAGCGAGAGTTTGTCAATGGATATAGAGATGGTGACCGGGTCATGTACATTTCCATGTACAACCACAAGGAGAAGACAACGGAAGTCACGCCTGAGATCAAGGCTGACTGGAGCCCGTGTTGGCAAAAAGTGAACGATGCTTTCGCGGATGAGCTCTTGGCCGATCTGGACTGGAAGGAGTTCTCCGGGAAGATGTTCTATGTCTAGGAAGGTAACCATCGCCTTGCCGCATGGTACAGACATATCAACAACCATCACTATGATGATCCAGCTTGGCACATCTCCGTGCATTGCATTGTTCTTGACCCACGAGGTCATGTGGGAAACCTTCTTCATGCCATGCACGACATCAACTGGTAAGCATTTTTTCCCTACTTCTTGTCCTCACTTCCTGAAAGCTGCTTGAACTTGCACTACACGGCTTTTACTAACTACCATATCTTCGAGCAGGTCTACAGAGAATGATCACGTGAAAAGCAATCTTCCTGCAAAACTCTTTCGTATTCGCTCTTTTGGTGTGATGAAATTGGAGGAATTCAAGGATCTGCTCTCACCAGCGGAGTATCAATTATGTTTGAATCACAAACCATCAATTCCTGGATGGTTTACTTTGCCAACCAAAATCTTCATCGCATTTCTTTATCGTGTAAGCACTATTCCCCCCCCCCCCCCACGCTTCTAAATGTCATGAATTGCCATGCTCTTTACACTCAGAAGTTGATAATTTTATTTTCCAGAGAGAAATCGTGGCTGCTACTGACGAAGCTGCAAGGACCTACAAGGAGAAGACACCCATAACAGAGCAAACGGCGGCAGGTGTATGGGATGCCATGTCTGCCGCTTTGACCAGCATGGTCGACTACATTAAGAAGAAGGACTTCACCAAGTACCTCGCCATTGCCAATCCCAAAAACGGTGATGACTTCCTCGCGGAGGTTAGTTTCTTCACATCTCTACATTACTTTTGAATAAGTAATTTAAACACTAATCTTCTCGTTCATGTAATGTTTACTTCCCAGATCAATCGGCATTACAGTGAATTCTCCAAGCCGGAGATGATAGTGGAGAAGCTTCAGAAGATTGTTTCTGCAGCTGTTGATGCAAAGTTCAAAGCGCGTTGGCTGAGGTGGTGGAACTCTTCACCAAGTGCACGACAATCTTACAGATTTTTGCCCCAGGACTTTAAGGAGGCCGACTTCGACCCTTGGTTGAACAAGGCAACATTTTGGGCTGGGGTATAGTACCTTCAAACTTCGTAATAAATACAAATACCACTTCTTCTTTGTCCCATGTCAATATTTACCTCAACGACTTTACCTTTCTATCGCAGATAGAGGATGCTGTTACCCGGGAGTTTGATGACATCTGCAAGACCGAGAACCTTGTCATCAAGTGGAAGTCCTTCCCGGGACTGTTGCGGCCAGACGCATATGTGGAGAGTTGGCGTATTCTCCTTTGGGAAAAGGCTTTCCCCGCATTTATTAGTACCCGCGCAGAAAAGCCTTTTGATAAGAAGTCTAATTTTTCCACTTATCTGGGAGCAGCAGATGTTGTTAAGCGTGTGACATACCGGTATGACTTTTATGCACTTCAAATTTTTATCTTTTTTCCTTTTCGCTTTTATTTACTGTCAATACTATGATTCTGATCAATGGCACTTGATTTTCATTAGGTACTTCAAGAGAGAGCTGCTTCCAAAAGGTGCAATTGACACTGAGAAGTTCCCTTCATACTTCGCCTCGTGGATTCAGAAAGGCACTGATCAGTGTATCTATACTCCTCTGCAGCTGAAGAGGTACAGCTCGCCACACCTAGCCGTTGGTTGTTGGTACCTCGATTGCATTCGAGGTTTCGTTGTTGAGTCTGAAGCGGAGCTCAAATCTGAACTTGACGGAGGATCATCAGCCGTCGAGGATTCTGGAGACGGTTTGGAGGAGGCCGAAGGCCTGCAGGATCAATCATCTGCACCTCCACCAAAGAAAGGAAGAGCGCGGAGACTGCGAAAATTGGGTGCTAACTCCCAGAGCTCTCAGGAGACTGGTGTAGAGTCCTCCGCACCGGAGAAGGGCGCTGCCGTTCCATCTCCTGTTATTGTCGTTCCCAATCCGTCCCCTACTCCTGCGCCTTCATCGGTCAGTGCATCCGCTATCACCAGAGGTCTTCTGGAGCAAAGGAAGGCCAAACTTCTCTCGGCAAGCACCTCCTCCGCAAGAACTCCCCATTCCACTGGTGTTTCTATCATCAAGTCATCCGTGACCCCGTTACTGGTTCGTAACATGGAGCTCAAAGACAAGGGTGGCCATCCGGATTGGGTGAAAACTCTAGAGTTCGTGCGCAAGGTATGATTCTCGTCATACATAATACGATATTACATACACTCCAATTAATTTCATATAGTCTAACCCTATTTTCTTCTTTCTGCAGTTTGGACGTGGCCGCCAGAACGAAGTTCCTGAGCGGTGCCAGGATGAGAATCATCTGGGAGTCGACTCGATCATCGTTGACATCCCTAAGAATCTTCCTGTCCCTCTCGTTTCCGATCCCCCTACAGTGATTCCTCCTTGGAACTCCCGTGAAAAGGATTATGTGTACGACATTTTCTATTTTGCAAGTCTTTACTTGCAAAATGATGGCGCTCTGTGCATCATCTACAACAATGATCAAGCGTTGGCTACGGAGATTCTCAAAGAAGCTAGCGCCACTAAGTTCGTCCTTTACAAAGACTGGTCGGGCTTCAATGTGCTCGGCCTGACTTCTCCTACGAACCCCGGAAACCTGGTAATTTCATCCTTTCCTTTCCTTCATTTTACTTAGTACTATCCCTTCCGTTTATTCATTCTGACATAATTTGGTTGATTGCAGACTAATCGGTTCTGGATCCACGTCTTCGTTTGTGGTGGCGATCCGCCATCTAAGTTCTCCTTTCAAACGAAGAAATCCGATGTCATACATGGCGACCTCAACATTACCGAGAGTGATGCGATTTTCAACTTTATCAACGTTGATTCTCAGCAAAAAAATGGGGATGTTCCATGGAGAGGGCCAAGGGAGAAAGCCCCTGAGATGATGGAGAGCATAATTGGAGAGCTCTCGAAGCCCGGCGACATAGTCCTGGACTGGAAGGCAGGAACAGGTAACCGTTGTTACATGTCTCTACAGAATTATTTCTCTGATTCCTTCCTCAGTTTCTCACGTCTTCACCTTGCTTTGAGTTGCAGGGGCCTCTGTTAAGGCTTGCCAGGCTATTGGTCGTCATATTATAGCTTTTGAGGATGACGAAGCCATATTCAACGCCCTTCTCAAACCGTGTAAGGCAGCAAAATCTCCCATGGGCCCCCCTAAACATCCTAGACCGGCAGCAGCAGAGGAAGCACCAGCAAAGAAACAAAGACCCACTAAGTATTGTAAGTCTTACTCTAGAATTTGTATGTTTCGTGCAATTCATCTAGTATTATTTCTGTACGCAAATTCACCTATTCAATCTAACTACTTCTGGCTTTCTATTGCAGAGTAGTTGTGACAATACCGCCAAGTGGGCATAGAGCCGTGTTCACTCCATCGTGGCGTCTTAATTCCAGCCCGGTTCAGCCTTTTATTCTTCCGGACTATGCAGAGGGCTTAGCACAAGCGCTTCAATGTGGTGCACTTAGAAATGTTCCTAGTCGGCCCACTAATTTTGATCCCAGGGCCCTTCTATTTGTCGATGAAGAGGCTGTAGAAGGAGAGTCTGAGTCATCGGGTTCTGAGAGTGGAAGTAGCGACTGTAGCATCTTCTAAGTTTGAAAGAGGCCTCGCTCTATCATTGTATCCATTTGATTTGATTTGATTTGATTTCAGTGGAGTTGGTTACATACTGCATCGTCTACTCTATTGCAAACCACTAAAACATTCATGATTCTCATTTCCAGTTTATACTCGTATATGTAAAGGTCTAGAATTGCAAGACTTCTAAGACATGACTTATGAATAATGAAATGTTACAAAAGAAATGCTCAAATTTTAAATTTATATTTTAATCATTCAAAATCCCACATTTCCATAGCCATATTACCTATTCTTGACTTGGTGTACATCTTGGTTTCTGCTACTCCGTTATTGTACACGAACTCTGAAATATTCCACTAACTTTTAAGACCATTTCTTTTAGTTGGTTTTGAGTTGTCTTATTCCTAGAATAGTCTATATTATCTAAAACCATCATGCTGGAATACTCGTATCTAGATCCAATAAGGGACCAAATCTAAAGGATTGTATTCGAACACCTTACTAGACTTCACAGTACTAATCCTTTGGAGGATATACAGTCCAACTCTTGTCGTTATCAAACCAGCAAGTTTCGCCATCCGATATGATCACTTCGGGCAGTTGAACAATTGGATTCTCATCGACGTTCGATAGCAAGGGATACGGGATTAGGGACAACTCCATAATACGGAGAAGCTCATTGGTACAAAGCACTGTCCAACGCCATTCACCTTCACCAACATGGAGGCTTCCGATGTGCCTAAACGCTGGCAGGTCCATGCCTCGGTCTCTGGCGCGCTCCACCTCCAACAGCCACGGCCGCAGCTCCTCATAACTCGCCGGTGCCTTTGGAGGCAAACCTACAGCCGCTCTCGTCCTCCTCGATCTTGCATTACACACCTTCGGCATGGCGCAACACACTAAATTGTTGTAGTCTTAAAACGTTCCACGCAAGCCTACAGATTGACCCCCCCGAACTCCATGGCTACCTTCGCATACAGCACAGAATGCGAAGGACTGTGTCACTATCCTAATACGCCACCTAGAAACAAGCTATAGAAACCAAGAGTGACCTCCTTCTCTGGAACCCAGCTTACCAAGTGCTGTTTCTTGATGAAAATCTCCTACTTGTATCACTCAAATGAAAATGCTTCGCTGCCTAGGAAGAGAGAGTAATCTTCGATGAAGACAAAGACTCTAACAAGGTATATCTCGGTTTCAGCAGTTAAAATATTATACACGAATTTTGAAATATTCCAGGAAGTTTTCAAACCTTGCCTCCTTTATGTTCTGTGAAAGTTGATTTTTTCCTTGTGCATTTACATAATCCTATGAAAGAATTATTTGTTTGATCTAAAACTTAACGCCTGATCATTGTATCTTGCCTAAACCCATGACAAATCTAAAGGAATGTATGCATGACATCATCATGACATCAGCCCTAATTTGTATCTTAGAGAACAAACGTAACAAATTCTTACCAGAGATAACCCTGATCTCCACGGTAATATACTCTTTTCCTAAAAAAAGTGTCAAAATCAAGCCTTAATTTAGTATTTTTCTACGGTTATAGGGTCTACTTTGCATTTGAAAATTTTGCTAATTGTCAATTCTGTGCTCTCCATTCTGTGCTCTCCGCTCTCCGCTCTCCGCTCTACGCTCTCCGCTCACATACGAACTTTCCCCATGCGAAGGTGTATGGAGGTGAAGGCCCTGACAACGGGACATTTGGTACCTCCTTCCTTCGAGGCTGTCATCTGACCTTCGAGCTGGGCGAAGACGTCAACTCGGCTGAGAAAGCCGCGACCTTGCAGAAGGCACGTGATAAGAAAGATGCCCGCAACCCTCTCAAGCTGACACCCCCAGCCTTCAGAGAGCAGATCGAGGCCCTCATTGACGTGCTCGCTGGCCACATCGACGACAGACCCTCTGCTGGCAATACATCCTTGGCCATTGAGGGAGTCGGCATTGGACCTAGCCACGGGGTCCTTGTTATGGGGAGCAGCAGCAAGGGAGCGCCTGCAGCAGAGGGAGCTCGGGGTCGCACTCGAAGCCAGCTCAAGTCGAAGGCGCCCTTGATCACTGAGGAGGAGAGCGTGCCCAAGTCTTCACATGCTGGCAGCAAGGATGAAGACCGACCCAGCACGGATCCAAAGGCGAAGCTGGACCAGGCCAGGGCCAAGAAGGCGGGAGCTCAGGCCGACCTTACGAAGAAGGAGGCTCAGAGGGAGTTAGTTCTTGGAGATATCAAGAACCAGAAGACCTTTTTGAAGGAGAAGGAGGATGAGGAGGGCCGGTTCTATGAGGAGATTGCTGCCCACCGTGCTGCCAGCAAGCTAGCCGGGGCCGCTGGCAACACGACAGAGAAGAAGCGTTTGGATGCTCTGGCCCGTCTAGGTGGTGATCAGATGGCCAATGCGAGCAAGGCTGCCGAAGAAGCCCAGCTTTGCATTGACAACAAGGAGAAGCAGATGGATGCTTTGATGGGGGACATAGAGAGGTGCAAGGCCGAGATTGGTGCTCTTAGCGTGGAGATCATGACCCTGGAGCTGGCAGCGGCATTCATTCGCCCGAAGAGTGTGCTCCCACACCTGCCATCCAAGTTTCGAGCCCTCCCCATTCAGGTTTCCGACCCTTGCCCCTTCTGTGCGCGGTACTTTGTTGACGCCGCTTGTGTACCCTTGAACTGCGGCTGCTTGGCACACCCACATTGCATGTTTGAGGTTGTCTTCTCCCTTGACGCCAAGTGTAGCCGTTGCTGCCGCTCCTTGAGTGGGGGGTGGCTTGGGCAATGGGGATTTCCACTGCATGAGCCGGCTCAAGCGGAGCTCCAGCACCTCCAGGAGGTTCTCAAGTCCGGGGTGGGAGCACCAGACCTCCAGAGCCCCGTTGCTGGCAGCAAGAGGGCCGCTGAGCGCTATTCTCCTCCTTTGGGGGAGGAAAACCAAGTCAGGAAGAAGACTCGCTTTCAAGAGGAGTCCGAGGCTTCGGGTCCGTATTTCATCACCCAGATCTCCGCTCAGCCCCTGGTATCCGCGGCCGTGCTGCCAGCAGACGGAGGGGATGGCGATGGTGTTGCGAGCACCCATAAGTCAGATGACCTGAGCTTCCAGCGTGGGACACAAGCCCCTCCACGCCAGGAGGCCAAGGACACAGCCACTCATGGTGGTGGACTCAGCTCCAGTACCACCCAGTCCGCGGGGACATCTCAAGACTCGGCTGGAGCTGCCCTGGAGAAGTTAGTTGATGCCATCGCGACCTCAGTAGAGGCTTAGAGTCTGTGGTTTTTTTTGGTTGATAGTGCCATAGCGGATTAGTATTAGTGGCATTTACTTTGTGCCACGTCGCATTTGCATTTGCTGCCCTGATTTTTGACTCTATGTTCGCAGTTGCGGTGCCAGTAAGTAGTTGCTGGCAGCAGTGTGTAAGTAGTTCCGATTGGGGGGGGGGGGGGGTTGAGGTCAGACTTTCTAAAAACCGAACCTCATTTTTCTTGGACACTTATGATGAATGTTATCCTCTTTTGATTTCTATCTTGTACATGTGGCTGCCACATTGGTCGTGATGGTATGGAAGTCGCCTTGGTCGTGAACCCTAATGTGTGCTGACAGCAACATGTTCTAGAAGAAGACTTTCATTCATCAAGGGGGAAGGTTACATGATTAACCATATATGTACCATACATGATGTGTCAAGCACAAAGCATAGTCCCTTACAAGTGTAAAGAATCATTCTGGCATTGGTCTAGTGAAACATGGAGCCATCTCAAATACTGTAGGCAGACTTGTGAAGACACTAATAGATCACCTTAATGCCGTGGTGAAAACGTTGTTGTCTTACACCTCCACTATCTTGATGGTTTTGGGAACCGCCACCTCACCAAAAAGTACACGCCTCTCATTACGTATGTTGATCTACATCAATGCCTCCAATAGAATGCGTTAGTACAATTATGCTGATACCAAGCAGCAACACCTTCCATATCTAAAACCAATGGCGTGATGCTGCTTACATGTACCTTTTTTTCACGTGAACCGTCTCCTTCCACCAGAACCATGTTGTACTCTTTGGGATCATCGTCTTCGAGCGTCATTGCAATTTCATGGCGCAAGTGGGATACAGGCCAGTCCTTGCCCACTTCAAATGCTGGCATTGGTCTCCCTCTAAATGTACAGCAGACTTCTACCATCTCCACCTCTGGTAGATGGTCAATCGCATCCCATCTGTTCTTGGCAGCACCCCGAAACCTTGTATACTGGAACCTGGTGTATAGTGTTTGCCTGCCCACATGGTACCTGAAGACAACGCTGGACCTATTCACAACGCACTTGATAACATCCTGGCCAATGTGAAACTTCTCAGCCCATCCAGGATTCATCAAACTACTTAGGAGTGCCTCCGACGGAGAGTGTAGAACGAAGAGTGTAGGAGTCCGTCGAATGCTGTCACATGCGATCGCAAACAAGTCCACCATAACATGGACAGGCATAAACCATTGCTCATGGGCGAAACTACTGCCAGTGGACGCTTTCATCGCATTCAAAAAATCTGCTGTCAGCTTCGTCGTGAAGGCTTTGGAGGTGTGCATGTCTGGCAAAGGCCACTCCACGTCGTTGAAACCAGGGAGCGGGATTGGTTCTATCCTCCCGTACAACGTAGGCTCTACCGGGGGAAAATATATGCCACCAAGGAAGAATGTACCCGTGTCCAACAAGTCTGTATGGCTTCGACCATTCCGCGTTGCCTCCCCAATCTCTGCATGGAGCACAAGAATGGGACTGATGATAGACGTGGGGTGCACCCAATCATCAAAGTGCGAGGAGTATAGGTAGTTTGCCGTGCATTACCTACTTGCTGCCACAGCGAGATCCAAGCTTAATTGGCGAGGCTGATACGCATGCCGCACAAGCACCTTATCCAGGTTGCTTGCTCCACGCACACCAGGTGTCCATGAGAAATCCACGATTTGAGCCTTGAAGGCCCCTCGAAAATTATCTCCACCATGCCGCCTTGCCTCTCTACCCCAAGGCCCTTCCGACTTTGGTTGCAGCAGAACCCACGATCCCCGGTCCAGCCTCATTGGGATCCAATTGCCGTGGACATCTTGATCGTTGTGCAAAATTACCCTCTGAACTATCGATTTTGCCCGTCTGGCCATGCTTCCCTAAACCCCAAGGTATTGGGAGACATAGAAATGAACTATAACACCTTCCTTTCGTACCAACCAAGGCGAGGGAACATGCTGCCAGCACAGAGAAAATCAAATTTGCATAGTTTAAGCACTTGTTGGGAGGAAAATCCTGAGTTTGTAATCAGAGATGAAGTTTGAGGAATTCATGCCTAGTCACAATGTTGCCCCCAGGAGGCAGAAAAGCTTGGATCATGTCAAGACAGGGAATTGATCATATTGAAAAAAAAATTACCTAGTTTTGTAGCTCGTTGGCAGCAAACGGCACATTGAGTTGACAGCAAAGAAAGCCGCACTTCCACCTTGATTCAGCAAGTAACTACTCAAGCACAATTCGCTACATGAACAACTCCCACAACCGCAAATCACCTGGTCATCTCCCAGCAAGTGCCAACTGTTGCTGCCGGCACCGAATTTCCACAATCACGTGTTTTTCCCTTCGCACTAACCCACACCCACTCTCCCAAATCAGCTGGAATCCTCTCAGCCCCAACTCCCGCTAGCTGCAACCAATTTCCCATGTGCGTCGCTTCTCCCGTAGCGCCGAACACCTGCTGGCTGCACTCACTCTCCCTACGAAGTTCAAAAACTTCGGCACTCACTCATCGTCGGTGGGGGAGGTAGGTGGGCGGACTCATAATTTCCTCGTTCAAAGTGCTGGCAGAAAGTTTGCTAACATGAGCAGTCGGCTCAGGATCCGGTCCTTGCTCCGCCAGTCCGCTGTCAGCCCGGCACTGTAGATGTGCCCTCCACACGCCTTGCTCGGGGGTCATTGGTTCGAGCCCCCGTGGCGATTGCTGGCACCACGGTGGCATGTGCTGTGCCACGTCGAAAAGTACGCGGGCAGCGCCTGTTTTTTTCTCTCACGTGCCGCTTACACGGCCTTTTCGTGACCCGATTTTGCACCTAATGGCTGCAAGACCACAATAAGAAGACGATCTAAGGGGCTGTACATTCTGGATCATCAACGGGCAACACATCGTTGCGGCGTCCAAACTACTCATCGAGGATAACGCAAGTGAGGAGTTGCTGAGGGACTTCAGGAGGTGGGACGCGTACATCGTTTGGACGCTTGATTATGATAAGCTGCGGAAGATCTCAGCATTCTATAATCGGGTGAACCATCTGGCACCCTTTAACCAACTTGGGCGAGCAATATCATTGCCGCCAGGACAGTGTGGAAGAAGTATGGTAAGCCGCAACCAAAACATGCCGCCGCTGGTGCAACCGAGTCTAGGACAACAGGTTCGAAAAGAAATTCAGCCTCGAAGACGTACGACGTAAGACTCATTAGCATTAGCAGTTTAGCTCAACTCGAGCTAAACTGCTTGGAGTTTAGCTCGAGTCGAGCTAAATGTATATAAACTTCTTTGTTTTCAATGATCTGGTATATCTAACGCACTTTAGCTCGAGTCGAGCTAAAGTGTAATTGCGTTGAAGCATCATCTAAGGTAGTTCCTGTGCGTATGTAGAACTTTGTGGAAGCAATCATGGAGCGCTTTGCAATGATCGGTGTTGCCAAGCATTAAGCCCTGGTGACAAAGAAGGGAGGGAAGAACAATATCTCCATGACAAACGAGCTGAAGATCATCACGTCCAGTGATGAGACCTGGGACCTATGGAAGGAGGTGATCGCGTCTGCGGCATTTGGTGGACTTATAGATCCCGACACCGAAGAACCTCACAAGAAATTTCATGAGAAAAAGGGGTTCGTTCCAATCAAGGATGGACTGCTTACAAGGGAGTTCTTCAAATGGCTCGGGAACTTGTCAGAGGCGGATCAGCAGAACCTCAGTAAGCACATCCTGCATAAGTCTGGGCCAAGTCGGAAGTTTACATATCCGAAGGTTGTCATTAAGCACAATATGAATGTACTGGAGGACTGCTACTCGGTCAAGGAGTGGGTAGAGCGGAGAAAACGTAAGGCTGTAGCCCAGGCGGAGCTGAACAAGATTAAACCGACCCTACATCTAATCAAGAGAGGCGTCCTTGATGTACCGGCTTGGAAGCAGTTTTAGAAGGCTTACCATGTCTCCAAGGAGTCCAAGCACGTTTTGCTTGATTGGGGTATTCCGGACTCATACTGGACTAACTCCATAGCTACACAATTCCGCAACCAGTCCGCCAAGGATCTCTCCCAATATGGGGTTGAGTTCTTTAGAAACTTACTTCAGGTTCAAGATGCGTTGCAGAGTCCATCAGCTCAGATGTGGTTTCTCCCATTCATCAAGAAGCCTCGACTTGCCTTCGGATCTTGGCCCTCCGATGTATGGAGGTGTTGGTGCGACGCTCTCACATTCGGAATCATCGACTTCCGGTTCCTCCCAACCTACAAGACGAGGCATAACTACACTTAGGAGAACCCCTTCTTTATGGAGTTCTTCCAAATGATCGATGACTATGGACAGCCCCATTTCTACGATGTTCGGCACGGGCTTCTGATTTGTGCAGACGATGACGACTTCGCCCAGGTGCTAACGTGAGTGGAGCGAAACACCTTGAGTGGTCACAGAAAAGTCAATTCCGAATATTTCCCTGCTCCTAACGAGCGACTCAGTGGACACCCCCAAAGAGCAAAATCGCCTTGGAACCCGTCCAACTCCTGTTTCTCATTGATGAAAATTTACTAGAGAACGAAGTGTCAACGCCAGAACCTCTGAGCGAGTACAGAACGGTGGATCACTCACTGTACAAGGACAACAAGAAGTTCAACGACAGGAAGATCGCGCTGTATCCATCGGAGTTAAGGATGGAGTTCTACCTGCAGATCCACGACACTTTCTGCAATCACGTGGGGGCTGTGTATCAGCTATATGGTGGAACAAAGCCCCTACTAGCCGCCACGGTAAGTGTTTCTACACTTTAGCTCAAGTCGAGTTAAATCGTTCTAATGTTTTCATCTTATGCACCATGTATGCATACACTTCCACACTTTAGCTCGAGTTGACCTAAACCTTGTTTACCTTGCCTTTGGTTTTTTCAGATGCTCTCGATCTCGGCTTTCATTGTCGCGGATGATAGTGACTCAGCTCATATGATCGAAGCCCAGTCACTTGGTTTGACTTTGGACCCAATCGATTAAAATGTTGACGCATATTATGTCGATAAGGAACGCTTTCCGGAATATGGCAGAGCCGTGCGGAAAGGGAAAGGCAGAGATGTGGAGGAGGGTGACGATGTTGATCTGGAGGAGGATGCCCCTACCAAAGAACAAACCCCCTCCTCCAATGCTGCAAACATCAGCAATGAGGGCGATGCTCCGCCTCCAGATCCGGTGAGTCAGACCGCATCTGAAGGTGGAGGGGGATAGAAGACTCGATTTCCCTGAGGTCGACATTACGCGTACGGACAAAGAGAGACAGGGTTCTGCACCGGAGCTGGGATCAGGAAGTTGGAGAAAGACTGGTGGTGCGCGAAGTACTCGGAGACAAGCACAGAAGAAAAAGAGAGTCAATCCTCCAGCACGGCAAGCCTTCCCGTTGGGGAGAGCCGCTCTCTCTCCAAAGGTTCAAGCTCTTCTCGCAGAATTACAGGCGTCCAGGGATAGGGAGAAAGACATAGAAGACAGGATGGCACAGTAGAAAATGGATATAGAGAAGACTGTGCAGGCGACAGTGCACGCGGCTCTGCGAGGCATCAGTAACGTCCCTATTTTCTCGAATGCGGGTCCAGTTCTGCCCAATGTCCAGCCGATAGGTAGCGCCCCACCTTCTCCGCGAGTACTTGAGATTTTGGGATCCCCTACCAGTGGTGCAAATTTGCAAATGTCAGATCCGAGTCCCGCATCAGTGCCTGAGCCAAGCCATCATTGCACCGACCAGGTCATGCGTGACCCTAGTTCCAGCCCACCCCGTTCTCCCCCCACAATCAGACTCAGGAAGATGCTCCCGAGACATCTTCAGGTCCCTCCCAAACTTAGATTTTTTGAACTCGGAATTTTGTAGATGAGGTGTTAATACCGGAGTAGTTCATTGAAATGTGCATTTTATACCAAAACGATTGTAATTAATACATATGGACTGTTTAGCTCGACTCGAGCTAAACCGTTCAACTTTTTACCAATCCCTTCTATGTCAGCTTCATTGATCACTCTCTGATGATTCAATAGTTCTCTTGCAATGCCCAGGTCACGAAGTGCATGAGGAAGTGGACGATCTTCCGATCGTAGATGATGTTGTCATGGCCCAAACTGCGGATGAGCCTGTGCGCACAAATATGGATTTAGATGTCACGGCCCAGTGTGCTCTGACCTTGCCAACGTGCGTTGAGGTCATTCCTGACGATCAACCTCAGGATTCATTAGGGTCGATGGGTCCTGTGGAGAATCAGGATGTTGTAGAAGAACAAGCCGAGGATGTTCAGGTATTTCATCCATCATTATATCTCGTTGCACTGTTTTCTTGGGCACTGACTTGCCCTGGGACTGTCCTCGTTGTATCATTCGTATAACTCCGTCCTAATATAATATAGTAATGTCCATTTGTCATCGGTATTTCCTCTCCACGTGCGCCAGGCATCTGGATGTGATGTAAGTTCTAGTGAAGAATTGAGTCCTGTCCCGACGCAACCTCAGAGTGGTTGGTTGAACGTTGTCCTCGACCTCAATGGAATACTCTGCTCCAATACTCCTAAGTGGCCTGGAAAATCATTCCTTAGTCATGACCTTAACATCCACTCAACGTCCAAGCCAGCGGTTGTCGGCCTCAAGCTTGTTTGTGTCAGGCCCAATTGAGCTGATTTCCTTTGTTGGTTGTCAACAATCGCAACCATAACCGTCTGGAGTTCGATGAAGACTTCAACGACAAAAATGATCTGCGACTATCTGTTCGGTCCGATTCGTCCTGTCTATCCGCTCAAAATTCTAGGTCAAGAGGACTGTCTGAGAATTCCTATGGGCGTAGATTTTCGAGGTCGTCCGATATTTATGAAGGAACCCGGGACTCAGAAGGACATCTTCCTTAAGCCGATGTCTGATGGTCTCTTTCATAAATTTGATGTCCTATATTCCGAAGCCAACACCATTTTTATCGACAACACCCCGATCAAGCACTGTCAGAATAATTCTCACAATGTCCTTTTACTCTCCACTTGGAACAACCAAAATCCCGATGCCGCAGATGATAGGTTTTTGTTGTCGAAACTTTTGCCATATCTTGTAGACCTACACCACTTTGTGGGGACAATCGCTAGATTCAGGGCCGAGCGTCCAATCGGGAAGAAAATGTATTATGATGACCGTTCTACCTGTGAACAATACGCTAAGATTAATGAGGCAATTAGTCGTAGACCATAATTTCGCATGGTTCCGGTTCTCTACTTTGTGAATAGACATTTCATCACTGCCGCGCACCTATTAGTATGTTGTACATCTTAACTAATTGCCTAATCATTGTATCGAGACTACTCCTTTTGTAATACGAAGTTTATATTTCTTTCTTGATCTATTATGCCCTTGCGGCGAACCCTAAACCATTGCTGAATTATTGGGGGATGTATGTTTCCATTTGCTTTATGTATTGCAAAATAATGCATGTCGAGCCTCAGTGGATTCTTTGAATAATGCTTATGGCTGCGGGCCTTCTCTGCGTAGCAGAGGCCTTTTGTTGCAATCGGTTGCAACAGCGCAGTCCAGGATGGACTATTTAACTATGGCTGTTGACAAAGGGGTTGTGGACAGCCCGGTTAACCTGTCCGTTCCCAAGACCCTGAAATCCCCTTCTCCTATGTGGCCACGGACCGTACTGCAGGTTCTATATCCGAAACGACAGAGTTCTACCCCTACGAAGCGTGCTCTTTATAACAATGTGGAGGACATGTTGTCACCACCACCGGCAAAGGTTGGTTTTCATTCCTCAGTATTCGCTTTTCATTCCTTTCTGATGTTTCATTCCTGTAAGTGGGTTTAGTGATGGTAGCTGCTGGCATCTGTTTCTTGCCTCCTTTATGTCTTTAGTTTAGCTCAAAGCCACCTAAAATGATTGAATAAAACGATTGATCTGTTTGTCAAATTTTCTCGTCTACTATTTTTGCCTCACTGTCTTGCACACTTTTTGTGTTATTTAAATTTCCAAATGTAATTTATGTGATTGGACATTGCCTTTTATTAAAACCTTGGTTGAGAAAGGTAACAGATAGTTACTATCAAAAATACCAAAAATGTGGTATACTCTTTTTTCTTGTTTATATTGCGTTTAGGTGTGATCGACCTAAATGACTTAATCATCATCTCTCTTTTAACATGTTTTTAATGAATCAATAAACACAACTAATTTTTCTCCTGTATGTTCGTGCATTTAGGTCCACTCGACCTAAATGACATGGGCCTCATTGTTCCTTTAAGGTGTTTTTAATGATTCAATATTGATTTACGCAAGATTGAAGTAAATGGGAAAGCACGAATGTGGCCATTTCTCTACACGCTGATTTCCCAAATTCAAGAATATCTCCCAAAATAACGAATATGGTGTTTTTGGTGAAGTTACACCGGTGATGTGGGCATGCAAACCGGGAAAGTGGGCTCATACATCGAGGATGTTGGCATGTATACTAGTGATTTAACCCCAACCGAATCTTTGACTACACCTAACGGAGAAGAGAAATTGCTAGTACAGTACAAGGCATCGTAGGAGTCCGATAGGTCTGACACGTTGAGGACAAAGGGTGGAGAATTTACAGAAAACGCAGGTGCGTCAGAGCATACTTAGATTAAAAAGAAAACAATCAACTCTAGATCCTTCTTCTTCTCCTTTGGTGATGAGGTGACTAGCTCATGTGGTACTTGTCCTCCCGACAGTACCTCGTCGTACTGCACCAATCACAAGGCGCATTCGGACGGAGCGTAAGAGCTGGAGGAGTATAAAGGACAGGGATTACTATAGACGTGCTTCAGGGAGATCGGCCCGGAAGTGATGCTTAGGGCCACATATGATATTGGACTTGTGACATGTGATCTTTATTTATGAAAAGTTTTTGTGTGACTTATTGATTATGTATTGACTTTCTACTATTTTGGAATAGAGTATTAATATGCATGGCTTTTGGCACGCAACTCAAACACTAGACGTGTTGGCATCATCATGTCCGTTAGGCTTGAATATTGCTTTAGAAGGGGAACTGCGACATCGAACACAACACAAGGTTGATTCTATTAATGTCATCAATAATCTTCAAATCAAATCTTTGAAGAAGTCTCGGTTGCTAGTCCCCTTGTGGAGGATGATCTCAATGGCAAAGTTGAAACCCCTTGGCGAAATGGGGGTACAACATCTAGAGCAGGAGTTTGTGAAGAAATACAAAGATGGGGATCGCGTCACGCACATCTCTAGGTACAACATCGAAGAGTTGTCATCGGATGTTACGACGGAGGTCATGGTTTCCCTTGACAACGAAAGTTTTCATATCGTTTCTTTACCAAGTAAGTATTACAAACCATTGTTCTTTGCTCTAAGTATTCATATTTTAATAATTAAGAGATTCTCTAAAACATGTTTTATTTTCAACAGAGGGAAATTGTAGTGGCTTTGGATGAAGCCGCTAGGGCCTACCTTAAGAAGACACCAGTGGAAGAACAAACTGCAAATGGAGTTTGGGATGCCATGGCTGAGGCATCAGAAAGTATGGTCGACTCCATTAAGAAGAAGGACTTCACTAAGTACCTAGCTATAGCAAATCCCAAGAATGGTGACGACTTCCTCGGAGAGGTGCGACCCTCACCACTGTTATTAAACATACATCGTTTCATTCCATCATCAATCTATTTCTCATTGTTTAATTGTATACTACTCCATGTGAGTCAATCTGCATTTCAGTGAATTCCGTAAACCTGAGATGACCCTCGATAAGCTATAGAAGATTGTTCCTGCGGCTGTCGATGCCAAGTACAAGGCTCGTTGGTTGACGTGGTGGAACTCTTCTTCAAGTTCAAGGCTCTCTTGCAGATTTCTACCGTTTGATTGCAAGGAAGCCAACCTTGACCCTTGGTTGAACAAGGCTTCAACCTAGGCAGGGGTAAAGTACTAGAATATCATGTGTGAATAATTGATGTAGTCTTTTTTCCACTACATTCTTCCTCGTCTCTAATCAATTGAATTATCACTTGTGATTGGAGGAATCCATCATCCACGAATTCGAGGACAACTACAAGGCGGAGAAGCTCACCATCAATTGGAAGGCATCCCCAGATGTTCAGCAACTAGGCGATTACGTAGAGAGTTGGCGTTTTCTTTTATGGGAGAAGTCAATCGCAACGTTTGTTGGTTCTAAGGTGAGAAGGTTTTTGATAAGAAGTCCAATTTCTCAAAATTCCTGGGAATGGCAGAGGTTGTTAAGCGGCTTACTTACCGGTAAGATTGTCAACTCAAACATATTTGCATTGCGAATCATGCTCTTTATTTCTACCAAAAACTAAGCTTCTATACTTATCTTTCACTAGGTACTTCAAGAGAGAGCTTGTTCCAAAAGACGCTATCAACGTTTAGCAGTCCCTGCAATACTTCGCAGCATGGATTCACAGAAGCTCAGACCAGTGTATCTATTCTCCTCGGCAGTTGAAGAGGTACAAAGCTCCCCACTTGGGGGTTAGACGCTGGTATCTCGATTGCCTTTGTGGTTTTACTGTTGATTCAGAGGCGCATGTTAAGAAGTTACATAATGGTAAAGCGAAGGTGGTCGAAGATTCCATAGAAGGTACACAAGATCACGAAGGACACTAGGATGAATCATTTGCACCTCCACCTAAAACCAAAAAAGGGCGGCGACTCGGTACAGTTAAAAAAAAATAAAAGGGTGTAGCATATGCCTCACCCCCCGCCCCTCCTTCTATTTCAAAGAATTTGTGCGAAGAATTAAAAAAAGAAAAGCGGTGTGTCATATGCCTCACCTCCCCTCCTAATTCAAGGACATAGTGTTAGGATTTTAAAAGTAAAGGGGTGTGGCATACGCCTCCCCCCCATCCCTTCTATTTTATAGAAGATTTGCTAGAATGTTAAAAGCAAAGGGAGGTGTCATATGCCTCACCTCCCCTCCTAATTCAAGGACTTAGTGTTAGGATTTTAAAAGTAAAGGGGAGTGGCATACGCCTCCCCCCCCCCTTCTTTTTCATAGAAGATTTGCTAGAATGTTAAAAGGAAAGGGGTATGGCATATGCGTCCCCTCCCCTTCTATTCCATAGAAAATTTGCTAGAATGTTAAAAGCAAAGGGGTGTGTCATATGCCTCACCTCCCTTCCTAATTCAAGGATTTAGTGTACCGATTTTAAAAGTAAAGGGGAGTGGCATACGCCTCCCCCCCCCCCCCCCCCTTCTATTTCATAGAAGATTTGCTAGAATGTCAAAAGGAAAGGGGTGTCGCATATGCCTCCCCCCCCCCCCGTCTATTTCATAGAAGATGTGCTAAAATGTTAACAGCAAAGGGGTGTGGCATATGCCTCTCCCCCCCCCCCCCCCTCCTATTTCAAAGAAGATGTGCTAGAATGTTAAAAGCAAAGGGGTGTGGCATATGCCTCACCTCCCCTTCTATTTCAAGGACTTAGTGTTAGGATTTTAAAAGTAAAGGGGTGTGGCATATGCCTCCCCCCCCCCTTCTATTTCATAGAAGATTTACTAGAATTTTAAAAGGAAAGGGGTGTGGCACATGCGTCCCCTCACCTTCTTTTTCATAGAAGATTTGCTAGAATGTTAAAAGCGAAGGGGTGTGGCATATGCCCCCCCCGCCCTCCTATTTCATAGATGATTTGCTAGAATGTTAAAAGCAAAGGGGAGTGGCATATGCCTCACCTCCCCACCTATTTCAAGGACTTAGTGTTAGGATTTTAAAAGTAAAGGGGTGTGGCATATGCCTCCCCCCCCCCTTCTATTTCAAAGAAGATTTGCTAGAATTTTAAAAGGAAAGGGGTGTGGCATATGCGTCCCCTCCCCTTCTTTTTCATAGAAGTTTTGCTACAATGTTAAAAGGAAAGGGGTGTGGCATATGCGTCCCCTCCCTTTCTATTCCATAGAAGAATTGTTAGAATGTTAAAAGCAAAGGGGTGTGGCATATGCCTCCCCTCCCCCCCCCCCCCCCCCCCCCCCCCCCCGCCGCCCTTCTATTTCATAGATGATTTGCTAGAATGTTAAAAGCAAAGGGGTGTGGCATATGCCTCTCCCCCCCCCCCTTCTATTTCATAGAAGATTTGCTAGAATTTTAAAACGAAAGGGGTGTGGCATATGCCTCCCCTCCCCTTCTGTTTCATAGAAGATTTGCTACAATGCTAAAAGCAAGGGGTATGGCATAAGCCTCACCTTTCCTCCTAGTTCAAGGACTTAGTGTTAGGATTTTAAAAGTAAAGGGATGTAGCATATGCCTCCCTCCCTCATCTTCTATTTCATAGAAGAAACGCTAGAATGTTAACAGCAAAGAGGTGTGGCATATGCCTCCCCCTTCGTCTATTTCATAGAAGATTTGCTAGAATGTCAAAAGCAAAAGGGTGTAGCATATGCCTCCCCCCCCCCCTTCTATTTCATAGAAGATGTGCTAGAATCTTAAAAGCAAAGGGGTGTGGCATATGCCTTCCCCCCCCCCCCTTCTATTTCATAGAAGATTTGCTAGAATGTTAAAAGGAAAGGGGTGTGGCATATGCGTCCCCTCCCCTTCTTTTTCATAGAAGATTTTCTAGAATGTTAAAAGGAAAGGGGTGTGGCATATGCGTCCCCTCCCCTTCTATTCCATAGAAGAATTGTTAGAATGTTAAAAGCAAAGGGGTGTGGCTTATGCCTCCCCTCCCCCCCCCCCCCCCCCCCCCCCCCCTCGCCCTTCTATTTCATAGATGATTTGCTAGAATGTTAAAAGCAAAGGGGAGTGGCATAAGCCTCACCTCCCCTCCTATTTCAAGGACTTAGTGTTAGGATTTTAAAAGTAAAGGGGTGTGGCATATGCCTCCCCCCCCCCCTTCTATTTCAAAGAAGATTTGCTAGAATTTTAAAAGGAAAGGGGTGTGGCATATGCGTCCCCTCCCCTTCTTTTTCATAGAAGTTTTGCTACAATGTTAAAAGGAAAGGGGTGTGGCATATGCGTCCCCTCCCTTTCTATTCCATAGAAGAATTGTTAGAATGTTAAAAGCAAAGGGGTGTGGCATATGCCTCCCCTCCCCCCCCCCCCCCCCCCCCCCCCCCCCCCCCCCCCCCCCGCCGCCCTTCTATTTCATAGATGATTTGCTAGAATGTTAAAAGCAAAGGGGTGTGGCATATGCCTCTCCCCCCCCCCCCCCTTCTATTTCATAGAAGATTTGCTAGAATTTTAAAACGAAAGGGGTGTGGCATATGCCTCCCCTCCCCTTCTGTTTCATAGAAGATTTGCTACAATGCTAAAAGCAAGGGGTGTGGCATAAGCCTCACCTTTCCTCCTAGTTCAAGGACTTAGTGTTAGGATTTTAAAAGTAAAGGGATGTGGCATATGCCTCCCTCCCTCACCTTCTATTTCATAGAAGAAACGCTAGAATGTTAACAGCAAAGAGATGTGGCATATGCCTCCCCCTTCGTCTATTTCATAGAAGATTTGCTAGAATGTCAAAAGCAAAAGGGTGTAGCATATGCCTCCCCTCCCCCTTCTATTTCATAGAAGATGTGCTAGAATCTTAAAAGCAAAGGGGTGTGGCATATGCCTTCCCCCCCCCCCCTTCTATTTCATAGAAGATTTGCTAGAATGTTAAAAGGAAAGGGGTGTGGCATATGCGTCCCCTTCCCTTCTTTTTCATAGAAGATTTTCTAGAATGTTAAAAGGAAAGGGGTGTGGCATATGCCTCCCCCCCCCCCTCCCCTTCTATTCCATAGAAGAATTGTTAGAATGTTAAAAGCAAAGGGGTGTGGCTTATGCCTCCCCTCCCCCCCCCCCCCCCCCCCCCCCTCGCCCTTCTATTTCATAGATGATTTGCTAGAATGTTAAAAGCAAAGGGGAGTGGCATAAGCCTCACCTCCCCTCCTATTTCAAGGACTTAGTGTTAGGATTTTAAAAATAAAGGGGTGTGGCATATGCCTCCCCCCCTCCCTTTTTATTCATAGAATTTGTGCTAGAATGTTAAAAGTAGAGGATTTTGGCATATGCCTCCCCCCTTTCCTTATATTTCATAGAAGATTTGCTAGAATGTTAAAAGCAAAGGGGTGTGGCATATGCCTTCCCCCCCCCTTCTATTTCATAGAAGATGTGCTAGAATGTTAAAAGCAAAGGGGTGTGGCATATGCCTCAGCTCCCCTCCTATTAACACCATATTCGTTACTTTGGGAGATATTCTTGAATTTGGGAAATCAGCGTGTAGAGAAATGGCCACATTCGTCCCCTCCCATTTACTTCAATCTTGCGGAAATCAATATTGAATCATTAAAAACACCTTAAAGGAACAATGAGGCCCATGTCATTTAGGTCGAGTGGACCTAAATGCACGAACATACAGGAGAAAAATTAGTTGTGTTTATTGATTCATTAAAAACATGTTTAAAGAGAGATGATGATTAAGTCATTTAGGTTGATCACACCTAAACGCAATATAAACAAGGAAAAAGAATATACCACGTCCCCTGTATTTTTAGTAGTAACTATTCGTTACCTTTTCTAAACCAAGGTTTCAATAAAAGGCAATGTCTAATCACATTAATTACATTTGGAAATTTGAATAACACAAAAAGTGTGCAAGACAATGAGGCAAAAATAGCATACAAGAAAATTTGACAAACAGATCAATCGTTTTATTCAAAACATAATTACATTGAAATAACACAGAGGACTCTTATAATCGTCTATATTGTCTGCGCCATTGCTATACAGTACATAGTATCCTCTATATGGTTATGGAGTCCCTCCGTAAGCCTCAATTCTTGACTTGACAAAGTCCCGTAGGCGCTGACGTGTCCACGACATTCCCTCAACCTGCATCATTGGACTATCAAGAAGACGTTGCAACTTCTGCCTACGCCTGTCACCGATGCTTGACTTTGGCAGAGAGTGGCGACAGGTACTGGATGGTTTAGAGTGAGAGTCGCCGGACTTCCTTGCCCCGGATCCTGTAGTTGTTGATCGTAGCCTCGGCATCTGCAAAGGGGATAAATTAGCATTGGGAAGAGATTTCGGTTTAGGTCGAATCGACCTAAACTGCTGAGTGCATGTGTATAGGTCGAACGGACCTTGAACGAGAAGGCCTACACAAGCTAGAACCAAACCTAGATGGACGTATAAAAAGATCAATCATTTAAGGTGGCCTCGAGCTAAAATATGGACATCAGAATGAAACATCACTAAACCCACTTACAGGAATGAAACATCAGAAAGGAATGAAAAGCGAATACTGAGGAATGAAAACCAACCTTTGCCGGTGGTGGTGACGACATGTCCTCCACATTGTTATAAAGAGCACGCTTTGTAGGGGTAGAACTCTGTCGTTTCGGAGATGGAACCTGCAGTATGGTCCGTGGCCACACGGGAGAAGGGGATTTCAGGGTCTTGGGAACGGACAGGTTAACCGGGCTGTCTTCAACCCCTTCGTCAACAGCCATAGTTGAATAGTCTATCGTGGACTGCGTTGTTGCAACGGATTGCAACAGAAGCCCTCTGCTACGCAGAGAAGGCCCGCAGCCATAAGCATTATTCAAAGAATCCACTGAGGCTCGACATGCATTATTTTGCAATACATAAAGCGAATAGAAACATACATCCACCAATAATTCAGCAATGGTTTAGGGTTCGTCGCAAGGGCATAATAGATCAAGAAAGAAATATAAACTTCGTATTACAAAAGGAGTAGTCTGGATACAAAGATTACGCAAGTGGTTAAGATGTACAGTATACTAATAGGTTCGCGGCAATTATGAAATGTCTATTAACAAAGTAGAGAACGGAAACCATGCCAAATTATGGGCTACGACTAATTGCCTCGTTAATCTTAGCATATTGTTCACAGGTAGAACGGTCATCATAATACATTTTCTTCCCGATCGGACGCTCGGCCCTGAATCTAGCGATTGTCCCCACAAAGTGGTGTAGGTCTACAAGATATGGCAAAAGTTTCGACAACAAAAAACGATCATCTGCGGCATCGGGATTCTGGTTGTTCCAAGTGGAGAGTAAAAGGACATTGTAAGAATTATTCTGACAGTGCTTGATCGGGCTGTTGTCGATAAAAATGGTGTTGGCTTCGGAATATAGGCCACCAAATTTACGAAAGAGACCATCAGACATCGGCTTAAGGAAGATGTCCTTCTGAGTCCCGGGTTCCTTCATATATATCGGACGACCTCAAAAATCTACGCCCATAAGAACTCTCAGACAGTCCTCTTGACCTAGAATTTTGAGCGGATAGACAGGACGAATCGGACCGAACAGATAGTCGCAGATCATTTTTGTCGTTGAAGTCTTCATCGAACTCCAGACGGTTATGGTTGCGATTGTTGACAACCGACGAAGGAAATCAGCGCAATTGGGCGTGACACAAACAAGCTTGGGGCCGACGACTGCTGGCTTGGACGCTGAGTGGAGGCTAAGGTCATGGCTAAGGAATGATTTTCCAGGCCAATTAGGAGTACTGGAGCAGAGTATTCCATTGAGGTCGAGGACAACGTTCAACCAACCACTCTGAGGTTGCGTCGGGACAGGACTCAATTCTTCACTAGAACTTACATCACATCCAGATGCCTGGCGCACGTGGAGAGGAAATACCGATGACAAATGGACATTACTATATTATATTAGGACGGAGTTATACGAATGATACAACGAGGACAGTCCCAGGGCAAGTCAGTGCCCAAGAAAACAGTGCAACGAGATATAATGATGGATGAAATACCTGAACATCCTCGGCTTGTTCTTCTACAACATCCTGATTCTCCACAGGACCCATCGACCCTAATGAATCCTGAGGTTGATCGTCAGGAATGACCTCAACGCACGTTGGCAAGGTCAGAGCACACTGGGCCGTGACATCTAAATCCATATTTGTGCGCACAGGCTCATCCGCAGTTTGGGCCATGACAACATCATCTACGATCGGAAGATCGTCCACTTCCTCATGCACTTCGTGACCTGGGCATTGCAAGAGAACTATTGAATCATCAGAGAGTGATCAATGAAGCTGACATAGAAGGGATTGGTAAAAAGTTGAACGGTTTAGCTCGAGTCGAGCTAAACAGTCCATATGTATTAATTACAATCGTTTTGGTATAAAATGCACATTTCAATGAACTACTCCGGTATTAACACCTCATCTACAAAATTCCGAGTTCAAAAAATCTAAGTTTGGGAGGGACCTGAAGATGTCTCGGGAGCATCTTCCTGAGTCTGATTGTGGGGGGAGAACGGGGTGGGCTGGAACTAGGGTCACGCATGACCTGGTCGGTGCAATGATGGCTTGGCTCAGGCACTGATGCGGGACTCGGATCTGACATTTGCAAATTTGCACCACTGGTAGGGGATCCCAAAATCTCAAGTACTCGCGGAGAAGGTGGGGCGCTACCTATCGGCTGGACATTGGGCAGAACTGGACCCGCATTCGAGAAAATAGGGACGTTACTGATGCTTCGCAGAGCCGCGTGCACTGTCGCCTGCACAGTCTTCTCTATATCCATTTTCTACTGTGCCATCTGATCTTGTAATGCTTTATTCCTATCCTTGGACGCCTGTAATTCTGCGAGAAGAGCTTGAACATCCGGAGTGGGAGCGGCTCTCCCCAACGGGGATGCTTGCCGAGCTGCGGGGTTGGGCTTCTTCTTCTTCTGTGCCGGCTTTCCAGTACTTCGCACACCGCCAGTCTTTCTCCCACTTCCGGATCCCAGCTCCGCTGCATAACCCGATCTCTCATCGTCCGTACGTGTAATGTCAACCTCAGGGAAATCGAGTCTTCTCCCCACTCCACCCTCAGATGCGGTCTGACTTACCGGATCAGAAGGCGGAGCATCGCTCTCATTGCTAATGTCCGCGCACTCGAGGAGGGCGTCTGTTCCTCGGTCGGGGCATCCTCCTCCAGATCAACATCGTCACCCTCCTCCACAGCTCTGCATTTCCCTTTCCGCACGGCTCTGCCATATTCCGGAAAGCGTTCCATATCGACATAATAAGCGTCGACACTAAAATCGGTTGGGTCCAGAGTTAATCCTAGTGACTGCGCTTCGATCATATCAGACGAGTCACTATCATCCGCGACCATGAAAGCCGAGATCGAGAGCATCTGAAAATAACAAAGACAAGGTAAACAAGGTTTAGCTCGACTCGAGCTAAAGTGTGGAAGTGTATGCATACATGGTGCATAAGATGAAAACAATAGAACGATTTAACTCGACTCGAGCTAAAGTGTGGAAACACTTACCGCGGCGGCCATGAGGGACTTCGTTCCAGCATAGAGCTGATAAACCGCCCCCCCAGTATTGCAGAAAGTGTCGTGGACCTGCAGGTAGAACTCCATCCTTAACTCGGATGGATACATTGCGTACCTCCTTTCGTTAAACTTCCTATTGTCCGTGTACAGTGGGAGTTGTGTACTTGCTCAGAGGCTCTAGCGTCGACCCATCGTTCTCAAGTACATTATCATCATTAAGAAACAGGAGTTTGACCGGTTCCATCGCGATACTGCTCTTCAGGGGTTGTCTACCAAGTCGCTCGTTAGGAGCGGGTAAATACTCAGAAGGGAATCTTCTACGACCACTCAAGGTGTTTCGCTCCACCCAAGTTAGCACCTTGGCGAAGTCCTCATCGTCTCCGCAAATGAGAAGCGAGTGGCGAACATCGTGAAAATGGGGCTGCCCATACTCATCGATCATTTTGAAGAACTCCATGAAGAAGGGGTTCTCCAAAGTGTAGTTATGCCTCGTCTTGTAGGTTGGGAGGAACCCGAAGTCGATGATTCCGAATGTGAGTGCGCCGCCCGCCAACCTCCATATATCGGAGGGCCAAGATCCAAAGGAGAGTCGAGGCTCCCTGATGAATGGGAGGAACCACATCTCAGCTGAAGGACACTGAAATGCATGTCGAACCTTCAGGAAGGTTTTGAAGAACTCAACCGCATATGGGGAGAGATCCTTGGCCGACTTGTTGCGGAACTGTGTAGCTCTGGAGTTAGTCCAGTACGAGTCTGGAATACCCCAATCAAGCAGAACGTGCTTCGACTCCTTGGAGACATAGTAAGTCTTCTTGAAATGCTTCCAAGCGAGTACATCAAAGCCGTCTCTCTTGAATAAATGGAGCGTTGGATTAATGTTGTTGAACTCCGCTTGAGCTACAGCCTTTCGTTTTCTCCGCTCCGCCCACTCCTTGACCGAGTAGCAGTCCTCCAATACACTCGTATTCTGCTTGATGGTAACCTTCGGATATGTGTACTTTCGACTTGGCCCAGACTTATGCAGGATGTGCTTACACATCTTCTGGTGATCTGCCTCTGTCAAGTTCCCGAGCCATTTGAAGAACTCCCTTGGAAGCGTCCCATCCTTGTCCGGAATGAACCCCTTCTTCTCATAGAATTTCTTATGAGGAGCTTCGGTGTCGGGATCAATGAGTCCACCACATGCCGCAGACGCGATCACCTCCTTCCACAGGTCCCATGTTTCATCACTGGATGTGATGATAAACAGCTCATTTGTTAGGGAGATAGTGTACTTCCCTCCCTTCTTCGCCACCATGGCTTGATGCTTCGCCACATCGATCATAGCGAAGCGCTCCCTGATTGCATTCACAAAGTTCTGCATACGCACAGGAAGAAACCTTAGATGATGCTATCACAGAACTAATCTTTAGCTCGACTCGAGCTAAATTGATCGAGATACACCATAATATTGAAAACAAAGAAGATTCTCAATATTTAGCTCGACTCGAGCTAAACTCCTAATGTTAATGAATCAGTGAACTTACGTCGTATGTCTTCGACGCTGGATTACTTTTTGGACCTGTACTCCTCCGGTCGGCAGCACCAGCGGCAGCATGTTTCTTTTGGGGCTTACCATACTTCACCCACACTTTTCTAGAGGCAAGTATATTGCTCGCCCAAGTTGGCTTAAAGGGTGCGAGATGGTTCACCCGATTATAGAATGCTGAGATCTTTCGCAGCTTATCTATATTAAGCGTGCAAACGATGTACGCATCCCACCTCCTGAAGTCCCTCACCAACTCCTCACTAGCGTTATCCTTGATGAGAGATTTGGACGCCGCCACGCTGTGTTGCCCGTTGATGATGTGGAATGTACAGCCCCTCAGATCCTCTTCTTGTTGAGGTCGTGCCTTCGTGTCTGGCATCAGACACAGGGTTTGCTTCTGTGTCCTATCCGGCATGTTGACCAAGTAATTCTTCATCTCCTCCATGCCCCGCTTCTCATATGCACGGATAGTCCAATGGGCCGGTGCGGGCTTGCACCGCGTCACGTCCACACTGAACTTCTTTGGTTGCCCATTCGTTTTGAAGACGAACTCGTCCTGGCAATCAGCAAAGATATTCTGGTAAATGCGATTGGCGTTATCGAAGTCCAGGACCTCTCCAACCTTGTTCACCTTTGGGAGTTCCCCGAGAACAGAGTTCAAACTTGTTGCCAAGTCCTCCGCAGATAAGAGCAAGTCCTTCTTGGGCTTTGGCTTGTAAGTTTTCTTCTCGAGGCCTTTCTTCTTCAATGGTGAGAGGGGTGTGGGAGTTGCAGAAGCGCCTCGGCTTTGGGATGGAACTATTGCTCTCCCCCTACTGCGTCCTGTCTGTTGGCTCCCCATTTGACTCCCGGTTGCTGTCACTCCAGAAACGTCAACATGAGATTTTCCAAGGTTCTGCTTCACCTTTGCCTCCGTTGCGCGGAGAGCAAGGGTGCTGACAACATTCCTCAGTTTCCACGCTAGGGATTTCGCCGGGAGAGTTCGTCCATCTTTGATTGCCCATTTCCTGCCCAGTACTTCTTGCCTCATCGTGGACACTATCTTGTCGTAAGGTGAATTGGACAGACTTTCCATTAAGGAAATGGAGTCGAAGAGGTTCTCCGCTATGTCTACTACTATGGAGAAGAGGTATGGATGAGCCCCCATAGATGAGCAGAGGATCTTTATTTGCTCTTTCCGCTTCTGGTCAAACTCGGTGACCTTTGTATCCATGTCGATGACGTGGGGATCATCGACTTCACCCTTGAAAATGGTTGCGAACGTTAGATATGGTGTGTGTGCAACCCATCGTAGAGTCCGATTTTTGACCTTCGAGGGGTCTTTGAAGGTCCATGGCTCAAATGTGTTTGAGTCATCCCCGTCATCGTCATCTGAATCCGAGATAGGAACAGGCTTGAAGAAATGTTGTAGCGCCTCAAGTACCCTTGTTTTCTCCTCACCGCAAGGAGGAGACATTTACCATTAGAGAAATTCAAAGCCATTTAGCTCGATTCGAGCTAAATGTTGGTTTCATTAAAAAATGTAACCGATGGCATCCCAGCAGTTTAGCTCGAGTCGAGCTAAACTTCTTGGGCTCCCATGCTAAATGCCCAAGCAGTTTAGCTCGAGTCGAGCTAAACTGTAGAGCTCCAACCATGGGAGCCTTGCAGTTTAGCTCGAGTCGAGCTAAACTGTAGAGCTCCCATGCATGTAAGCCCAAGCAGTTTAGCTCGAGTCGAGCTAAACTGCTTGGGCTCCCATGCTCAATGCCCAAGAAGTTTAGCTCGAGTCAAGCTAAACTTCTTGGGCATTAAGCATGGGAGCCTTGCAGTTTAGCTCGAATCGAGCTAAACTGCTTGGGCATTAAGCATGGGAGCCCAAGCAGTTTAGCTCGACTCGAGCTAAACTGCAAGGCTCCTCCCAGGAAGTGGAGGAGAGTTGTACCTCCAGTTTAGCTCGAGTCGAGCTAAACTGTGGGCTTTTATGATCGAATTTCCGTGAGTTTTATGAATAATATATTGCATTATTCTTTGTTTTTGTTGAATTTTACATTTCAGCACTGCAGTCAAGCCTTGTTTCATGAGGAGTATATGATATTGGCATTTAGTTTTATACCTCTCGGCCATTTCCAGATGAATTAGCTGCTGTTTCTCTCTTGGAAATTATGTCAATCGTGTTTTGCCTGCAATAAGAAATGGTTGCAGAGGATCAGAAGATGGGATAAATATTAGAAACGTTCAATATTCCTACCGAAAAATACAGGAGAAAAGTACAAATGTAATCGGATTCCTTATCAGAAGATTCTAATATAAGCAAAGTCGATCAGATTACCATAACACATAAACATATGGCTCAAAACAATGGCGCCAAAATGAATGCAACATAGCAAAATCTGTTCTCAACATAACTACAACCTCGACATCAATTAACCTAACGTTCAATCCTCAAATCATTAGAACTTATCAATTCCGACACACAGCAATGACAATATTGCAGGAATAGTCGTATCAGTTTTCCAGAATTACTGAAATGCATGTTGTTTGACCTACAATTCGAATAATACAAGCAATTCAAACTAGACAATCGTAACAATTACAGTGAATTATTGAACATTCATAGCTTCAATTCAATTCCGCAAATTTAACTCCAACACAACTTCTGTGCATATTCTTTGTAAAGACAAGTAGTTGAAATCAACGACACGAATCCATGACAAGAGTTTAAATCAAAAAATCCACATTTCCAACCACAAGTATCGAAAACAATACAGAGCTTTGGATATTGACAGAACTGTTCCAAAAAAAAACCGCACGCGAACTGATAAAAGTGAACGAAGGTGATGACTTACCTGGAAACCCTGTGAAGAAAACCCTGCTTCGTAAACCTCCGCAACCTCCACTTCACTCCGCGATTGTCAATGCAACAAAACTATGAACAACTATGTGTATGCAAATAACCCTAAACTGTGTCCTACCAAAGGAGCTGAATCCCTTATACCCTTGCTGAAATATGAACACTCGGACACAGAACCCTCAAAGCAGAAACCTTGAACAATGTATACTGGAAATACCCCAAACCCATCCTCCGCGCACAAACAACCCTAAACCGAAATTGAAAACATAAACCCTAAACACCGCAAACCAATTTCAAGAAACAACCTACACTGAAACAACTCAACCACTGTAGACCCAACAATTCTAACAAGTAAATGAACTTCAACTCGCGGGAACAATCTGCTTAACCTATGCAAACTGCAACCAAGATATTCCGCGCCTTAGACACAACTTCCGCCACACAGAGAAACCATGTAGAGAATAGTGGAAAAGTGGTGTGGACGAGGTCGGGGGTGGGTGCTCGTCATCGCCCTTGCAGGGACCAAAGACTGCGCCGACTTTGAGTTTGGCCCGGTCACCGCGGGGTCCAAAGCCCGTCCTCGCGGGTTAATTGTTTTCATTTTTTGAAATTAAAATTCTATGAGATTGAACTACGAAATTAATTGTTCTTTAGTGAAGGAAAAATAAATACATGTGTATTGATTGCTATAAATTATAATTCAATCTTCTAAAAAATTAATATAAATTGAATATGAGACGTCTACAAATTTAATTAACATAATAATCCTAATTAACATAATAATCCTTTCAGATATATGAAATTAATATTTGTTCAAAGACAAATTTAATTTTAATACACAATATTGGAGTTTAAATAATAGTTTGCAATTATATTGCGAAAGCATCAAATATGAATACACTATAAGCAATGAATATTAATTTACTATACTCTAATTGGGAACATATTTACGCAAATGTTATCATCATATTATTCTTCTACAACATGTCAGTATAATCAAGCATGTACATAGATACTGCAATTTGAAAATTTGATTTTCATTACGGAATAATAATGTTAGTTATATCAGAATCACTGAATGGTATTATTAATATTTGTAAGAATTGCGAGTTAAATATTACTGTCCCTTTTTTGATTTCATTTTTATGAAAATGATTCGGGTAGTGAGAAAGTGAAAATAACCTTTTATAGGAATTTACTTTAAAGATAGATAGTGCGCTTCAGTCTCCAAATTGTTAACCCCATATGGTTAGGTAAACCTGCTCTTTCTTACCTTAAGAAGAATTCACCATGATGGCTCCAATAACTCACATGGGAGTGGAGAACCATGACCCTTAATGTGTACTGTGAATGGGGTTGAGGTTACCAACCGAGTGTGAGTTTCAATGAAACCTAAACAGGATAGGGAACTCGTTTTTTCAGGGTTCTGATGAAATGTATTGGTAATATTTTACAATGCTTCACAACATGCTTGCATTATGTGAAGTTGGTTTAGAATTTTGATTGTATTTGCATTTATATACATTTCTGAATCTACATTAGATTTTGATTTTTGATTTTTTTGAATTAACTAAATTTTAATCAATTCAATAATGCTTCTTCCAATTTTGCAATAATAATTTGTAGTTTTTTGCCTAAGCATCAAATTCAAATACACTATTTGCAATGATAATGAATTTCATATACGCACATTGGAAACATATTTACCTAAATATAATCATCATATTCCTAAAGTACATGTTAGGAACATAATTTAATTATAATATAATAATATAGTATAGTATACTAAGGTACTAATATATTCATTTACAAACTTATTTTTAGTTATTGATTATGAAACGAGAATAATAATCTATATTCAAGTATACACAAATCTAAAAATGATATACAAATATATTCAAGTATATATACGCAGTACATTGTTGAAAAAAAAGTATTAAATTATAGAATTCAATTCATTTATTATGGCAAATTCTTTATATTTTTTAAAAGGTTTATGGTTCTTTATATTTATTCATAAGAAGCGAATATTTAAACCATGGTATGCCTTCTATGATTGGCATTAAATTACAAAAATCGTAATCAATTCATTAACGTTGTATCTTGACTAATATTCTTACAATTTTATTACATTCTAATAAGAAAGTGGAATGCTTGCTTCATTTGCATAATTTTAAAATACAAAATTCATAATTCATAGATTCAAACGAAATTTACTACTACATTTACTAGTTAGCATGGACATATTAGAATACGAAATATTCAAATATGAAAGCATCAGATGAAACAGTGGTTTTCGTCTAGAAGAACCCTGTTTTGAAGGCATTCCATTCCAAAAATAGTTTACAATCCACACGGGGAATACCAGCAGCAAAAGTTACCAAAAGATGAAAGTCATCTGTTTTTACATCTATGGTTTCCAAATATTGTATAATCTAACGGTCGTGCTAACTACTCCTGAAGTCCCCATTCCATATCTGAGGTGATTAGCAGCAAAAAGTAAAATCGTAGAAGTATATCGAAGATGCCTGCAAGTTCAGGAGCAAAGAGAAAAACAGAATCAGATGGTATGATGTTTAGGGTCTAAAACGGAAAAGTGCATGTCAAAAGCAAGGACTCATCCTCCTGACAATCAGAACGAACTCAGCATGAGCCATTAAAATTCTGCGCAATACATACAGCAAACGCAATCTATTATTATGAAAACATCAAACTGAGGACAAGGTTAAGGGTTCCGAGGAGATAACAATTCACCTACTCACTCATGTGGTGGGCTCCCCAAATCCACGCTCCCCTCCTCATTAGAATCAGACCTCCCCAAAGGTGAGGGGAAAACTGATGTTGGAAGCGGTCATAATCGCCACTTGCTCTAGAGTATGTGCAAGAGTCCAATCCCACTCCGCACCAGGCTGCATTACGCGTGCAATGTAGTTCCATGGGGGAATCTCTACGCCGCGACCACGGGCGCGTTCCACCGCCATAAACCACGGACGAAGCTCCTCCACTCCTTGTGGGGAAACAACCTCCTCCCACTCGTTTGGCGAGTAACTTGACACCCTAAAACCACCGCCCGACCTCTTCATCACAGCAAATGAACTACAAGTAGATGAAATTGAAGGGAAACTAAGAATGAAATTACTGTTTCGTCGCCCAAAGGAACTTATGCTTATGAAGCGGCATTGGGGGGAAGCCGAATGTTCCAGAGTAACGAAGGGGACTTTGACCAGACTCGGTAACAGGACTTTGACCGATGTGGGCTTTCGAAAGTCCAGATTTACTTAAATGTGTCATTTTAATTTATTATTAAAGAATTGATTAATGGGATTGTATGCTTAGACAGGCATCTAGAGCCTTTCTCGATATTATATATTAATACTACAATTATAATTATGATCATTGGTTTAATACGTTTCATTTGAATCCATAATTTATGAGTTTTTTTTTGAAAAATGAATGAACCAAACTTTCCACTTTCTTATTAGAATGTAATAAAATTGTACAAATAGAAGTCAAGGTACAACATTAATGAATTGATTAAGGTTTGTGTAATTTCCATGCCAATCATACAAGGCATACCATGGTTTAAATATTCGCTTCTCATGAATAAATATAAAAAACCATAAACCTTTTAAAAAATATAAAGAATTTGCCATAATATATGAATTGATTTCTATAATCTAATACTATTATTTTTAACTATGTACTTTGTATATATACTTGAATATATTTGTATATCATTTTTAGATTTGTATATACTTGAATATAGATTATTATTCTCGTATTATAATCAATAATTAATTCTAAAATTGTAAATGAATATATTAGAGCCTTAGTATACTATACTATATTATAATATTATAATTAAATTATGATACTATCATGTACTTTAAGAATATTAGGCTTACATTTAGGTCAACATATTTTCAACCCATGCCAATCATACAAGGCATACCATGGTTTAAATATTTGCTTCTCATGATTAATTATTAAAAATTCAATCTTCTAAAAAACGTATATAATTTGCCATGATAAATGAATTAAATTCTATAATCTAATACTATTATTTTTAACAATGTATTTCGTATATACTTGAATATACTTGTATATCATTTTAAGATTTGTATACATCAGATTATAGTTTATTATTCTCGTACTATTCTTAATTGGACATTAAATTGTTAATGAATATATTAGTACCTACTTGTAAATGAATATATAATTATATTATACATATTATAATACTAACATGTATATTAAAAATATACATGTTAAGATGTAGAGTACCAGAAACAAAATAACAAATCTACACCATTCACGGCGTAAAGAACACATTATGAAATAAATAGCGACATAAATAAAAGTACATGAATATAGATACGGGATAATTATATCTGACTAAAAATGTAGAATAAATAAATAATTCTAATTTTAAAAACATATCTACCAAGGTCTATCAAGAACCATTCATGAACTCACATATAATGATTTGATTTCATAAATCATATATAATAATGAAATTGAGCAAAAATACATATTTAGTAAATGGAGGTATGAATATTTGCAACGATATACTTCCCTATATCAACCTGAGTCACAAAATTCAAATAGGTTCAAACAATTTTCAATTTAATTTTATTCCATGTACGAGATATTTAATGTCCCTAGAAATGCCTTAATCCTAAACCCTAAACCCTTAACCCTGGACCTAAGACCCTAAACCCTTAACCCTGAATCCTATACCCTAAACCCTGAACCCTGATAGAGGAAGAAAAGTTCGCGGCCAAAATCAACACTCTGTCTGGCGCTATAGGGACTTCCAACCCATCCCATTTGATTTAATGCACCAATTATTTCGCATCTGCATCTATCTAAAGGGCCGAGAAGTATGGAAAGTGGTAATTCCCGCGCTTTCTCACACCCCGAAATGTGGAGGGACGAATGGTCATGCATGATTCCCGCCTATTTTCAAAACTCAAGCGGCATGAAAACAGTCACACGTTAGAGAATGACCTCTGGAATCGTCCCCGCTTGAAGTCTTTTCTCTACTCACTTGCTTCTCTCGCTTGTAGGAGCTCTCGGCGCTCACTTGGAGGTGGTTGTTTTCTGGGCGGAAGCTGTATTGCGCCGTTTCTGTTGTACGTCTTCTCTTTAGTTTTCTCCGATCACCAGTACACTTCATTCATTTCTGGTTGTTGTATGCTTTCCATTGTTTCAAGTCATGGTGTATTTGCAGTGTCTCTCTTTACTTCTTACAGACGTTTTAGAGCGGACACCGTAAGCGTACTCTGAGTCTGTGACTTAGAATTCTGAAGATGGAAGCACCTATTAAAGCGCCGCTTTTTGCGGACGGCAGTTTAGCTCGACTCGAGCTAAACTGCAGCATCCAAAGAGCATCATGAGTTTAGCTCGACTCGAGCTAAACATCTATATCCAAAGGGCAGCATGAATTTAGCTCGAGTCGAGCTAAACTTCTGCATCTAAAAGGCAGCAGCAGTTTAGCTCGACTCGAGCTAAACTCATGCTTCCCATAGTCCAGGAACAGTTTAGCTCGACTGGAGCTAAACTGCGCCTGGGATAAGTTCTCAAATTTAGAGATTATTTCTCTTCAAGGAGTATAATATGTTCTCACAAAATTGGGTCTGTTGCATTCCAGGTACAATGGACTATGTCTCAGATGATGAGGTACCCGTTGAAGTGCCCGTAAACCCAGACCTTCCAGACTTCGTGGTTGTACCCTCAAGACAATGGCAGAACAAGACTGTAACAATATATAGTGACGACAATATCCCGTTAGCAGAGGGTTTGATCCGGAACCCACGGTCCAGCTTGGTATCTGACACGATTGGTCCCCTTGGTGATTCCGTAGTCGTCGTCCAGGTATCACGTTCTTTGGTCGAAGAAGAGTCAGAGGATGATTGGAGGTACTCCTTCAAAACGTGGCCTATAAGCCACGTCTATCTCGATGGAGTTAGCCTAGAGCACCATAGTGAACGTGATGTGTATAACCGTTGGGTTGCGGAGCGTAACCGATCCCTGGGAGATCGTACCCGATCGTATGATAACTCCTCTAGGATTACCCCCCCTCCTATATCACGTCACGCTGAGTTTCTGATGACCCAGCCATCTATCAACTCTGTAGCGGCAAACACGTGCTGCGCTCACCTATGCGTCCAACACTATCCCAGAGATAAAATCTCTAGTCTACGGTCGCGTATGTACGACAAGACCACAGTGCAGTTCCGTAAGCACATAAAGCTCGACGTGCATAGACAGATCCACAAGAATTCAGCGGGGAAGAGTGTGGTGACTCTGGAGGGCATAGATGTTTGCCCCTTTGCGGGAATACAAGAATAGATTTGTATTTTCATTCTGGTCCCTATTAGTCGCGAAGCGGGTGTTTCGCGAATTGTACGTGAATTTCATGCTGGTCGGCCATACTCATGACAATATTGATGCCCTTTTCGGGCGATGGAGCATGGCTTTGCGGAGGGAGGACTTCCCCATTGTACCTCTCCTCATGAAGTCCTTCATGAAACATGAAGCAGTACCAACAATTCCGCATCTTATTCAGGAGGTCCCAGATTTCAAGAAATTCATCGCGGAGTGGATGCTTGATGGCGACGATACGTTAATGGGTCACACTAAAGCTCATCAGTTCAAATTCTATGTAGATCTTTCAGGATGCCTAATCATGAAGTATAAAATCTTCTGTCACGACGACAACTGGTTGCCAAAAGGAGATGGTTGTGGCATCAAGTTATGGCAGGAGGATTCAGAAGGTTGATCTTTATAGCCCCGTGGTGTTCCTGGTGCCGTGGCGCCTCGCGAGATGCGGCACCTGCCAGATGTGATTAAGGGCTTGTCGGGTTTTGTAGATCATTGGGAGAGGCTATCTTTGGAGTCAGTCCAGTCCAGAAGAATCTATGAGCCACTCTCATACTATTGGAACGATGTTAAAGACGCTCTTTCCATCCCCTTTGATGATGTCCCCGCCTTGGAGCACGGTTTTTGGCCATCCACGCGGCTCGCTCACTCCGTCGAAGACGAGTTTCAGGAAGATGGAACTTTGCGCGAGGAGTTCGCAGAGGATGATCACTTTGTTGGTCACAAACAAGATCGCCCAGGACCGTCGTTCCGTGTTGCGCGAGACCTTTTTGCAGGGTACTTCTTAGCATTACGACCCTGCGATGAAGACGATCGTCCTTTCTGGCTTGCGAGGGCCTTGACTGACCCTAATTCGAACCCTGACCTCCCAAACACTCTCCAAGTAGAGTTCTACCGCCCAAATTCCCGAGATGAAAATGTTTTGAAATTCTATACCGGCTGGGATGTGGATGGGAGACTTTGTTGGACAGTTGAGAAGGATGTACCCGAGTCGTGGCAGAGTACTAATGCAGTCATAACAGCTTGGAAATCAAAAGTTAAAAAAAATGTGAACGAGCGGGGGCGCGGCAAGGATCCAACGCTGAAGATTCCACTCAAACAACTGGACATTATAAAGGCCTCCTTGGAGAGATTTGTGTCTCCGGATTGTGAATAAACATGTAGCTTTGAAGTTGGTGGTCTTGAAGTTCTGAATTTAGTCAGATCGCTTATATTCGTTTGAAGACGGCTGAACTGAATTTCGTTTGTCCCTTCATCCAACATTATGTTTTCAAGACAAAGGTAGATGTTTAGCTCGAGTCGACCTAATCAGTTATAGCGTATTAGTTCTAGCGTATTTATGTTTTGAATACTAGCAAATTACATATATTTAATTGGAGGGAACACTACTTAAGTGTATCAGTCCATTCCTTATTTATCATGTGTACCACATAATAGACCGCAGTTTAGGTTGAGGCGACCTAAACTGCATTTGGCGTTGAAGTTCGTACTTTACGAGTGCGGGATACCAACAGGTCACCTATAGTTCTTAGTGTAGATTTTTAGTTAGTACCCTAAAGCGTTGATTCTATATCATATGTACTGCCACATAACAGCCATTTAGGTCAAGGCGACCTAAACGACATCTAGCGTTGAAGTTCCTAGTTTGGATCTCTGAAGTAGAGCCGGTAACATACATTTGTTGGCATGGGACTATACTGAAGTCCGTATGTTCTTGGATTGCATATCATACTCTGGAAACTGTAGGCAGCTATGTTAGTCGAACAACTTGATTGTTTGTACAGGTCTGAAAGAGCCTGTCACGGATTTAACATTTAAGGAGTGTCGACCTAATTTGTATTTCCACACATATATATATAATATAAGATTTCCCAGCATATCCGTTGTGTCCATTTCTTGTTATTTGTTTGATGTTCATTTAGGGTGGTTCGACCTACCTTGTATTTTTTCAAGTATTTCTAGTAAACCACTACGTTCATTCATTTCCCATTAGTACTGTGTGATCATGTCCCAAATTAATGGAAATTGCTTATAAGTTTTTCCTTGCCAAGTATGGGACCATTGTGCCAATTTTTACTCGACCTGACCAAATGCATTATTTTGAGAGATGATAAATCTCCCAAAATAACGAATATGGTGTTTATCTCAAGGACTTAGTGTTAGGATTTTAAAAGGAAAGGGGTATGGCATATGCCTCCCTCCCCCTCTATTTCATTGAAGATTTGCTAGAATGTTAAAAGCAAAGCGGTGTGGCATATGCCTCACCTCCCCTCCTATTTCAAGGACTTAGTGTTAGGATTTAAAAAGCAAAGAGATGTGGCATATGCCTCCCCTCCCCTTCTATTTCATAGAAGACTTCCTAGAATGTTAAAAGCAAAGGGGTGAGGCATATGCCTCCCCTCCCCTTCTATTTCATAGAAGATTTGCTAGAATGCTAAAAGCAAGGGGGTGTGGCATAAGCCTCACCTATCCTCCTATTTCAAGGACTTAGTGTTCGGATTTTAAAAGGAAAGGGGTATGGCATATGCCTCCCTCCCCCTCTATTTCATAGAAGATTTGCTAGAATCTTAACAGCAAAGGGGTGTGGCATATGCGTCCCCCTTCGTCTATTTCATAGAAGATTTGCTAACATGTTAAAAGCAAAGGATTGTGGCATATGCCTTCCCCCCCCCCTTCTATTTAATAGAAGATTTGCTAGAATTTTAAAAGGAAAGGGGTGTGGCATATGCCTCACCTCCCCTCCCTCTATTTCATAGAAGATTTGCTAGAATGTTGAAAGCAGAGGGGTGTGGCATATGCCTCCCCCCCCCCTTCTATTTCATAGAAGATGTGCTAGAATGTTAAAAGCAAAGGGGTCATTAGGAGAAAAATCAGGTCACAAAAAGGCCGTGTAAGCGGCACGTGAGAGAAAAAAACGGGCGCTGCCCGCGTACTTTTTGACATGGCACTGGCTGTGCCACCGTGGTGCCAGCAATCGCCACGGGGGCTCGAACCAATGACCTCCGAGGGAGGCGTGTAGAGGGCACATCTACAGTGTCGGGCTGACACAACCAGCCTACTTGGGACCAAAGCCCGAGCCGAGGCATTCATGTCTCACCTAATATTCCAAGGACCTTTGTTGTGAGTGCGCCACGCAGTTATGTGCGGGCAGCAACTCTGGCATCCGCTGCCAGCGGCAGAGGTGCCCAAAGTAGGGAGTTCACCTAGAAAGGGCAGGCTTACACGGCCTTATTTTGAGCTCATTTTTCTCCTAATGGTGGCATATGCCTCCCCCCCCCCCCTTTCTATTAAATAGAAGATGTGCTAGAATGTTAAAAGCAAAGGGTGTGGCATGCGCCTCCCCCCTTTCCTTATATTTCATAGAAGATTTGTTAGAATTTTAAATGGAAAGGGGTGTGGCATATGGCTCCCCCCCCCCCTTCTATTTCATAGAAGATGTGCTAGAATGTTAAAAGCAAAGCGGTGTGGCATATGCCTCCCCCCCCCCCCCCCCTTCTATTTTATGGAAGATTTGCTTGAATTTTAAATGAAAAGGGGTGTGGCATATGCCTCCCCCCCCCCTTCTATTTCATAGAAGATGTGCTAGAATGTTAAAAGTAAAGGGGTGTGGCATATGCCTTCCGCCCCTTCTATTTCATAGAAGATTTGCTCGAATGTTAAAAGCAAAGGGGTGTGGCATATACCTCCCCCCCACCCTTCTATATCATAGAAGATTTGCTAGAATGTTAAAAGCAAAGGGGTGTGGTATATGCCTCCCCCCCCCTTTTCTATTTCATAGAAGATGTGCTAGAATGTAAAAAGCAAAGGGTGTGGCATGTGCCTCCCCCCTTTCCTTATATTTCATAGAAGATTTGTTAGAATTTTGAAATGGAAAGGGGTGTGGCATATGCCTCCCCCCCCCCCATTCTATTTCATGGAAGATGTGCTAGAATGTTAAAAGCAAAGGGGTGTGGCATATGCCTCCCCCCCCCCCCCCCCCCCTTCTATTTTATGGAAGATTTGCTTGAATTTTAAAAGGAAAGGGGTGAGGCATATGCCTCCCCCCCCCCACCCTCCTATTTCATAGAAGATTTGCTAGAATGTTAATAGCAAAGGGGTGTGGCATATGGCTCCCCCCCCCCTTCTATTTCATAGAAGATGTGCTAGAATGTTGAAAGCAAAGGGGTGTGGCATATGCCTTCCCCCCCCCCTTCTATTTCAAAGAAGATTTGCTAGAATTTTAAAAGGAAAGGGGTGTGGCATATGCGTCCCCTCCCCTTCTTTTTCATAGAAGATATGCTAGAATGTTAAAAGGAAAGGGGTGTGGCATATGGCTCCCCCCCCCCCCTTCTATTTCATAGAAGATGTGCTAAAATGTTAAAAGCAAAGGGGTGTGGCATATGCCTCCCCCCCCCTTCTATTTCATAAAAGATGTGCTAGAATGTTAAAAGTAAAGGGGTGTGGCATATGCCTTCCGCCCCTTCTATTTCATAGAAGATTTGCTCGAATGTTAAAAGCAAAGGGGTGTGGCATATGCCTCCCCCCCACCCTTCTATATCATAGAAGATTTGCTAGAATGTTAAAAGCAAAGGGGTGTGGTATATGCCTCCCCCCCCCCCTTTTCTATTTCATAGAAGATGTGCTAGAATGTAAAAAGCAAAGGGTGTGGCATGCGCCTCCCCTCTTTCCTTATATTTCATAGAAGATTTGTTAGAATTTCAAAAGGAAAGGGGTGTGGCATATGGCTCCCCCCCCCCCCTTCTATTTCATAGAAGATGTGCTAGAATGTTAAAAGCAAAGGCGTGTGGCATATGCCTCCCCCCCCCCCCCCCCCTTCCTATTAAATAGAAGATGTGCTAGAATGTTAAAAGCAAAGGGTGTGGCATGCGCCTCCCCTCTTTCCTTATATTTCATAGAAGATTTGTTAGAATTTTAAAAGGAAAGGGGTGTGGCATATGGCTCCCCCCCCCCCCCTTCTATTTCATAGAAGATGTGCTAGAATGTTAAAAGCAAAGGGGTGTGGCATATGCCTCCCCCCCCCCCTTCTATTTTATGGAAGATTTGCTTGAATTTTAAATGAAAAGGGGTGTGGCATATGCCTCCCCCCCCCCCTTCTATTTCATAGAAGATGTGCTAGAATGTTAAAAGTAAAGGGGTGTGGCATATGCCTTCCGCCCCTTCTATTTTATAGAAGATTTGCTAGAATGTTAAAAGCAAAGGGTGTGGCATGTGCCTCCCCCCTTTCCTTATATTTCATAGAAGATTTGTTAGAATTTTAAATGGAAAGGGGTGTGGCATATGCCTCCCCCCCCCCATTCTATTTCATGGAAGATGTGCTAGAATGTTAAAAGCAAAGGGGTGTGGCATATGCCTCCCCCCCCCCCTTCTATTTTATGGAAGATTTGCTTGAATTTTAAAAGGAAAGGGGTGAGGCATATGCCTCTCCCCCCCCCCCTTCTATTTCATAGAAGATGTGCTAGAATGCTAAAAGTAAAGGGGTGTGGCATATGCCTTCCCCCCCTTCTATTTCAGGGAAGATTTGCTCGAATGTTAAAAGCAAAGGGGTGTGGCATATGCCTCCCCCCCCCTCTATTTCATACAAGATTTGCTAGATTGTTAAAAGCAAAGGGGTGTGGCATATGCCTCCCCCCCCCTTCTATTTCATAGAAGATGTGCTAGAATCTTAAAAGCAAAGGGGTGTGGCATATGCCTCCCCCTTCGTCTATTTCATAGAAGATTTGCTAGAATGTCAAAAGCAAAAGGGTGTAGCATATGCCTCCCCCCCCCCTTCTATTTCATAGAAGATGTGCTAGAATCTTAAAAGCAAAGGGGTGTGGCATATGCCTTCCCCCCCCCCTTCTATTTCATAGAAGATGTGCTAGAATGCTAAAAGTAAAGGGGTGTGGCATATGCCTTCCCCCCCTTCTATTTCAGGGAAGATTTGCTCGAATGTTAAAAGCAAAGGGGTGTGGCATATGCCTCCCCCCCCCTCTATTTCATACAAGATTTGCTAGATTGTTAAAAGCAAAGGGGTGTGGCATATGCCTCCCCCCCCCCATTCTATTTCATGGAAGATGTGCTAGAATGTTAAAAGCAAAGGGGTGTGGCATATGCCTCCCCCCCCCCCCCCCCTTCTATTTTATGGAAGATTTGCTTGAATGTTAAAAGGAAATGGGTGTGGCATATGCCTCCCCCCCACCCTTCTATTTCATAGAAGATTTGCTAGAATGTTAAGAGCAAAGGGGTGTGGCATATGGCTCCCTCCCCCCCTTCTATTTCATAGAAGATTTGCTTGAATTTTAAAAGGAAAGGGGTGTGGCATATGCCTTCCCCCCCCTTCTATTTCATAGAAGATGTGCTAGAATGTTAAAAGTAAAGGGGTGTGGCATATGGCTCCCCCCCCCCCCCCCCCTCCCCCTTCTATTTCATAGAAGATGTGCTAGAATGTTAAAAGCAAAGGGGTGTGGCATATGCCTTCCCCCCCCCCCCCTTCTATTTCATAGAAGATTTGCTAGAATTTTAAAAGGAAAGGGGTGTGGCATATGGGTCCCCTCCCCTTCTTTTTCATAGAAGATTTGCTAGAATGTTAAAAGGAAAGGGGTGTCGCATATGCGTCCCCTCCTCTTCTATTCCATAGAAGATTTGCTAGAATGTTAAAAGCAAAGGGGTGTGGCATATGCCTCCCCCCCCCTCTATTTCATAGAAGATTTGCTAGATTGTTAAAAGTAAAGGGGTGTGGCATATGCCTCCCCCCCACCCTTCTATCTCATAGAAGATTTGCTAGAATGTTAAGAGCAAAGGGGTGTGGCATATGGCTCCCCCCCCCCTTCTATTTCATAGAAGATGTGCTAGAATGTTAAAAGTAAAGGGGTGTGGCATATGACTTTCCCCCCCCTTCTATTTCATAGAAGATTTGCTAGAATGTGAAAAGGAAAGGGGTGTGGCATATGCCTCACCGCCTCCCTCTTAATAGGGAGTAAAATGTAAAATCTATGACAGTGGAAGATGTGCTTATCTTAAGCATAATATTGTTATAAATTTTTTTTGACAAAGGTGAAAAAATAGAAAAGAGAGGAGGTAGTTATTGCGATGATGTGTGTGAAGTAAATATTGGATGGAATTAAACGTTGCTACACCATGTCAATTCATACTACCAATCTGTTAAAACCTTCCAAATTTTTCACTTGAACTGAAAAGAAATCCCATAGCATCCCATAATCCACATGTGGTGATTCAGATTTACTACTTACGAATGTAATGAAAGAGGTAAGTTAATGGGTTGCAAGTTGTCATTTTCACTGGTGATAGAACCAAATTCGGTTGATATTCGAGAATTGTGTTTTATGGATTTAATTTGACTGAAGGATATGTCTTACAGTGGTTGAGAAGAGCCGGCTTGATATGTTGCGTAATACTGTGCAAGAGAGAAGGGTGGAGGCCCGGAAACAAAGTCACCAACTATGTGAGGTGACCCTCGAATTGCTGCAGATGCTTAACCAGCTGAGCTACTCGCTCCTCCTACAGCAAGTACAGATTTGCAGCACCTTCTCCTTCGGAAGTACCACCTTCGCCTTCGCAGCACCACCTTCTTCTTCGTAACAGCACCTTCTCCTTCGCAGCAGCACCACCTTCTCCTTCGTAACAGCACCTTCTCCTTCATAGCAGCACCACCTTCTCCTTCGTAGCAGCACCTTCTCCTTTGTGAACACCAACCTTCGTAGCACCACCTTCGCGATCACAAGACGACGTGCAAAAAGAGAACGAAGGCAGCGGAGAGGGCAAAGTCGGCGGAGACAGCGCTAGCAGCGTCCAAAACGTAAACGAAGGTGCGTAGTCGAAGTGGAAAGTGGACCTGTGGACCTGCCCTGTCAAAGTTGATGTCCATTTTTAGGTATTTGTGCAACGAATCATTGGTGGTGATGACGTCTATCTCTTGTTGGCTTCTTTGTGGGGATTGGTCGTTGTTTTTCTGCTGTGTTGTTCAATCGCTCTTCACTTGTTGCGGTTCTAAGCACATCCGTGTTTGCACCTAAGACTATTCTCTTGGGGTTATGGATTTGCCAATTCTATCGTCTCAGGCTAGATGTGTTCCGCTACAGGTCGATGCAGCCATCAATTCAGGCAACGCTGGAGGCTCTGCTTTCAACGAAAGTGGTGAATGCGTGGGGATTGCCTTCCAGTCAATGAAGCAGGAGGATGTTGTGAACAATAGATATGTTACGCAGCGGTGACTACAAAGGTACCAGGGCGTACCATTGTCTCGAAACCTGGGTGCAGCGTACATTTGAAAACTGGGTCTGTGAGTTACACAAGTGCATGCATTAGTACATATGTTCAATTCCAGTATCCTAGAATTAAAGAAAGTCTGGATTTGGTAGATTTTAGGAAAACTTTAAAATTCTATAACTATTGCAAATAGGCTAATTTTTTTTTAAAAAAAATATGTAAATGTTAAGCATATCAATGGCTATAATCCATGTATATAACAAAAATCCATTACTCATACTATTTATGAGTTATTCATCATAGTTTGATTGGAAAAACAATGATGTCATTGATTTTGTGAGTATTCTATAATTTTGAAGATTTTGGGATTTTTTTTTTCCTTTATGTTAGCATAGAATATTTTCTTCTATTATGGCAATTAAGTGTTTGAATATGTCTTTTGTTCCATATGCATTAAAATTCTTATTTTTAGCAGAATAATTTTATTTTATGAAATATGGCAAAACAAGATTGGCAAGTGAAAAATGTCTTACTTCATACCTCTCTCTTTATAAATCAGTGAATCATTAATAAGATTAAAGATATGTCCCACCTCCTCTCTTTCTATTAAATAAAATAACATACAAAGAAAAGAAATTACAAAACCAATCACATTCACTACCGTTGCATTAGTTAAATTCATTAAGTGGATAGAAAAAGTCATATGTCTCACCGTTACCCATCTGAAAATTCATACTTCCATTATTGAAGTTTATTACATAAAATTATGTACATTGGTCACATTTGAGACTTAATTTAACACTTTTAATAATAAGTACAATAGGGAAGGCATATGTCACACCCACAGCCTTGCCCTAAAATATTCATTGAAGTTAAGAGGGGGGGGGAGACATATGCCTCCCCTCCAAATGGCCTTGCCCTAAAATATTCATTGGAGTTAAGAGGAGGGGGGGGGGGGGGGGGGAGACATATGCCTCCCCCCCAAACGGCCTTGCCCTAAAATATTCATTGGAGTTAAGAGGGGGGGGAGTCATATGCCTCCCCCCAAACGGCCATGCTCTAAAATATTCATTACAATTAAGAGGGCAAGGCTGTGGGTGTGACATATACCTCCTCCCCTCTTAACTCAAATGAATATTTTAGGGAAAGCCCGTATGTGGAGGAGGCATATGTCTCCCCCATGGCCTTTTTTTATCAAAAGAATAAATAATTTCCAGATGATGTGGGAGACATATGTCTCACTTCTAAGCCTCTATTGAAGAATTGGATAAGCGTCAGAGTTTGTCCAAGGGAAGCGTGTATCTTATGTACTCATTTATAGAAAATGAATAAAAATGAAATTTGTAATGAATTGCTATTAGGTTGAATTTAAATAAATTTTTATTATATGTTTCATTAAAATCTCACATTGAGTGGCTACTTCTTTTTCATATGTGCCAGAGTCTCCTATAAGGATTCAGACTACTCTATGGAAGTAGATACCGGATGGGAATGGGACGATGTTGATGTTGCCTTTCCTTCATCAGAAGGATTTACAAGCGGTACGGATGGTCAATATGAGCACATTATTCAATCAATGCAGCAGCAACAACAAACTACAATTGCTAATGGGGTCATTCTTCAAAACATTTATGGTATCACGGTTGCCGAAGGAAGCAAGGGTACTATGGGCGTGGGTGATATATTAAATGATAAGCCACTTTCTATGGATGATGAAGTGGTTCATTTTCAAAGAGTTTTGATTCCTGAAACCCGTGTTCACGAATTGCATCTTCAAACTATGGGAGAATGCCTTCATAGGTGTATAAGATGGCCGCAATCTCAAATCAAGGATCTTGAGATATCTATCCATCTAGATGTACCATCAGCAGCAACTACTGTGGAAGTCAATTCATCACCTTTGATAAATACTCAAGGCTCCCGCGGTTCCCGTCGATCATCGTTTGAACATACTGTGGAAGGATTGCCGAATCCTGATCCTCGACGTCCATATATACACAAGATTTGCCAGCAAAGAAGACCAAAAGGCCCTCGTATGAAAGGACTATCAAGATCAGAGAAAGTGACCTTACATGCAGTACAAGAAGCGAAGGCCAGAAAACTTTGTGCCCAAAAATGTCTTCAAAATATCGATGATCACGATATTTTATCACTATGGTATCAAGCACTGAGCATGATAAAGTATGAAGACCGAGCCCGTTGGATTCTAAATTGTCTTCGAAGCTTCATGGTTTCGTCTTCAAGTGCACAATCTGAAATCAAATTTGAAACAAAGGTGGTCAGATGTGAAGTATGTCATGCTTGTTTTGCTAAAGCAAGTGGATATTGCCTTACAAGATTGAACGAGATAATGTCGAGTATTCGAGATCAAGATGCAATCAATGTTTCTCATGGAAACATTGGAAGAAGGAAGGAAGGGACTCATGTGAGCATGGCTCGGTCTATATTTGAGTCATATATTCAATTGTTTGGAGAACCTCAACCTCATCGACATGCAATCCGAAAGTTTGATGGTTTGAAAGTTGGAGTGATTTGCCTACCCATGAATGTGCGCCGCCATGAAGTATGGACATGGACAAACAACTCTTTGCAACGTATGGGCGAAGCCAAGATAGGTTTGTCTACTTTCAAGAAGATGTGGAAAGCAGAATTTACAAACGTACATGTTCCATCTGAATCACGGTTTTCAAAATGCCAAGTATGTTGGGAGTACAAAGAAAGTATCAAATCCGTACCAAACAAAGCTATGAAGGCTATTATGACCCAAGAATATCAGATACACATAGACCTCACTATGGAGGAACGAAAAGACTACACTCGTGCAAGACAAGCTGCGGTTGAGAGTCTAGATGATGTTTTGAGTATCATCATAGATGGTATGGACCAGAACACCACGTATGTGCCTAGATTCAAGCAAACTGTGAAAGGCATAGAGTCTCGATACGTAAAAACTCACTTATGTGGAGTACTTGTTCACGGGATAGGTTTATATTGTCATGTATGGGTGGATTCTCATCACAAACATGACAGCAATCAAGTAGTTACATCCATCATGAAAGTTTTACAAGATGTAAAACAACGACGTGGACGGTATCCTCCTATTTTACGCATTCAAGCAGACAATTGTGGAAGAGAAAACAAGAATGAATACATTCTTGGCCTCTGTGCTACATTAGTAGCCCTTGGATTTTTTAAGGAAATCCATTTGTCTTTTTTGATAGTTGGCCATACTCATGAAGACATTGATCAGCGCTTTAGTTTTATATCTTCAGCCTTGAAGCGACAAGATATTGACTCCTTGAAAGAATTGTTAGAAATCATTCGAACACGCCCTACCTTTACAAAACCCTTTATCTCTGCGGAACATCTGGAATATATTCAAGATTGGAAGAAGTTTATTACACCGTATTTGCCTGAAGATCCATTTGTTGGTATTAGCCAACCTCATCATTTCAGGTTTTACATGCAAAATAACAAACCGTATGTTCAAAAAAAGGATTATGCAAGATCTCCTTCATGGGAACCTGACAATGGATACATTTGTCTTCAAGCAATACCCGATGTCCGACTGAAACCAATGTTGGCACCTATTTTCAATCATGATGAAAGGGAAGTTCAAGCTCTTGACGAGTTCATTTCCTTAAAGGAGCGGTATATTGCAAGATACATAAATGTGGAAAAGAATCTTCAAGCTATTGAAGAAGCTACGTGGCTCATTTCATACTTGAAAGATTTTCCTAAAAGCAATCACTCTGAAGCAGCACGTGCACCATTTTGGCCGATAATAAACAATTTGGAGCCCGCAAATGCTCCTTTGCCTGAGAGGTCAACATTATCTAGTACCGCGATTGATGATGTTCTTCAATCACTTCCCCCAGTGATGGTAACATCTTTTTTTGGACCTCGATCCGAAATGCCAAGAGGACATCGTGTACGTGGTAATAGATTTAATATACGAGGTCGAGGAAGAGGATGTCAAGAAACTGATGAATTTGGAACAGAAGAAGTAGAAAGTGGTCAACTTGGAGATGGAGGACAAGAAATGGGTGGACAAGGAAGAAGGCGGCGAGAGCTTGGGATAGAACAAGGGCGAGGACAAGGGCAAGGACGAGGACGAGGGCGCGGGCGAGGACGTGGACGACGACCACCTACTCAAGGAAATCCAGCAATTCCCAATGCTATTCTTGTCGATCAATTTCCGTCATTTGATCCACACCAAGATGTGAAAATAGGGATGATTGTTGGGTTGGAGACTGAGACCGACGATCGGGAGAAAGGCATTCCTTTTTTTGTTGCAAAAGTAGTATCATTAAACCAACAAGCTTCTGAAGATGGAACTGCTGAGGTTCTATGGTATCAGCCCAAAATGCCTATTGGACTACATGATGAAGAAGGATATTTCCACAATCAATATACAAATTGTATACATCGAGGATGGGAACCTTCCCGAGAGGAGAATACTTGGATTCCTATTGACTCAATATTTACTAGATGGTATAACACAGTTGGAACACGTACTTTAACTAGTGTACGTGGTATGAGAACTGAGAAAGAATTGAAAATTCCCAACAACGAAATGTTTCATTTCCAGTTTCATTTGACTTCTATAGAAAATTAGGACATTAGTATCGTGTGATTTTATATCTACTTAATAGATTAAGGCACATCCTTAATCTACAACTTTGTAATGAAAGTGATGATGATCATGGAGTTAAACAGAGTCCATGGATGATATTATCTATTTCGTATTTGTATTAATGTTAAATCTTTGTATTCCAAAACAAAACTACTACAATCATGTTTATACTTCAACACTTTAAATTCTTTCCCAGTTCATTTTTCAAATCCAAGATTTTGCATCTTTATGTAAGTAGTAAGTCTAAATGATTTTTACCATAATAGAATGATATGATGTATTTTTCTTATAATTCTCACATTGTAAAAAATAAAATTCTCAAATCATAGGAATGTTATTGGAGGAATATCAATTAAAGCCTTGCTACTTATTATCAACAAAATTATCAATCAAAACATGTACAATGTTGATGAAAAATTTACCAATAAAAAATGAAAGACTCAAAATTCTTGTAAGTGCACTTATATAGGGGCATATACATTTTTAACGGAACCGGTGTTGAAGTCCAAAATCCTAACGTCGGATAAATACGCAGTGGCAATGGCAAGATAGCAAGATGCAAAGGAATCAGCGGCAAGGGAGAAAGAGAGATTGCGTACCAAGAGGGATGCGACGCGGTTGCACAAGGCAATGGAAAAGGAGGCGCGAGCTCTCGAGCTTGCGGAGGCCCGGTTGAAAGAGAAGGAGGAGGCCGCGCGCTTGAGGGCAGTGGGAGCAGCGGAAGTAGCATCAGCGAGGGCAGCAAAAGCAGCCGAGAAGGCTTGCAGGTCTTCGCGGCAAGGGGGCACAGCCATTGAGGTAGCGCAAGGGCACCAAGTTGATACTGAGGAAGCAGAATCGGTGGAAGAGAATAACGCATCTCAAGCGCTGGAGCAAGGCTTCTCTTTTGATGCTGGAGGTATTGCAAATTCTTACTTCTCCTACACTCGAGCATCTCAGGGGATGCAACACCCGTACTTCCTCCCTCTCAACCAACTCGGTAACCATGCGCTAACTATGTTGCCAAACCCCCACCTCCTACCAATTCTGTAGCCTCCTTCATTGCAGCATGCATCTCCTATTTTCTTTCCGCAAGGATGGACCCTTACAGAGGGGGGAAGGGGTGAAGAAAGAAATCGCGACAGAGGGAGGGAGGTTCGCGCGGGAAGAAGCCGAGGAGGAGCTGAGCGGATCCTGATCAGAGCGCAGGTCCATCAGCGGTGCGTGGAGGGGGACCCGCTGACCGGGCACTAAGTCTTTACAGCCCGGGTATGGAAGTGGCCGGGTATAGAGAGTGGAGCGGCTGGGCATGGCAACTGAAACAATGAGATGGCTGAGAGTAGGCATGATCATGTTCACATTAATATATCCACTTATCGGTTATAGGTCAGTAGGGTGTTGAATTTGTATCGCATTCATGCTAAAATTTCAAATTTTTTTGAGTCGTAATTGCTCTAAGTGTTGTCGGTCATGGGTGAAGCTATATATTCGCTATGGGCTGTGAGCAACTTTTGCACAAAAAAATTTGTAGTAATTCTGATATTGCTTAAATTAATTTTTGAAAAATCATGATTCTTCATGAACCTTATGTTACTATGCACAAAAAATAACCCCTTGTTGATAACCCAAGTTGTGATATGCTGAAATGCTTAATTTTTTGGTTATGGGTGCTTATATCTTAGTGTGGAAATGCAATCCTCTGTGAAGTCCAACACCATAAATACAGTCGAAGCTCCTTCTTTCGCAGTTCCATCAAAGCCTATATTGCCATGTCAACATATTCCAAAAGGGATTTTGGGGGAGAGGCCTAGTTACTTAGCCCTAGCATCCCGCAATCGACATCCACATCCTCTCATAGCACTACAAGAAAACAGGTGTAAAAATGACAAAAATTTGACAGTGAAATGTCCAAATCAACAAAGCCAGTTTTGCTTGCTATGTTTGTGTCATTTCAGATTTTTTTTTAAATTTGTCAATTTTTTGTCAATTGAGCCTTTACTTGACAGCCTGGACGCGCGAAGGTGGCTGTCATTAAATTATTATTTTTAGGTTGTTGAGTTGTGCCACATAGGTGGAGTTGCTTTTTCCAAATGGAAATCGTTTAGAAAACTACTAATTCAAATGAAGTTGAGGAGGACAAACTGTGTCAATGTTGTTTTTTTTCCTAGGAAGAACACACTGAGTAGTAACGATTTCTTACCATTTTTTTTAATGCTTTCAATTTATGATTTTTATTTTTTTGTTTTTTTGTTTATATATTTATTTATTTATTTTTGGTAGAGAAGTGGCTGTGTTTTAGAATTTTTTTGAAGGTGCTAGTACGTAGGTGGAATTGATTTTTCACCATAATAATTATTTTGAAAAATACTAATTCTAATGAGGTTGAAGGGGACATGTGTAAGAGCTGTTTATTTTCGTAAGTAGAATACTGTGAGTTACAATTTCTCAACAACTTTTAAATTTTTTAATGCTTTCAATTTATGAATTTGTTTTTTACTTGTTTATTTATTTTTTGAAAATTTGGAAGAGAAGTGGCTGCAATTCATAATTATTTTTTTAAATGTTACGTTTGCTGCATAGATGGAATTGATTTCTCTCCATAGTAACTGTTTTGAAAAACAAGAAATTGCATATCTACATTTGCACATCTAAATTTTTCCAAAAACTCATCAAAATTCACTACAACTCTGTCTAACTATCTAGCACGAAACAACAAACCATTCACAAGGAGTATAAATACCTTCCTATTAACCTGAAGTACCAAAACAGACAACATATATGACTGATCTCAATAAAAAACAAAAACAAATCATAATAATAAATTACTCTTCCAAGTTTCTCCTCTAGTCCAACCAAAATCATCAAATAAAATAAAGAATAAAAAATAATATCTAAATAATGAAGTCACTCTAGGACAGATCTAGCTGTACAGTTTGTAACTCCAATTTCCGCTGTCCAAATACAGTAAGCAACCACAAGTACTGTTTTAATGTAGCGCTCACAATCAAGGCTCCAAGGCTCCAAACAGCCGAATCAAAAATTAACAAGTGGGTACCGAGAATAGCAATAGAAGATTCAATCTCTACGGTAATATGGGGCGGGGCCTGGGAGAAGCGCCCAAGAGCGCGGGATTGGCCAAGCGGAGGAGAACTATCAGCCTGAGTCTGAATTCGACGCACTTTGCATCCGCACCTTGGCTCCTGCGCCACCATCGCCACCATCATCCTCAAGTCACGCCCTTGGTGGCTCATTTCCTCGTACTGATTCATTCCAGGTGCCTTGCTCCCCACCATCTAGAGCGGAGCGCAGGGTATGTGAGTAAGGGTCTTTTAGTTGAGGTTTTGGACGGTTGGTGATGTTGTAAAGCTGATTTGGATGCGTGTTTGGTGGGCAGGTTTTGGCCCTGGGATCGCTGAGGGCTTGTACCACTTCATCAAGAAGGCCGTTGCTGAGCGTAAGCATTTGGAGAGGAACATGGAGGACAAGGACTCCAACTTCCGTCTGGTTTTAATTGAGAGCCGTGTTCATCGGTTGGCTCGCTACTACGAGCGCACCAAAAAGCTCCTCCCACCTGGAAGTAGTAAGTTTACGAAATCCCATCTAGGATTTTTTATGTTCTGGGATCTGGATGTGCAAGCTAGCTCGCTTTTGATTTATATACTAGTGTCTAGACCTATTCTTTACAGACTGAGTTTGCATGCAATTTCTTATGTCTCTCGACAATCTGGATCTGGGAAATTCATTATCATTAGCTTGCTACTAGCTGAAGAGCTCTCATGACCTGAAATCTGGATGACGTATTGCACGTGGCGGTGAGAAGGCACGATGGTGACCTGGACTACGAGGATATCTACGATTTTGGGCACAAGGATACTAGTTGCAAATTACGTCTACCAGAGCTTGAAACCGGTGGGTGCCAACATGTCCGATCCTGCGCTTGAAAGCACAACACTGGAGCTCACCCCTCTGCATTTCACTGTAATCTCATCAGGTAATACTTCTTAATCACCGCCCGCTTGCTTTCCTAATCTTCCAAATCTCCTTCCGATTGCAGTTAACTAGAAAAGATACTTCCCAAGTCACCTTTGTCGGCACACTCGCTCGCTGCCGCATCAAGACTTGCGTTGTAAGTTTGGCTTCATGGACCTTTTACGATCCACATTGTTGGTATTTGTAATTGAGTTCTCTTCATTCTTTGTTTCCTAGGCAAAATATTCTCAAAGGATGCGATGTTTGTTCTAATAGCGACAGTTTTTCTTACTTTTGTCAAACATAAACTCAACATCCAATGATTCATGTTGATGAACCGAAATAAATGATTTGTTGGGCTTGCTCTGGTGATGTGTTGTATTTGACGCGTTGGTAACCTACATCAGGGTGTGGATAATTCCATCAGAGCCGAAGTTTGGGAGTTCTTACTTGGCTGCAATGAATTGGGGACCACTTTAGCTTATCGTGAATTGGTTCGTCAGGCACGTAGGTTTATGATCTTACCCACTTGATCAGCAATTTGAGGTTTGTGTTTATAGATGTCTTTCTTTTAGGGAAAATTTGAAGCAAGGTGCTGCTCACACTATTTCACATACCCGGAAGATACCCGGAAGATATCATGGGGCAAGAGTAAAGAATGAACTTTCCATAAAATTTTGGAGATCCACAAATTCCGGCCAGTAGTTAATTTTGCTTTTACACATGCACAAAGCAAATTACCACCAAATTACTCCAAAAGAAAACTGTTGAAATAAATCCACCTATAAAAAAGTGCCATGTGTAATCTGGCAATGGGTACACTTGGAAGGCTATCAATTGTGTGGTTTTTTATGAAGGAGATAAACCCGGAATCCCTGTGGCAAATATCTCTATAACTTAGGCAGATGACTTCAATTACCAAAACCTAATTACTCGGATTTAAACTTTACAGTAATTACCCTATTAGTAACAATCGTTTTTTCCCATGGTAAACTATCGTATTACCCTAGATGAAACTGCTGACTTGGCGAGGTAGTTCCACCGTGGCAATGGGTTGAGACACTCACCCGGTCCGACGTGGAAATTTGTCCAAATTGACAGGAAAATCGACAGAACTCTGTCAATTACTTGTCCGAATCAGGGTCACCTAACCTACAGAGCAATTGACAAGATTTTGTCAATTTACTGTCAATTTACATGTCCGGCTCCTTATAGTGTATGCCAAGCATTTTTGTCAACACTTGTACCAGAAAAAGTACAGAACGGGGTGAATAAAAAGAGCCTCCCCTTGCACTATAACAACGGGCACTATATACATGTACATTAGACTCGGCTCCTTGCCATTTCATCAAATTTTCCCTTGATTAGACAAACGCAGCTAATTCTACTTTATTAATAAGGAATGGCAAGAAATGAGTTGCCCATGCATTATCACTCCCTTCACGATTCCTATTGAACTGTTAACCATGATATTCCACCACTGTCAAATACCCAATGAATTTATCAGTTGATGGTCTTTGTTGGCGTCAAGACTAATTAAACCTCTGTATTGCCAAAATGCCCCACCTATAATTTCTTCGTTGTTGGCATCAATTGCTGTTCTTCGAAGAAAACCATTTAACATCCCATTCTATTTGTTTTGTGCTACACTACTAGGAACATCATTATCTCTTTCTACGATCACTAAGCTTTTCTAAAACGTTATTTTGCAAATAGAGACTACAAGACCCCTCGTCTCGTTTGTTGCTTCCTGCTACGTCGAACGTTGATGTTAGGTGGGTAGTCGCTAGCACAGCAAGACGTGTATGTTTGTTTGCCCTATTTGAATGATAGTTTATCTTGACAAAGTTGTTTGATTATCCATTTCAAAAATAGCCCTATGTGAAACAAGGTTTTTACTATAATTCAAATGCACTAACTAAGCTTATGCGGACTTGTCATCTAGCTTGCTCTATATTTACTCTCTCAAATGCCAAAATTCTTATAATTACTCCAATCTAGGTCTGTCATCCACAATCAACTCTCAAATGGTAAATTGTATCGTAAGCATCTTTGCTAAACAATAAGTAGTTAACACAGCTAAATTTATCCCGATACACCCCAAACCTTTGACCAAGCCCTTTGGTTAACTTTGAAAACACCACAACATGGAAGGTGCGTCCTACGAAGCAACACAACAAAGCAGCACAATGCAAAAGGTGTAAGGCAAGTTTGGACTAGATCTGTCTATTTACCCCATCAAGCGATGCTTGGAGGGTGGGTCGGATGTCAGGCTTGGGGGGTGGGGAGGGGAGGGGGCAAAACTCTGCCCCTATTATTTGCCTTGAGTGGGGGTCCTAGTGATCTCATGGGGACCTACCTAGGCTAATTTGGGGCCTACGGCCCCAAATTTATAAAAAAAAAAAACCAAAAAAAGACCCCAGGACCCCAAAACGGGGAGGGGCAGCAAAATGAAACCCACCGAGCCTAGCAACTGAACCAACGATTGTGGTTCGGTAGCACCTTTTGATGGGGGAAAATAAAGAGACCCGTTTGGACTGGCATACCAAACAACTTTAGATGAAAGACAGCTGTAAAGAATGTTGACATTGATTGCATCCCATAAAGCGAGCCGGCTCAAGGCTGGGCCAGGTTTCCTCAGGGCCCCAAGTCACCGGGCCAGGTCCAACCCACGACCCACCATGAATTTCCACGGGCACCATGGCCAGCCCATTGCATACTCCAAAAATAAGTTGTATGAGCGGTTCTCAACGTGTCGCGAACAACTGAGTTTCAGATTGTCGTGAATGTATGATTATTGCAGTTGATACAGAACATTGTCCACATTTGCATAAAGAAAATGGTATTAAAATTCAGAGTGGTATCCTATGATTGAGATTCATTGAAGTAAATAAGTCTCCCAATTTTTTCGAGCAATAAGCGTTAACAATTATTACAAGATATTGCAACCGCAGCTTTTATTCGCCTGCTCTAGACTGACATTGCAGCTATCCCGATCGTGCTTTACACGGCTTCTGTCGCTATGGTCTCCTTTCATGGAGCCACATTCGACCAGACGCACCGGGTTGCCAAGTTTGGGAACAACGCTACTGCCGTTGCAGCGAGAGTGCATTTGCACATCCTTCAACGGCACTTCTACTGTCGGTGATGCAGGCAACTCCTCCGCTGCTTTCTGTATTTTCTCTACGCACCCCTTCTTTGTCTGCCTTGCGACTTTCCCGGGTGATGCCATCCGGGGTGATTCCTTTCTGAGAAACTCTGTCACGGGTGTCTTGTCAGACATGGACGGACTCGCAGCAGGAATCAGCACCTTCTCTTCTCTCCGGGACTCGACAATACCAGGTAGCTTCTCATCTGCAACGAATTCTAAACCGGATCGTTGACTTAATCTTCACAAAAATCGAGCTTTTGAGTTCAAAACGTGGGCGGGAACTAGATTTCAATTCTGAAGGATCAAAGTACCTGAGTAAGTGCGCCGGGAAGGAGTGCGCGACGGATTGCGTGACATATTATGTGAATTTGGCGTAGTTTGTGAGCGCCAGCTCAAGTTCGAATTCGGAGACTGGGGGCAGCTGACCTGCGGCTTGCACTGCGGGAAGGAGCGCTCAGACACGGCTCTGCTGGAACGTGCAGAGATGGAATCATTGGGTTTACAGTCCGGCGGCACTTGATCCGAGCTTGTGATGGTCTCGAAGGCACCCACAGTTGTCTTCTTCAAGCCGAATTTGAACGTGGACAAGTGTTTAGGGCTGTCGAAGGAAAGCGAACTTATCTTCTCTGATATCTGGTCCATGACTTTCCCGGTGGCGCCTAACGTTTGAACAGACCTACTCTTCCCCAATTCCCAGCTCGCCTCACTACCTAAGTGTGTGATCCTGCTCTCAATGGACCTGCTGCTCAGCATGGGTGTGTTGTTGCTGACCTTGGACGCGTCCAAACGCTTGGGAGCCATGTTTCCAGCTACAGAGAGTGCGAAGTCATTCTTCAGGGTTTGGTCATGTGCTGAAACAAGCACATTGGTGATACTCTGCTGTGACTCCAGAAAATCCACAAGGTAATCGAAGCACCCTGAAGCTTGAGAGCTTGACTGATCGTCGCTCAAACCTCGTTTCTTGCAAGCGCTTTGACTGGCAGTTTTCATGTAGGACGTGAGCCATTCTAATCCATCGCTGTATCTCGGCATCCTGCCGTCGCCTAATGCAGCGGTATCGGCTGCTGGTTCTTGTGTGCCAACCACCGATGATTCCTGAGCATGAGCTGGCTCCACCTTGAGCGAGGACCGTGTCGGAGCAACAGCAGGGGTCATCTCTGCTTCACGCTTCGAGTTCCACGGCCTGAACGTCCCGTTGGTGGAAGCATCGCCCCAAAACGCGTTATCATATTGGCTATCGGCTGAGCATGTTGTGTCTGTACTCCGATTCAAGTCGATGCTCGTCGCCGACATCGACGAGATTCTGCTCACGGCCACAGCAGCCTTGATTGCGGATGTGGCTCGGTCAGCTGAGCCCCTAGGGGGGGACCCTTGAGGGCAGGGCTGCGTTGAAGTGTCCAAGTCAGACTTCGGCTCACTCTTCTCGTATAGTGCATTGTCATACTGACCGTGATACTGACCAACCCCAGGGATTATTGAGAAGTCAACCCATTTCTTAGCTTTATTGGGCGATGTGCTCGCCGATCCGAGGCGGCTGCTCTTGCTCACTGCAGCAGCGGACTCGAAAATGTTAACAAAAGACCCCACGGCACTGCGCTCGCCTTTGTAGATGCGGAGATACGCCTCGTCGTCTTCATTCCATGATCCGATTTCAAGCAGCTCCTGAGCGCCACTCAGCTCTTTCTCCAGCTTGTAGTTGATCTCGCTAAAATGGGAGCTTCCAATGGCGGAATCCGTCTCCGCACTGAAAGCTTTCCGTATAGATCCAGCGAGACTATCACGTCGACTTTGTACACTTTGTCCAGAATAAGAGGATTGGTCCGAATTGGAATGCAAATGCTGCTGGGCGTTTCCGGCATCGAGATCCTCGGGTTCTAAACCAGCCCCCATTCCCTCCGCTCTCTGTCCCACTCCGTCGGACTTGTGGTGCATTCGAGACACTGCCGTGATCACACCTCCAACATCTCCGTCCACTTTCTTTACGTCGAAGAAATCGGGAGACTTGAGCTGCCGGTGCCTTGTCCGCAGGCCCGACTCTGGAAGTCGAACATCCAGCGGCGACGTTTCTTCTGGGGTCAGGTCCCCACTTCTGTACCCGTCGGACATGATTGCGTCGGATAATTGCAAGGGGCTTAATCTACTGCGCTCACTGTACGTATCTCGGAAGCTCTGCCGCTGGGATGATGTCGCAGTGAAGAGGCTCACAGTGGAATCCACAGACCTTCCCATCTGTGATTGGAGAGAGACGCCGTCTCGGCGATTCAGTGAACCTTGATAGTGCGCCTTGATGTCGCTGATGCGATGAGCGTGTGATGTCACGTCGGCGCTGCCTGTAGATAATCGGCGGCCGTCAAACCCATACGCAGGCAGAGTCACCTTCCTTGCTGACCTTTGATTTACATAACAACTTAGCAATCCCCTGTCCTGCGACTTGGACAAGCTCATGGGACCATGGTTATGGCTCTTGGACACAGCCTTGTGACCGCGATCTTGGCTAGTGGACAAGGACTTGGGCCCACGATACGACGCGAGTGAGCCATGATCGTGGCTCTTCGACACGTAGTCCTGGGGCTTACTGAGAGCACTGTGGCGTCTAAGCTGATGGCCGGCGGTTTCGTCAATAGAGCAAGTGAGCATTGAAGGACCGCGCGACTTGGGAGTTGTCTTCGTGAGGAAACCGTGGAAAAAAATCTGCTTCTTCACTTGCGAGGAAGTTGAGTTGATTCCTTTGACAGTCGTCGACGGAGTAGTACTGAGTTGCCTCCTCGTTGTCGAGGTTGGCCCCCTGCCGCCATTGCTTGGTGAATTCACCTCCAGACGGCTTCCCAGTGGGGGAGAGAGACCAGTAGAGCGTCTTTGAGGAGACGCTATTCTGCTACAGGCAGCTGAAGTTGTCCTGCTTGAAGTGGATGATTGCCGAATGGGCACAGTTCTAGAGCGTTCTGGACCAGAGCTGGTAGTTTTCGGGGGCGAAGGCTCCGGTAACATTGTTGAACTCTTCGCAAGAAAAGTTCTATTCCTAGCTCTCGCGTTCGTTGCGGCATTCGTCGTCCTGGTGGCGGGCTTGGATATTGCCCTTCCTGTGGAAGACTTCACCAGAAAAGGTCAACAGATGAGGGAAGGTGAGAAAGCTCCAGTGAATCGGAAAAAACGAGGAATGCAGGTTGCTAAGCAAGGGCGAGGTACTTTGTTACCTTTTCCTCCCCATGCTCCAGCCTGCACGGCGAAGGATTCCACTCCAACTCCATCTCTACTCCCGAAATGCGCTTCCCTCATACCTGACCTGCAACAAATACCATGTGAACCATAAATGACTAAACATCAATGAACCCGTCTCTTCGATCATGTTCCCTAAACCTATCGCAGTGCCCTACAACCACTCCCACACCACCCTGCCCACCAACGAATCTATTGCCAAGGCAGAATTAATTCAAGAGGCTCCAGCACCATGGGTGTTGCCGCCGCCGAACTTGTGACTTAACTTGATAAGAACCACCAGTACTTGCCGTTGCTATCACATAAGAAATGGCCTGTCTAACTTAATGCGCCGACTCTATGAACCTTATCCAGCTTTAGCCGTTTTTCCTTAACCTCCCTAAACGACGGCACCTACAGAAATTTAAACTGCTCAAGGTAGAATATAACGCCCTGGCTGTGTGTAGAATCGTTCATCAGGTCCTATCGGCACAATCCCACGCCGTGCCAGCCTTGGAGGTGGGAATTCAAGGCCACACTAGTTCCTGGAACATTCTAGAGTGCAACCTGGATTCCTGGAAATGGAGAATTAGATTTAGTTCATGAAATGATCTCCGACGATCAGTCCAAGCTCAAATATCAACCTCGATAATAACTCACTCTACTCTGTTTGCAACTATTCGACTTGGAAGTCGGCCAAAGCTGGATTTCACCCCGAAAGAATTCGCACCGGGATTCCAAAGAAATGACAAGTCACAAAGTGGCCCTGGATCGAGGATATAGAGAAATCTATGAGCATTACAAAATACAGTATGCTGCAAACAGAAAAGAGGGAGCCGCCAATATACCTGCGAGCTCTACGAAATGTCAGTCCAACATGTATGTCTTCCACTCCGATAAATTCATGTGCTTCAACGACATGAAGCAACGATCGCCTGATCGCTGTTTGACAACCTTCAAAGCTCCTCAATTCCCAGCCCAAGAGGCGAATGTCATCAACAAACACTCACGTGAGAGCCACGACCCAGCCACACGCTCCGTCCAAATTGCCGCACACCGTTGCCGACATCCTCGCACCATGGATCGCTCATGTTCCCGCCAACGACCTTGCCCACACTACCTTCTAGGACCTAATAACTCCATTTTCCCAAGTCAGCTCGACAGATCCTCGACCACAACCGACATCGAGACTCGAATCGAAACCTGAAACTAAGAGGAGACGCAGATGGAAACCCCCGTGCAAATTTATTAGTCAAATATTGATGTGTCAATGAGCACCTAACAGCCCGCCCTATGGCCCATCACCCCCAATCCCCTCAGCCTTCTGCCTCAAGTACTCGTCCCACCCCCTAAACTCACACCAAGTACTTCAGCAGGTCCAGCCCCTAATCACTAGCCGGCCTATAGTATGTGATTTCAGATTGGCAGGTTTGGTGGGGAGTTATTAAGGGAATCAATTTTTGGAACATGTGCAAAGTATTTATAAAATTAGACAAATTGGAATAATTAATTTTGGATTAATATTGAATTAGTTATGAATTTTGGAAGGAGAACTTGTAGGTGGCTCAAAAATCACTCGGTCTTAAATGTATACCATGATTATATAGAAATTCAAATTTGGAGGCTATAATGTACCTCCTGCTTAGATAGGTGTAGACTGCGGTTTCTGGTGCTGCGCGGGTTTTGAGCCACCCACTCTAGCACTTGCACAGGGCCATCCAATTGAGATTTGAGGTGCTTCCCAATTACATGATGTTCTTACCTTCATTCCAACTCAAGGCAATGGAGGTGAATGCTAAAACTCCTCTCTTTACAATAAACCCTCATTTGGAGGAAAACGTTGAAAAAGAATAGGTCTTTGACCTAACCATACCACTCATGAATGTAGTTGAAGATTGCTTGAATGGTCGAATTGAAGCACCTACATCACCATCCAAGCATGGAGCAACATCAAGGAAGAGGAAGAGTACATCAAAAAAGCCTAAGAAGAGAAGTAAACGAAAGACTTAAATCTAGTGTGAGTTTTAAGGTTGAGATACTTCAAATTTAGTTTCTAATGCATTAGTAAGATCTGAAAATGCACTCTTGGATTGATAGAGCATGTACTATTTTAGTTGATACAAGTAATGAAAACATATATTTAAAAGTATACCTTTCAGCTCCATCACTTAAGTATTCTTCTGAAATGCTTATGGGAATTGATGCTTCTCTGTGGTGCAAATACTTGGGATACTTTGTGCTATAGCCCACCATGTAGCTCTGTGACTATGGATTGTTACTGAGTAGGTAATTTGCCTCCACGGCAATGCAATGCACACTTAGAATCACGACATGTATGCTCACTCAAATAGTGCAGCTATGGCAAGCCTGATGTACTAGTATGATAGCTGAGCTTTAGCCACCAACGCCTCAATCGTGTAACGCAATTTGTGGTGGATCTCATAACGCTCCCTCAACCCCTTGAGAATCTTGGTTGTCTCTTCCACAATCGACTCTGAATCCAACACCGGGTAGAAACGATGCTCTAATGCAAGGTCCTTCTCAATATGCTTCCTGTACTCGTCCAATGTGGTTGCTCCAATGCATTGCATACATTCCACAAGTGTGTTGAAAGGTGTGTAAAAAGGTCAAAAACTCATATCTAGGTATTGCAATTGCTAAGGAACAACATTGTGGAAGATAAAATGTACCTTTTTCACCACTTCGAACACTTTAGGCTGAAGCTCTTCAGTTTGGTATGTGCCAAATCCCAAGTTCAGCTTCTTGTTGCTCGTGTACCGCTTGAAAGCCTTCGACACTCCTAAGATGGGATTGGCGGGCGCTATGGTGACAAGCTCAAATCGGGAAGCAGAGGAGGACATTGCGACCACGCCCTTGCGCTACACGCAATCGGTCCATTGCACAAGTCAGGTGTGTGCTAAAAGTAGGGCATCAAAGGAGTTGCAGCAAACCTTGTGTTAGCACACAAAAGGAAGAGAACCTTTGAATTTGACTTTTGCCTACGATATTACCATATTCAGTTGATCAAATGAAGCTCCGTTATCTAACGCGTGGTTCGTGGTAGTTTGTCCTTAGCAATCATACGTTCTGAAAACAAACTAGATCTAGGTGGTGGAAAGAGAAGAAGGAGCTAGTACATCTCAAAGTTAAGCAAAACAAAGGAAGAAAGCAGCTTAACACCTTGAGAGCTTTACAGAGCGCAGAGCACAACGCGACCATGCGCAATTCACACACTACCACAAAGTTAGGGTTTTGACATGCAAGGAACGGCAACGACAACGAGGACTAGGTCAAGCGGAAAAATGGAATCTGGCAACTGATTTCAACCGATCGCCAACGGATTATCTTAAATAATGACACATGAGTCACGTAATTGTTAAAATATTCGACAAATCATAAAATAATATAATTATTGTCAAACTGGCCTATGACATACGGGACAAATGTTTGCGTAGTATTGCAATTATTGAAATTGACTACTAGCTATTTGTGTGAAGTACAAATATACACACCAAATATTTTTAATTAAATAATTTCAATAAGGTGTAAGTAAGGTGTTGTAAGGTTCCATGCAAGTGAACATGTTGTAAGGTTCCATGAAGTGACACCAAAAAACATATAGAGATCTATATGTTATTCTCTTTTTTCATTTATTATATATTTTTTCAAACAAGTGGCACAAAGTAAAAAATTAGGTGATATGTAGCAAATTCATGTAGATTTTTTATGAAGTCATTATAACTGAATGAAGATTTGCTTAATATTTATATAAAAATAACCATAGATATATTTTCAAGGATGAAGATTTTAGTGATAAAGGAGCAGTTTTTTAAATTCACATTTAGCTCTCTATAAAAATTATTTTGCTAGCTAAACATAAAATGGAAATTAGGGTTGAGCCGCCTAAGGTAAACATACGCATTATCAATCAACACTTACATGTACCATTTATATACATTTTGTGTTTGAAAATGTCTTGCATTTGCGTTATCTTCCACCTATGCATGAATACACTATGACTTGATCAAAACATTCCAGTTCTTTTATATTAATCAATTTATATTAATAAATAAAAGAATTATCTAAATTTTGGAAATTTTATAAACCAAAAAAATTGTTTTTCAAATATCTCAATGTTTTCTAAAATAACAAATTATATTTCAAAATATAACTATAAGATCTTTTTTATTTAAATTTGGCTTTTGAATAATTTGTCCAATCAAGTAAAAATTTAAAAGTAAGGTAGCATAGCTTCATACATTAACTAATAACTGCAATTAAATAATTTTTATGAATAGAAGGTTTAAATGTAAAATGATGGATCATGAATTCTCATGCACCTCTCTATTTTCAACTAGTTCACGTCTGCAGTCTATAATTGGAAATATTTCAAACACTAGTTCAAAATTTTTAATTGGATAGATTAAACTTAACAGCTTGTGCGGCCTACAATAGAGTCCACTACTTGATCTTGGCAATTGAAATACTTTTTCTTTAGAGACTTAGAAGTCTCTGTAATTCAGTTTTTATTTTTATTTTGTTTCCATGTTCAAAACTTGTATTTGTCCTTGGCCTCGTCTTTTCTGACAACAGTGCCTCCTGGACCTTGGGTAAGTCGGGTACCTCATGTCTAGGATGTTCCTATGGTCACTTATCCGCAAGCCGGTTCTTTGGATCCTTTCGCTCCAGCCTAACGTCATTGTTTTTCACAACCTAATGGCCTCGTGATCACCAAGAATGCCCGCATGTGGGACGTTGTGGTCGACCTCGCTCGCTCGAATTAGATGCGCATCGAAAGACTGGCCCCTTCCTAGCCCGACGCGACCCATAGCGCCCGCCAAAAGTTTATTGCTCGTTGAGCACACAGTGGCGTGCTCTCTGTGCTTCACCTAATTCAAACTCATTGGACACAACAACGTCTAGAGCGTGGTCTCTCTAGGTAATTCTTTTGGTAGATAGGTTTTAGGTTCTAGTTTATAAGCAAAATGCTTTTATGTTTTTGAGGAGTAGTTTAAAAATAAAATACTATAGCACTAAAGTATGTGTTTGAAATATAAATGAGAGAAGAAGAAGAATTGATTTGTAAGTAAAAATTTAAATAATTCTATCATGTTTCATAAAATAAGTGACATGTTTCAAACTAATTAGAATATATTTGAAATAGATATTGATTTTTTTTTAAATTAGGCTTAGAGAAGTTTATAAAATATGTAAAAAAAACAAAATGTTTTGGTTCATGCCTCATCCACCAAGCAATGTCCAAGCTGAACCATATCATTAACCCAAACCCTCCCCAAGCTAAGCCAAGCTCGCTCAAGTCTGCCCCAACTACTCATATTGCCATACCTTCATCCTATGGGTTGATGCCCTCCATGCCCTTTCCAATGCCTCTCTTCATGCCTTCCATGCCTTCAATCAATTTTTCCCTCTATGCCAAGTCCTACCACAATTAAAAACAAAATTGCTAACATGGAGCTAGCGTAGTCACTTGTAGAGCCCCACAAAAATCGGAAATGAACGTACTAGATTGAGTGTGAGAAATCAGAATGGAAATTAGCCTAGCTAATTCTTAAAATCAAGGTTGGCTAATTGCGAGGTGTTTAGCCACCAAAAACATCAGCCCTTGATAATCTGCAAGAATTGTAGATGTTAATCTTAGTTAGCACAGCTACTGGAGTAGTTTGAAAGGAAGGGGTAGTCTTGCAATGAGTAGCTCTAGTTGCCCTCGGCTAGCTAAAGTAGATTAGACCGTCTAGTATGGCCGTGCTCTTGATCCAATCCCTTCTTCTCTTAGCTACAAGATTTTAAACCTTGAGGCGTCAATTAACTTATGTTGACAAGTCACCTTTGTAATATCCTTCAATCTAGAAGAATTAAGGTAGAAATGCTTTTATCATAATAAAAGATGTTTGGAAGTCTAGTAAAAAGTTATGCTGCCTTCATGTCTCCACTTTTCTTCATCTAGCATGCTAAGAGACAAGTGATCCGAGAGTAATTTCTTCTCTCTCCTTAAACAATACATAACAAAGAGGATCTCACTCACCCATTTCCATAAGGCTGAGTCAAAGCCTTGCAATTCGCTCTATTTACTGCAGTATACAAAGTGTTAAAATTTAGCTGCTCGCTGCTTGTCAATTTGCTCAACTCGCACATGTCTAGAAGGCCCAGACCATTGTGCCAGTTCTTGCCGGGCAGTGGCATAATCTTGGTTGAATAAGAGTCAAGATTTTGGGCCAACCCCAAAGATTGGCTAGAGAAGGGGGCTAACGGAGCATTGAAAGGTCCTTAGTTGGGGACGGGTTTCATTTTGTGGAGGTCTGCAGGATAAAAGTTGGGTCTAGGCCAAGATCACTTTAGAAGGCCCCTATCCAAGTGCCTAGTTTGATCCCTCTTTTGAAGGCGTGAAGTGTGTGATCCATGTAGTTTCAACGTTATTTTGATGGCCGCGTAAAGAGTGATGATCATCTGGGTCAAGATCAAAGTCACTGCAGAGCTCTTCTTTGCTCTTCGCCTGCATAGGCTTAAGTTTCAAACATCCTTAGTTTCATGAAGCCCTTTGTCAAAGAGGTATCCAACATAGTTCTTCAAAATGTTGAACTGATCCCTAATATTTTTGTGTCTCACAAGAGATTTTCCAAGGGCTTCCTCTGGTCTCGAGGGTGGAGAGGGATCTTTGTCTCGTAGTATTACGAGCCTTTCTTGAAGGCCTCCCATGGGCTGCGCTACCCTGCATGCAGCCCATCCGTGGCCTGCTTTGAAGACCCCCCCCTCTTGGACTTCCCGACCTGCAACCCCGACCCACTACTCGCTCGCAATGAGGAACCTTTGTACGACTCCGTTTTCTCTGTTGCTGCCATGTTAGCTCACCCGCCCAAACCCTGTCCTACCCCCCCCCCCCCCCCCACCTCCCGGTGCCTTAACGCGGTCATTCCCCCTCTCCCCCGCCGCCATGATGCTCCCGTAAATGTCGTAATACACCGTTGTTGCGCCTTTGTGCTGCCGTGCCCTCGCGTCGACAGCTCCCTTGGTATGCTAGGAGCATGTTGCTGTAGGCACTGTGCTGTCCTAGGCGCCCAACACTGAGGCCGATGTGATAGACCTCAAGGTGGAGCACATTCCTTTGACCACCAATTTCCACAGGAATGGATGTTGTTCTTGTCCGCATGGCGTTTCGGGAGGCTCACACGGTGGGGAGAGGAGCTCTTTCAAAGTTTATGTGTTTGAGAGGAAGCATGATTAGGAGAATACTTCAAGTTTGGCGTTGAAGGTCAGAGATGACACATTGGAGAAGTTGCGTTGCATTAGGGGAAAAATGGGGTCTCCAACGGGCCTTGTAAGACAGCCCGGATTAAGTGAGCTTCCTGCCCAAAAACCCCTCTGTCGCTGTCAGCAGGGGGAGGAAACGCTGCCCGTAGCGGCCTTTTGGAGACGGACCGGAGCTGTGTGGCTGGGTTGTGCCTCAATGGCGAGAGGGCGTGGACGGTGGTTGTTGAGCGCTAAGGAGTGGAATTTATTGCTCTGCGATTAATAAACTGCCTCGATCCGTTGCCTCGATCCACGGATTGTTCGACTTGTTGCCACAACGGTTTGGGCGTGATAGCGCCACTGGCTCTACGCCGTTCAGCACCAAAGTAACGAATCGCCCTGTTCTGCTTCAAGCAAATCGTTTATGGCACTGTGGGACGCAGAATTGTATGTGATTTGCTCTAAAGATTCTAAGTGACGATGGCGCCCCAGATCAGTGGAGCAAAATTGAGATTCCGATTAATTTCTTGGCAGCGTCCGCTAGCAGCAACGGCGGCGAGGGGTCGTTCTCAGTTGGCGACAATGGCTTCATCGAAGAGATGAAAACTGATGTACTTGAAGAGAAGGTGAGTTGCCACGATAAAACTTTGTGGGGTGTTTAGGGGCTAGTGGGTTTTAGAGCAATTTGAATTTCGGTTTCATTAGGCCTTGCTGCCACAACGGCATAAGGCAAGGTAGGTTTCGTGGTCGACAACGCTTGTAGATGCCACGCAGGTCTATCGAATTAGGTTCGGAGTATTTGTAAATGTGAATTTAGTCGTCAAGCAATAATTATCACGGTTGAGAGAATTTGATAATACTTTAGTCTTTCATTGGGTGTAGGAGGTGTCCCAAATCATAACAAGTTTCGGTGATTCCCTGCAAGTCACCAAGCGTGAACAGGGGAGATTCAATCAAGACTACTGATTATTGGATCCACGATGGCAGCAAGGGCTGCACGAAGCACTCAGTACATTCCTCAAGTTTCACTGGACGCACCCTATGCCCCGGTCATGAGACAAAGTTCTAAGCAAGTGGCACCTTGCCTCAAGAGCTCGTTTCCAACACGGAGGTTGCTTGGAGACACAAACATTGACTTGTGGATCAATGGAGAAATTTACCCTGTTGATCCAATGACAGGGAAGCCACCTCCAATCAAATCGCTAAAAGAGTTCATTGAATTCATATGTCATGGAGAGCAGGGTCTTCGCGGATATACATGCAGGCTGCAATATCATTCTGTACATGGTCCTACACAGGAGGTGACGTGGATCCTAATGACACGGATGAGCGAAGAAGTGCTTCAGCTTAGAAGCGAAGCTCTAGCCAGCAACTCGAGGTCAGCCGAAGATGTCTAAGTGAAGAGATTGCGTTGCCTTGAGTTAGAGAAGACATGCACGGATTTGCGGGCTCAATTATAGGCTCTCTGTGATTGCCATGCCTAAAGGGTGGAGCAATTGGAGCGCCATGTGCGGGGTCTCGAAGAGGACGTTGACCGCTGCCAGCGGAGGGCCAGCTTCGAGAAGGAGACCCCCATGGGCATGCGAAGTAGGGCTCAGGCTCTTAGAGGGATTCACGAGCTAAAACTTGGATCAGATGGAACAAAAGCAAGAGTGAAGCTTGTGCGGACATTTCTGCAACCAGATGTGGTGCAGTTTGATGTCCACAAGAACCGAGAGGAGCGTCGCCAATCTCGACTTCGTGGGGATAAAGAGTCCCAAAATGGGACTGCAGTAGCACTAGCTCAAATTTTGTCACGACATGAAGGTGTAGCCCTCGCTTCTCAGCCTGCAATGGCACATGTTCAGTCAGAGATTGTGAACAATTTGCTTAAATCGATTGGTAAGAGTATTGGACCGGACAAAATTCTTGCTGCTTGCGACCAGGCAGAGGTTTCCCATTGGGGATATGATGCTATCTACAAAGCTGTGAAGGCTCCCATTGTTGATCTGAACAAAGGAGTCTCCGGGAGTATTTTGCCAAGCCTCTATCATGTGAAACTGCTTCGGCAGGAGTTAAATGCAAACTTGCCACAGTATATTGGCGAATACTACCATGCTGAAGGACGACTTACGCTGCCAACAAGTTCTAAGAAGAACAAGAAGTCCAAGGACATGGTAAAGGAAGTTGTTTTGATTGAGAAGAATTCCCTTTTCACAGTTCTTGAGGTGGTCCAAAGAAGCATGGTGATCTTCTACGGCATCACGGAAGAAGGTAACGTAATCACCTCAGACTGTTGTTTTCAGAGTTTGCTGTCAGCAGGGTTATTTATCAATTAACTGTGACTTACACATCCACTCGCCATGTTTCCACAGAGTTAAGAGGGGCATTGCTAGTATTTGTCATGAAATTGGACGAGGCCGAGATTGTGAATGGCAAGAAATTTGAACGGGTCAGCATCACATTGATGAATAGGGCGCTCGACCTAGACATTCAGAGGAACCATGCGATGTTTTTCTCAGTCCAGTCGGAGCAGGAAATCTGGCCAGTGGCAACCTTTCAAGTGGAAAAAGAGTCCTACAAAGTTCTCGTGGATATTTGGGAAATCCAAATTTCCATCTGTGATTGCAGCACAGTCTAGTGGCGAGAAACTCACGGTCTCTAAAGTTGGAGAATTCTATGTGGAGTGGCATCTTGCTGCGGACATGAAGACGATCAAGTGTATGTACGGGCTTCAGTCGGGGCCGTCGTGTGCATTGAACTGCGAGCAGAAGAGGGCTAAGCCTACTGTAGGGACAGCAAGCCAGGCGAGTGCTGCCATCAGAAAACGTGGGAAACCTAACTAGGCGGGGGGACTATTTGCCAACTCTGTGGAGCCAAATCCATGTAACATGCGTGCGCATACAAGGTGGCGGCCTATCTTGCCAATTCCGTTGCACAGAGTGCACATTTGTACACCCCATGCCCAGGTTCGATTAACTGAGAAGATTGTGCATCAACATATCATTTATGTCTAGAACATACAAGATCAAAGACTGAGGGCTACATCAATAGAGCAGATGGAGAAGTCCTTGTCAGCTATCAGGGCTCACGGTGGCAACGTGGAGTTTAGTAAGGATCCGAAACTGAGTGGCAGCACAGGGAATGTGCCACAAGATCCATCTTTCAGCGGGGTTGTTGTCAGCAGACTATTTAGACCAAGCGTTTGGTCTGGAAGCGACAAGGCCTGGAAAGACATATGTCAAGCAGAGAGCAATAAGAGTGGCGGCGGTGCACATCATAGGGCGAGGGCTGCTATGTGGCAAGCCTTTGAAGAGGTTCTACCATTTTTCAACGGCTTGGTGTTGACAGCAGAATAACGACTCTAGTTCAAAGGAAAGATCGAAAGGTGAAAAAAATAAAAATTTTGAAGGCCTTTGGAGAGGAGCATGTGTCCCACTACATGGTGAGCTCTATCTACGACATTTGGGATGAATTAGGGGTTGATGGCTGACCTTACTTTCTTCAATTCTCAATCCAAGACTAACCATGGAGTGGGTGTTGACAGCATGTACTTGTCGAGCACGGTAGTTGGTTTGTGGAGGAATACGGTAGTCTGGCTGTATGGAGTTGCTAGGGTATGGAGAAATCCCATCATCAAGCAAAGGCAGCGAATCAAGCGCATACAGCTCATGGTCGTGGCAAAGAGCACATCAGTGTTATTTTGCAACAATTCCAGCATTGGTACCAAAATTTGCAGCATCGGTATAACAAGAAATTAGAGTGCACCAAGGCTCTCAATACCCCGGTTGATGAGGCAAGATTGGCGGCCATGCATAGAAGGCGAGAGCAGTGGCCTCAATCGAATGCTGCCAGGGCGTTGGAGAATTGGCGGTCAAGGCGACGGCGTGTTGGCAGCGCTTGGGTGTGTGATGATTCCCTTGGAGAAGGTGGAGCCAATAGTGGACAGACATCATATTCTACCAATGAAGAGGATGCCCACGAAGATGGCAAAAATGTGGATCTTGAGGAAGGTCGCAACTCCACTGACGATGAGGACGCTGGCAACAACGTGGGCAGTGGTGACGCTAGCAACGATCGAGTGAATTAAGTGCAATCCATTGTAAACTCACTGTATGGACATGTAGAATGTGGCTGCCAACAATGTTTTCATTTAGTTGGGGTGGACTATGCTTATCCCCTAAACATGTTTGATGGGTTTATTCTACACTAGCCATCTACGAATAGATTGACCAAACTTTTGTAATTTTTTGGATGTCAACAATGTTTTCATTTAGAAAGGCTGGACCATGCTTCACTCATAAACATATTTTCTGGTTACTTCTCTAGAAAGGCCAATCCAAGGCATTATTACTCTCCATAATGATAAATTCAATGAATGTGTCTTAGTAATCATACATATTACCAACCCTGAAATTTTAATTTTAATGTCTATGCTGTTTTTTCTTTAATCCACAACAAATGGAGAAGTGAGTGTAAGGCCGTGGCAATGATTGGCAATTAAGGTCAATATGAGGTTCCAACCAACTCCTTCAAATCCCCTTACTAAATCTTGCCTAAGGGTCGCAACCCCCCTTAAAGCCTGCTTCGCCACGTCGCAAGAGATTGACAAGGTCTTTAGAGAGGACCAGCGCTACCTTAAGTGTCAAGCAACGATCTATATAAACCTTAGCAGACGTCCTTGACTTTGTATTAGCTCAATGATTTCCGTAGAACTTAACCTTGTACTTGCTAGGGAGTTGTTTGAAGGTATGGGCGATTCAATTGAGGTCGTTGCTTGTGAAACGATTTTACAGGATTGTCTCAAGCGGATGGCGGATGGGCCTAACCACTGGGATCATATAGGTAGTAGTGCAACGTAGGGTTGGACTCCTCCAATGGTAATCACGTTTGAAGACGTCAAGAACGCTCGTGCTGTGTCAAAGCTTTGGAAGCGTGAGATTGATAGCAGTCCGAAGGACGAATACGAAGTTAATCGGTTCAACATCAACTGGAGTGTTTTTAGGAGTTCTTAGAAAGTTGCAAATCCAATTTACAACGAGAGGTTAGAGACAGTGTCTATTGAAGAACTTAGTTGCGTTAAGTTAGATCAGTTGAGGACACTGCTATGGGCCAATGGGAATCAGGTCTTGGATGTGCCGGAAGGAGAGAAAATTTCTCCGAGATATGGTATCTGGATCTCTCCCAAGAATAGATAACATAGCTATGGAAATGTGAGATGTTGATTGATTAAGAAAATAATTACAGCACAATATATATTTTGAGCATTTCAGTTGTAACATTTCATTGTTCATATGACATTTTGAGCATTACAGTTGTAACATTTCATCCTTTACATACACGGATACGAACTAGAAATGAGAGTCATAACTACTTTAGGGTGTTTGCAGTAAAGTAGACAAAGGATTATGCAATCAACTCCAATTAAATCAAATCAAATCAGATAAAAACAATGATAGACCGAAGCCTCCTTCAAACTCACAACATGCTACAATCGCTACTTCCATTCTCAAAACCAGATGACTCTGAATTTCCTTCTACAGCCTTTGCATCGACGAATACAAGGGCCCTGGGATCAAAAGTAGTTGGCCGACTAGGAACATATGTAATGGCTCCAGATTGAAGCGCTTGTGCTAAGTCCTCTGCATAATCCGGAAGTATATAAGGCTGAATCGGACTGGAATGAAGACGCCACGATGGAATGGACACGGGTCTTGGCCTACGTGGCCGTGTTGCCGAAACTACTCTGCAAGAGAAAATTGATAGTGGTAAGAATGAGTGGGTGAAGATGGAATCAGTAAAGAAGCAAAGAGAAGTAGCCCTGAAGTAAGAAAATGTAAATTAGGACTTACGGTACTTATCTTGTCTTGCTCTCTTCGGAGGTGCTTCTTCAACTGCTGCCGGTCTAGGATGTTTAGAAGGGCCCATGGCGGATGACGTAGCCATATACGGTTTGAGAAGGGCGTTGAATATGGCTTTGTCCTCCTCACAAGCTATAATATGACGACCAATATTGTGGCAAGCCTTGATGGAGGCACCTGAAAACACGTAGCACAAGAAAGAAGTGAGTCCCTGTGGAGAAAATTAGAGGAATGGAAATGCAGAAACAGTTAACGAAGAATTACCTGTTTTAGCCTTCCACTCAAAGACTATGTCTCCGGGCTTGGACATCTCTTCAATTATGCTTTGCATCATCTCATGGCCTTTCTTCCTTGGCCCTCTCCACGGTACCTCCCCATTCATTTGCTGCGAATCCACATCGGTGAAGTTGAGAATGGCATCACTCTTGACAATGTGGAGGTCGTTGTATACTACACTGGATTTCTTCGTTTGAAAAGAGAAATTTGATGGGGGATGGCCACCACGAATGAAGACGCGCACCCAGAATCGAAGAGACTGCGAGACACCAAAATATGTGAGTGTAAATAAAAAAAGCAGATTAGCAGAATGCAAAGACAAGGAATGAATATTATGTACATACCAAGGAGCCGGGGATCGTAGGATGAGCCAAGCCTAGTGCATCGAAGCCCCACCAATCTCGGTGCTGCACAAAGTCATTAACCTTAGCCTTTTCAGAAATATTTGCAGTAAGGTCTTGGTCATTGTTGTGGATTATGCAAAGAGCACCATTATACTGCAAGTAATGTCTTGCAAATTCAAAGAGGTCCTCCAAATACTCCTTATCACGTTTGCTCCAAGGTGGAATGACATAGGGGGGAGTGGTTACCGTAGGGACCGGAAGATTCTCAGGAATGTCGTCAATGATCAAGTCGAATCCCAAGTGATTCTGCTCTTTGCATCTTGGCGGAACTCGGTTCTCGCGTTCTGCTCCAAACTTGAGTAATCAAGAAAACAAAGTTAGACATTATAAGATTTACAGTAATGTACGTATTGAAGGGAAAGCGCTAAACAATGGATCATACCATTCGAACGATGTCTAGAGCCTTATTCCATTCGTGATTGCCACCCACGTCAGAGAGCTCCTTGTGTCGAAGCAAAACTGAATCCACCGAGGAGTTGATGACATAAACCTGTGTGGAATGCGGAGTTCCAGCGGATGAGGTAGTCTACGGAAATTGCTTGGCCTTCCTTTGCTCAAGGAGACTTCTGGTGATCTCGGAAGCACTGATCGAGGAAGGAGACGGCAAAGAAGTTGAAGAAGGCTTCGTAACAACATTACCTAGAGAGGGCTCTGGTGCCTTCTGCCCTAGCGCGGAAGACTTTGTACCGGTTTGTTGTCATGCCTCTGATTGAGAACGCAGAGATTTCAGCCGCTTCCCTCTACCTCTCTTCGGTGGAGGAGCAGATGATTGATCCTGTTGTCCTTCATGATCTTCTGCACCATCCACCGAGTCTTCGACCACCACCTCACCCCCATCGTGTAGTATCTTGACATCCGCCTCCGAGTCAATAGTGAAACCACTAGAGCAATCAAGATACCAGCATCCAGCTTCCAAGTGAGTAGCTTTGTACCTTTTCAACTGGGGAGAATAGATACACTGGTCCGAGCTTCTCTACGTCCAAGCACTGAAGTACTTGGGGAGCTGCTGAACGTTGATGGCCCCCTTCAATAGAAGCTCTCGCTTGAAGTACCTAACGGAAGACATTTAGAAGGTTAGTAGCAGAAAAAATAGCGGGAAAATTATAAAATGCTAATGCGATTAAGTTAGGAAACGTACCGGTAAGTTACTCGTTTGACAACCTGAGCAGTTCGAGGGAATTTAGCGAAGTTGGACTTCTTGTCGAAGGGCTTCTCAGCCTTCTTTCCAATGAACGTAGGGAAGCCCTTGTCCCACAACAGAATACGTGAACTCTCTACATAATCGCCCGGCTGTTGGACATCAGGAAATGCCCTCCAATTGATAACGAGGTTCTCCACCTTGCATATGTCCTCGACTTCGTTGATGACGGCTTCCTCCAACTGTAAAACATAATTCATAGTAGTAGCAACAAGAAAGAATTGAGTGAGATAAGAAAAGAACATGTAATTGGAAAGGTTTTTTATGAAACTATACCCCAGCCCAGAATGAAGCTTTGTTCAACCAATGGTCGAATTTGGTATCCTTGAATTTAAGTGGTAGAAATCTGTAAGACATTCGAGAACTCAGAGATGAGTTCCCCCACCTCAGCCACCGAGCCTTGTATTTGGCCTCAACAGCCGCTAGAACAATCTTCTGAAGCTTATCGAGTGACATCTCAGGTTTACAGAGGACACTAAAATGACGATTGATCAGCAAGAAGTAGCGTAGTTTTAAAAAGTATTAATACAAAAATTGTTGTAGTGATACGAAATAATGAAGTGAACAATAGTGAGGGAGTCACCTCATTGAGGAAGTTGTCACCATTCTTGGGATCTGCAATGGCCAAGTACTTGGTAAAGTCCTTCTTGATGGCTTCGACCATTCTATCTGATGCCTCATTCATGACATCCCAAACCGCACTTGCAGACTGCTCCTCCACGGGTGTCTAATTGAGGTAGGCCCTAGCTGCTTCATCCGAGGCCACTGCGATTTCCCTATGTAATAAGATAATTAAACCTTAGAAAATTCCATAATTATTGAATAATCACGAGCAAAGAGAGAGAGGAGGTAAAACTTACTGGGTACAGAAATGCGATGAGAACTTTAGTTGTCATGGGAAACCATGAGGGATTAGGTGGCTTGTTCTTCGAACATGCATCGAATTCTTCAGGACTAAGGAGGTCTTTAAATTCCTCCAGCTTCATCATTCCGAATGAGTGGATTCGAAACAATTTTGCAGGGAGATTACTCTTCACGTGGTCATTCTTAGTCGACCTGAATAATAAAAAATATGTAAAATGAAATATACAGATTAGATAGGCTTACAAATGAAAAAACAAGAACAAAAACACAAGTACATACCAGTTGATGTCATGCATTGCGTGAAGAAGATTACCAACATGGCCACGGGGGTCTAGTACTATGTACTGCACAGATATGTGCCATGATAGGTCGTCTGCATGGTGCTTGTTTATACGACAAAGCCATGCTGAGAGGCGATGGTTACCTTCACAGACAAAAAACATCTTGTTCGATAATTGCATCCACTCCTTGTCTCCTTGAATCTCATATTCAAAAGCATCATTTGCGTCCCTCCATAATGGGCTCCAACCGGCCATGACCTCATCTGTAACATCTCTTGTCTACTCTTCGTTGTTGTACATAAAGATGTATATGACGCGGTCCCCATCTCTATATCCCTTAACAAACTCCCGCTCCAAATGCGATACCCCCATTTTGCCCACTGGTCTAACAATGGCCATTGGGATCATCCTGCACAGGGGCACCAACAATCGCGACTTCTGCGATGGTTTGATCCTGAGGTTGTTGATGACGACTATAGAGTCCACCTTGTGTTGTTTTTGATGTTGCAATTCCCTTTCTATAGCACTCTTCAACTCTATCAAACAAGATGGTTTGACCAACACATCTTGTGTTTGCGTAACCTGCCAAAAGATGTGCAAATTAACAGAAGAACCGCAATCAACAAAAGTCAAACAAAGTAGAAAAGTATATAAAAGAAAATAACAATATAATTTTATATTGTTAACTCTTCTGTAACAATTCAATTATCATCTGTGATTGAACGAACTAACTACGTGATCCTCGACTATAGTACTCCTTAGACTGTCTACAGTTCCAGTGACGGCGACTCCTCCAAAATTGCCTGGTTTGTTGGACAGGGCAGGGCAAAATTGTTGGACAGGGCAGGGCGAAGACCTCATGGGCTGGCCTCCTCACTCTAATAGGCGAGGAAGGAGAGGGTGGAGACATCGGCGGTGAGCTTTGTGGAGGAGACGTGGGCATGTAGCCCGGGGAGGTAGGCTCATACACTGGAGATGTGGGCATGTACACTGGAGAGGTAGGCATGTACTGTGGAAAGTGGACCTGAAAAGGTCCACTATCCACACCTACAAAGTTTGCTACATCACAGGTACAATAGTGCTGATCAAATAAATCCGAAAGATCGGAAACATTGATCACAGAAATGGAGGAAGTGGCGGACATCTCAGGAGCATTGGATGGCACCTAGAGTAGAAGAAATGAAGTGAGGGTTAGATTCCACTTTTATAAGACTAGTAAACAATGAATATTATAGGCCGAACTCAACTTCATAAAGCTGTGAAATTCATGGTCATTGTCAAACTAATGAAATTCCTCGGTCTCTGCTGGCGTCGGGTCTTGACGTTCGCTCCCCAAATTATCTTTCATCGGATTCCTAATTCACAAACAAAGTAATGAGTATTAGAAAAAACAGCAACCATCAAGACTTAAGTTTCACTTATTCCAATTCAATTAAAAACTAACTGAACCATCACAAGGCTTCCGGAGGGGTGAGCCTCCGCCACTGCAACCATCACACGGCTCCCTGCAACCATGTGGCGGCTTCCAGCCTACTATCGTTGACGACAGCAGGTTTGGGGCCAAGCGAACTGAAAAATTAAAAAATAAAATGGCAAGCTGAGCAGCCCCAAGCAACATGAGAGAAGGAAATCCCAACACCAATAAGTTGCGCCGCAAGCATTGCTCCCTCCCGAAGGAGGGAGCCTCCATTGCAACACATTGATCACCTCTGTTCAACTTAAGATTCATGAGTACTCACATCATCAATTGCCAAAATGGGAAACAAACACTACTAAGTACGACTACCTAGGTCCTAACCGTCAACAAAAAGCAAATCACAAAAAGAAGAGCAAAAGCTAATACAATCAAACAAGCAAAAACAAAGCACAAACCGTATGCTACAACGATCAATAGCACACACCAAAAACCTTGACCACAAGGCGATTGTCTCTAAAAACAATACTTCCCCTAAACAAGGGAAAAGTGGACTCTATGCACTCTTCATGCACCCATGTTACCAGCTTCATGAGCCTCATGCTTACAGTGTAGCTCAACAATGTAGGAAGTGCCCAGGAACCAACAACAGATAAGTTAGTTCGGTATGGAAATTCTGAATGTTAGATGTAAATGATACCACATATTTTGGGACAAATGGATCAGCAGGAATCAAAACCCGCCACTTCAAGAGTACTCCAACGAAAACGAGTGCGACGTCTCCCAGCTGCAAAAGACCAAGAATAACATCGCAAATGCGCAGATCTCAACAACATGCCATCCGGAGCTCTACACCAACCGTGACGAATCTAACGGTGACCATGAGCTCGAAATACTACCAAAAATGATATTATTGCAAACATGAATGCATGCAACAACCAAAGAAACGAATAGATAACTAACAATGGTCCACAAGTTAAACTCCATCATCAAAGAATAAGACATCACGACTCACGAGCCGCCAGCCCACACACCGAGATAAAAAGAGGGAAAACAATCCAATGACAACCTTGTGTAAAAGGTCCAAAATGCACAAAGCTCCAGCATCAAAGACAGGAGGATCATCGGTTCATCGGCAATAATGTTGCAATGCTATAAAGAAATGGTGAAGAGAGGGGAGGGTTGGAAGTCAGTCAATACCCGAACCACTACCCTTCCTGCGTGGTCATGCACATGCACTGCGCTAGTGTGCAAGATACCAGCGTCCGTCTATACACGACGAGCAAAATTTAAAGCAATTCTTCATAAAAACAAATGTCATCATCAGCCCACCCCCGAGAGGTGAGCCTCCGCCCCGCAAGCAAGGATCACCACCCAGCCTATTGTCGTTGACGATAGTAGGCTTGGATTTGAGTTTTTTTTTTTTAATTTAAAAAAATACCACACTCCAACAAGCCGACAGGACCTCCGAGGCAGGCAGACTCCGCAGCCCCCACGCCACCACCAAACAGTCAGTCCTCGAGACTCGGCACACATCATAGTGTGAGGCACAGACAGGTACAGAATATCACCACCGCGGCACCCAACATTCACGAAGGAGGATCAGAATGGTGATCTCACCTTGCTCCTCATTCACCGCAAGCAAAGATCACCACCAAGGCACCACAAGCAAGGATCACCGCGGCACCGCAAGCAAGCAGATGAGCAGGCAAGATAAGGGAACCCCAATAGAGAAGGAATCCCAACAAACCCCCACAAACCGCAACCCCCACAAGCCGCAATCCATTCACAACCCGCAACCAACAGAAATCTCTACAATCCACAACCCATAGACACCAACCAATCCCATCCCGCCACCCAACAACAAACCGCATCTCAATGAACCCAACAAACTTGGTTTCCAAACAATCCGCATCCCCCATCCCCCAGAAGTACCTCGTTGTCGTCTTTAGAATCTGGCTCCTCTAGCAGATGTCGACGTCCACGCAGGACCTCCACTTCCGAATCTCGCCCACCTTCTGCATATTCATCACCCGCCCCATCGAATCCCTCTCCTCCGTCACCGACCTGAACATTCTCCACCTGCAAATCCCCTCCCAAGTTCTCTCGCCCAGCTCCTCCTGCAGATTCGCCACCCGCCTCCATGATCGCCGCTCGAACTTTCCTCGCACACCCACGCAGTTCCTCACCCTCCTCACTCTCAACTCGAAATCTCTGTGTTCGCAACTCTCAGGGTCAAGTCGACTACCAACACACTCTTAGAGTCAAGGCGAGCAAGGTGTAAAGTGAGATCTCGAAATCTCATAAACTCTATCTCAATGGCAGTGTGAACTACATGCCGTGTCGAAGTCAATTCATGAAGCTCGTTTGACTTTTGCGAGCCAAGGAATATTACATTCATCAAATTCACCTGTACTATACAAGTGCAAGTAGACCGCACGCGGCTCAAATTTTGTACGGGCTGTACTTCTATTATTTAATGCCTCAAGATTTTTACGGGTTCTGGCCCGCTCTCAACAATAACTTGAAGAAAAAAAATCCCAGCCCCATTAATTACATGTTCACCACTGGAAGTACCATGGAATGTAGTACGGATATTTACAATCATTTGTCTGCAATCACTTAAACATTTAAGACTTAGCTCTTCCTCTTCCATTCGTGAGCTCTAGTATACCACAACGTCCTCCACCTCTTTCAACTGTTTAACTTTATTCATTGAATATATAACTTTAATATTTTCTAAAAAACGTGCTTACAAAAACCTAATTCTATTGACGCACACACAAACGGCATTTGCTAAGACAGTGTAGTACACCAGTTCAAAGAGACAGTCGTTGTCGGATTGTGAATGCATCTCCCTTGAGCAAGAATCCTTCTTCCCAAATGAAGGCTGCGGAGACTCTACTCTTTGACTATAATTAACTTCTAAATCTTCCATCTGCTCCTCACGTAGTACCCCACTACAACGAAAGGTCTAGTATCTACATCTAAAGGAATGGCTAAATCACAGGTACAAAGACGCTCATCCTCTGGGTCTGACAGGTCTGAAAGGTTGATCACAGAGATTGGAGAATTGACAGACATGTGGGGAGCATCAGAGCCTACCTGCAAGTACAAGCCAAATAAGTAAGTTTTCAAATCATTTAAAAGAACTTTCTATTGCTTAACTTAAATTATTTAGGATAATAAGTAATTGTCGACCAATAAGGGGATCATATTTAAAAATATACCTCAGTTTCCTCAAGCCCCTTGCTTTCACTCTCGGTCCCCATGTTTCGCGATGGAGTATCTTGATATTGAAAAAAAATAAAGAGGGCAACTAATTAAATCAAATTCAGATCCTTTATAATTTCTGATACCATTCTCTCAGCGAAGAGAAGTTCTCAAACATAAAGAGAAAACATTCAGAGAAGGGGAATTATACTTAGAAAGTAATCAAAAAATAAAATGAAATGAGACGCTGAAGCCAACAAATAAAAGAGCCAAGCAGAAACTTAAAACAAAAAAGAGCCAAGCGTCAATGGAGGCATTGAGCCTCCTTGGCCGGGCTGACTTTGAGCTTGGGCTTGATGCTGTCTGCTCCGAAAGCAGACAGCGAGCCCATTAAGCTCAAGCAGCAACTTAAAAAAAAAGGCTCGCGGCCGAAGCCTGGTAAGTCCAACAACATGGACCAGCAGTAGCGTAGCGTAGTGCACAGTAGCTCAAAGCAGAGGGCATCAACAGTCCCCTAGTGCTGGAGCACGAATAGTTTGAGCTCGCGCGGCAAGCGCAAACTCATCCATTCCGCGACCCAGCTAAAAAATAAGAATCACAACAAGATCCGCAAGACCCAACAATCCGAATCCACATAAACTGCATTCTCACTCAACCCGAATCCGCATTAACCTGAATCAAAGTACGTTGTACGAACTCATTATCCCAATCCTTGGCGTACGACCTCTTGACGTTACTCATTTCCGTACGACCAAATATACCCAAGATTTAAAAAACCCAACAAACAATCATCGGCTTCTCGGAATCTATGTGGAGGTCGAGGGAGGTATCTACTCCTCCTCTTCGTCGTCGTCGACAGGGTCCTCCTCTTCCTCATCCTAGCCCTCGCTCCCTTCGCTCTTGCCTCCAGCTCCAAGCCCGAGCTCAGGTTGGGGCGCGGGTTCTTCAAACCCCAAGCTCCTCTTCTCCCATGTCTAGCGCCCCGCCTCCCACTGCCTCCTCTTCGCCTCGCCCTCGCTCGCCCGCCTCCCGCGCCGCCGTTGCCAATCCACCTTCACCAGCCTTCAAGATCTCTTCCCTCGCCCGCCTTGCGACAACTCTCAAATGCTCGCTTTCGCTACCCTCTCCAACTAGTGAAACTGGTTTAGAAACTCCCACCTCCCTTATCCAATTGTTACTCTTTGTAAAATTAGACAAAAATGGCAACTATGAGTCGGAGGCAGTCTATAGTAAACAACTATCTCCTTGAATAAATCGCACCCTAGTATTACATTATGTAAATGAGATATTTTTCTTCAAAACGGAAATCTACATAAGAAAACCATAATAAACTTGGTCTCAGTATACTTACTTCAACGGAATTAAAATCTTGCTCCGATAGAGAATCCGGGCCCCTTGTCAAAGAGTCATTGAATGTGATAGAAGGCTGTGGTGACTCTACTCTTTGACTACAATTAAAGACTAATTCTTCCGTCATGGCCCCACCAGCAACTCCACTTAAGAGTACAACCTGTTCCTGCTCGTGATTCTCGACGACGGTGTTCTCTAAAAAGTCTTCCTTTTCTTCCACTATTGATTCTAGAATGAGTTTACGAAGGCTAGAAAACTTCAAAGCTACAGGTAGTCCCACTCCTCTCCTTTTCACGGGTGCATTCAAATGGTCACCTTTAAAAACTACCTTCTTACATGATGCTCTCCTCTTTCTAGCTCTTCTATTCGTAAAATCAGTACGACCTCGTTTCCTTCTCTATTAAGGAGTGACATAAGTGGAGGGAGATGGCCCTCCACTCTGCTTCATGTGTCTAACCACGGGAAGGACTCTCTCACAAAAAGGCTCTCTGGAGAACTTTCTCCCGCCTTAAATACCTATAACGTACAACTATTTTGATACAACCCAAAGTTGATATACAATCTTAACCATTAACACATTTTCTACCCTCTTCATATTAAGAGTACTAATAACAATTCTATATTAATGTAAAGTTTAAAATATCAACCTTAAATTATAGGGTAGAAATCCAAGCACACAATAAATTAAAAGATTTGAATCAAGCACTTCAATGCATGCCCCTTTTAATATTCAATGTTTTAAATGTAGATTTTAAATGACGGCTCATTCTAATCTTATAATACATCATAACAAATAGAACCTGCTCCACGATTCAAATTATTAAAATAGAGTTGTATAAATCTTACCTGATATACTTAGACCTGCAAAAAGTTGCATTCTCATCAGTTAGCGCCGTCTCCCTTAAATCATACATTCATTACGTAACAGAATGAATCATTATGTAGTCGTCCACATCGACATTCCAACTTGAATAAAATGATCAACAGTGATGCATCATTCCTCTCACTTTGCTCTCGCAATACCGCTTCGCTAGTATACTCACTCTTCTCCTCTTCCCACTACGATTATGTTGCCTGCGAACATGGGGATGGTCTGTCTGTATGCCCAAGGCATGGGAATCCCTCTTAGGTTTTGCGTAGATGACGATGGTCTAGCTATAGTGTCCTCTCTTCGCCTGAGTCTCTGATTTCATTTCCGTGGGGATACCATAATTATAGAGGAAGAGATCTTTGATGACATTATTGCCGAGGTTACCCACACCCTTGGGCAACCTTCAGTGAGAGCTGAAAACAATATGTTGCAGTGGAGACTTTTCCCTGGATCCTATAGAGTCTATGGTCTTACTGATTCTCTGATGGGTGCATCCACTGAGATCCTCACCCCCCGTCGCTCTTCTGCTTGCACAATTCAGACTCCCTTACCTCGTGATGTCTAGGTCAAAGTCGAGCCCGGAACCAAGACCTCAGATGTAGAGAGACCTCCTCCTCCGTACGTCATATCTCTCTCTTCTGATGACGAAGTCAGTCCCGTCAAGTTGGTGCCTAAGGTCCAGGCTGATGCTCCTCCTTCCAAAGTGTCTCCACCATTGTCCCAGGTCACAGTTAGCATAGTTCCGCTCCTTAAACAGCTTGCTAAGACGCGTGGGTCCAGAAACATTTTGAAGAAGATAGACTATTCTACTATTAGACACGAAAGAATTGAGTACTTGCCTGCAAAGTTTGATGGTCCCATTCTTTTTGAGTTGCCCCCAGCTGCTGCAGGATCCTCTAAGCTCGCCGCCAAGTCTATGCAGGGAATGGGCAAACGATACAACGGACACTTGTGGATTAAGACCATCACAACAAACATTAAAGATGACTTGGGACTCTCTTTTCGAAATTCGACCTGCGTCGGATGGCTGCGCTGCAGCAACAAGGAGTGCGACTTCCTGAAGCGTGTTCCCAAGATCTTCGAGGTTAACGAGACTGAGTTTGAAGGGTGTACCCTCCAAGCTTTTCCATTGCTCCAGCCTCTTTCATCCGACTCTACTCTAGTGTGCAAGGTATGTAAAGAACCTTCGTCCTGTATGGGTACATGGAAGGCTAAGATTTATTACGTGGTGGGCAAAGCGAATCAGACTAGAGCATGTATTCACATAGGAACACATGATCACCCAATGAAAGTTGGGGACTATACAGACTCCAAAGCAGAAATTAGTAGTTTAATACAAGAGCAGGTAGAGATGAACAACAAAGCAACGAAGAGCGCCGTTGTCTTGGAGGCAAGCAAACACCTCATCGGGAGCTATCTGCTACAGCCCGAAGACACACCGCCAAGGAAGCTGACGATGGAGGAGTTGGTTTCTGTTCTGGATCGATGCAAAGACATGGCGTCACCAAACATCCGCAACAAAGTCGCCACCTTCAATATCATGAGAAGGTACGGAATCATGGAAGGTATCACCAAGCTCCGTGGAAACAGTCTGTGGGCGTTTGTCAGGAGAATAAGTTTCTTGGTCAGGGAGCTATGCGTGACAAAGTCTTCGTCTTCAAGATGTTGGAGACTGGGCCGGGAAGTGGTGTCGACTTGGTCAGCCGAATGCAAGCTGGCGGAGATCTGAAGAACACCTGGATCATGTTCAACCATTTAAAACACGTGAAAGAGTGGTCGACGATGGCCTGCCATGTGTACGACGCCACCTACTGCCGCGTGATGAGAATCGCTTGTTGCGACATGCAGTCCGAGGACACGGAGGCCCAGCTCGTCTTCTAGAAAAATCTGAACCTGGTCATCGAGAACAATGGCGTTGCAGCGCCGAACTTCAAGGGGTTCATGGCGGATAACGCACAGGCGAATTGGAATGCAGTGCAAATCCTATACGGCAATGGCAACAAAGAGGACCCAATGGAGGACCGGGAGAGGTCGTGCTTGTTCCACCGGACACAGAACATGGTCCAGTATACGCGGAAGCACTTCCCCGAAGTACTCTGGGAACAGCACAAGAAGATGTGTACTCAGTACAAGAATGCGACCAGTATGGCACAGGCGGACACTCTGTATCACGCGTTGTGGGCATGGTCGGCATCCACCAAGGTCATTAGCGAGAGCGGACTCATCTAATTCAATCAGTGGCTGTCATTCTGGCACCACCGCTTCCGCTAGTGGGGGGGATTCATGTCCACGGTATGATTTCTGTACTATGTTTTGATGTTTTTGATACTGGTTTTGTATCCCTAACCTACAAAACTCTAATCGTTGAATCTAACGGCTCCTACTATCTAAATTGCAAAAATTCACGGAAGAAGAACTGACAGAGATGCCGACTTGTAACCACGCCGAAATAGTTCATAACAAGTCGCTCCAAGCTTCAAGAAACAACGGAAACGACCTCTACGTTGCTACCGTGGACGATTTCGTTCGAGCTTTTCTACAAGTTGTTAACTACTACCAGTTCCTCAAGGGGGACATCGGCGGAACAGGACCAACAAAGAAGAAATTCAAGCTCAGGATGGCGGAAAGCAAGGCGAAAAAAACAGGAGATCCCACACTGCTTGAAGACCCCATGCTCGATATGCCAGGAGCGGAAGAGTTCTGCACCCGTCAACCTATCATGCCTGGAGTGGAAGTGTTTGGTTCACAGAAGCGAAAAGTCGACGTTCCCATCAAAGCTGACGAGGAGTCTCATCGGTCGGACAAGACAAACTTCTCTCGCCCAAGAGGCCCAAGACGTGCCGTCAGGGCTCGCCCTGTGCACATGCCCGTCATTGGAGAGGACGACTCCGAACAGGACACCGAGGTAGAAGGTACCCAATCTCCTGCCCAGGAAGTTGATTCCCCTTTACCTTCACCTGTGAACAAGGGCGGCATTCGCCATGTCAACGCGGTTGAAGAAACCAAGGTCGATGTGAAGGAGTGGCACATTTTGAGACTTCACAAAACTTCTGCGAAGTGCTGCTGGGCCCAAAGAGCTGGAACGAAAAAGAAGTGCACTGAGAGAATTGTCAGGGGGGCCAATTGCACTGCTGCACCTACCTACACTGGGCTTTGGACTAACTATTGCAGAAACACGGTTGAGAGGACAGAGTTCTTCAGTTGAGAGGACACAGTTGAGGAACACAGTTGACAGGAACACAGTTGAGAGGACAGGAATTGCCCTCCATTCCAGAGGTCTGGCCAGTGAAACTAGGTACTAACCTAAAACCCACTGAGATTTTTGCCCTCGAAGCAGCAGGGTTTCAACTTCCGCCGAAGAAGCCAATCTGCCCAAGTCGCCTCTTCTCCTCTGCCCCGCCTCCTGCAAATCCCAGCTCAGTGCCAGTCCCTGCAGACGCTGACCGCTACCCAGGAAGAGAGACGGCAAGATGGTGAAGCGCATTGCCACTCGTCCCAATCCGGCGCAGCGACTGTCCATGGGCTCCTCCGAGTCCCTCAAAGCACGCCTCGGTTCTGTCACCATGATACCTGAGCCGGGCCATGGTTGCATCATTGGGCTGGATTTGGGCGTCGCTCCACACATCACACGGTACCAGATTACCATTAGTTCTTACCCTGGTTGCACTTGTCCTGCATTCCAGAAGACAATGACTACGTTCCGAGGCAGGACTCAGTTCACGTACTGTAAGCACGTGTACTACATACTCTTGAAGGTCTGCACCCGTGATCCCGAAGCCGAGCTTTTCATCCATGCGCCTACCTTCAGCTTCAACGAGGTCAAGCTACTCCTAGAGAGTGGAATCTTGCGTCACCCCTTGGCGAAGAAGTAGGTAGCACTCCTTCTTTAGAACTGCCATTTCCACAATGGCCATTGATCACGTAGTGAATGATTTTAGTAATATCCCATGTACTAGGTCAGCAATACAGACGCTGTATTGACTTTTTCATTATAAAGGCTTTGTCGTTCACATTGATTGCATTCTATTTCAAAACATTATATCTTGAACAAGTGCAATATATACCTCTTATCCGCTGACATGTACCCTTTATTACAGCAAACATATACTTGTTATTAGACGTCCTAATCTTCGAACCTAACACGTTTAGGGTTGCCCACTACACTAACAGCAGGACTGCCAGCCTCTGACTGTACTACAAGACAAACTACATTCGCGTTCACTTTCGATCCCACACTTGGCAAGTGTCCTTGGTATGAACGTTTCAGCAATGGCCCACCTCCCCGCCTCCGATTCACTGATTCCCTGGAATAGGTTCCCCTTGGGATCTTTCCAACATTGGAGTATGCATGAAGTTGCAAAGGCACATCTGCGTCCTCCTCGTGCACTATGATCTCATCCAAATTTTTTGAACGTGGACGGTCAGCTCTCACATCCGATTGTACATCCATAGCCTCGGTCAAAGGACGCCCTTGGCTGTTGGCCATCACCTCTTCTTCGTCCTCCACCTCAACATATGGTTGAAATGGACAAACATCATCAGCAAGTGAAACAGCAATATCTCTGACATCTTCCATAACCGCTGTCCCGCACTACGGAAAAGAGCTTCACAAAACACCAACACAAAAGAGGAAGAGACATTCCATAATCTTATCTTAAATATCCCTGAAGAAGATGCTTGGCGCCCTTGAAAATCGGCTTTTCATTCATTTAAAATTTGTCATCCTCCTAAACTTAATGGAAAAGGATGAGGGTTGAGCAGAAGTCATTTAGCATTTAAAATTATAAAAAAGAATAAAAAAAATAATGAAATTATAAAAGAAAAAAAAAAAAAAACATTTATAAAAAAAAAAAATCAAAAAGAATAAAAGTAAACAAAAGCAAAAATAAATATTAAGGTTGAAAATAATATGAAGGAGATTAAGAAAATGAATGAGAAAATAAAATGAAAGATAAAAAAAATGAAAGGACTCTTTCGACCCTATTAACAACATAAATAGAATATAGGAAGTTAATACAAAATACGGGATAATTACAAATAAAATTAATGAACAGAATAAAGGCACGTAGACTAGAATGGATGAGTTCTAGTAATGTTAAGAAAATGTTACAATATTAAAGGTTACTTGATCCCTCTTAAGAGATTCAATACCAATACATTTTAAGTAGTAATTTGCATATAAATGTGAGGGGATAAGGGGAATAAATGTATGCCTGAACTGGTTAGATGGAGCTGGAGCATAGTAATTGGTGCGCGTCAAAAAACTAATCACCAAGAAAAGAGAAAACGAACTACAAATTCAATGAGAATACTGTAATTAGTCTACGGTTATAGGCTCAATTAAATTACTAAAATAAGTATATTTTCTTAAAATATACTAAGAATATTCGAATCTTCTAATTATATAGTTTAATTTTAGTAAAAATCTATTTTTAGGTTCAGTCCCCCATTCTGTGCTCTCTGCTCTCCAAATCTCCACTCACCGCTCTCCGCTCACGTACAAGCTACGATCTAAAACTCAGCTGCAACTTTTTGCTCGCTGATTGTGTCAACGATGACAAGACCCGATCACCCCCACCCTGAGATTCTAGCCCTGCGGTCCACAGTTCATCGCGCCATGACAAGTAATTGGGCTTCTTCCTTGGAGTCCGAAATGTCGTCATCCTCAACGGCTTTCTGGACCCCCGCAGTTTTGCAATCAGGTATGTTCTACACTAAACCTCTCCTCTTTTCCCTGGACTACCCAGCATTGTCCATCAAACAGACGTTCTCCATCACAATGCAAACCTTCGTCCATCCTCCGTGGGATCTCCAATCCCTTAATGCATTCTCTCCTAACCGTGGCTGTCCTCTGCGCCATGGCTCTGCGCAGGCCCCTTCCGCACCTCATGTGGGCTTCCTCCGACACCCCTCTGCTTGCGCGGCTGCACTCTCTTCCTGCATATGTTTCGCAGTGCGACCACGTCGGCAAGCCCTTGCTCACACCCCAAATCCGTCTGCCGTCCCTTCAAGATGCAATCTTCTTTCAAATTTGCCAGGGAAGTGACCCCTAAACCCTAACTCTCCAATCATGTGACAGTTGACAACTAAGTGAGCTAGGAATGATGGGTGTGGTTACTAGATGTCCGTTGATATCCCATTGCTGGTCGATTTAACACTGTGCATCATAACCTCGGGGTCACGTCCATCCCCAATCTGTCTTGTTGGTGGTGGTCTCGCTGCTCCACTCCACCCCTTTCACTTCAGAACTCCATCCCTCTCACTTCACAGGCGTGGCAACGGGCTCCTTTAAATGGATCCGCATGCGCTGTCCGTGGCTCTCTGTTTCCCCTTCTTGCACTCCATCCCTTGCTGTTCAGTTCCCTCTCCGCCATGGATATTCAGAAGGGTTCGCTCCTCGCCTAGCTCTCCTTTGTCTTCTTCAACCGCAACGCCAAGAACTCGAAGACTCCACAGAAATGGTTGCCGAAACTTCCTTGCCTCGAGAAGGTTCTCTCCGATTCTGGCGATTTCTCCTGGTCAGATGAGTGCTACCGCGAGGTCCGCCTAATGGGTTATGTTGCCGGCTACCCGTATTCGGAGTTCGTGGAGGAGTTGGATTCCACACTCGGACTGCGCGGCAGCTGCTTAGCGTTTCCTCTGCTCGAGGAGGACTCTGCAGATGGGGCGACCTCGAATTCCTCCCCCAGGTCTCTATGGGATCTTGTTTCTACCGGATCGTTGGAGTCGTCTCCACGCAGTCTGGAAGTAGAGCCCGGCGACTCCAAAATTTCTCCACTGGCCCTCGACAAAGACGCTGTCACACTTCCGGAGCTTCATTCGCCTCTGCCTTTGCCTCCTGGGGGAAAGGTTGTCGCAGCTCCGATGGTGTGCGAAACTCCTCTTCAGCTTACAGCCGCTGCTGCGTGCAGTGGCGAACACGTTGCCTCCTCGATCAAAGCCTTCGGCCTAGACAACACGACCGTGCCCATGGAAATCTCTGACTTCGCTGGAGAAGGAGGCGAGGACAACGCGACGAAGGGCTCTGTCTATGGGGTTCTGCTCGGAGACGTGGACATGGACGGTCCAGGCTATGGAGAAGGAGTGCACAACATGACGGCCATGGAGGGTTTCCCCACGAGGGAGTGCCGACGACGGTCTCCCCTTCCAATGCCCACGGCCGGATCCACCTCACTTCACTTGCGGGTGGCGCCTTCCTTGATCGTCAGCCATCCCCCGGCCCAACAGGATTTGACTGATTCCTCCGCACCCAGGTTAGTCCGATTCTTGTCCCACACCCTCCGTCAATCCTTTGCATCAATTCCTTCACTTACTCCGCCACTTCCTTACACGGTCCTCCCATGTTCAACTACTTGTCTCGCCTGTCTTCGAGTGGCAGGCAATTCGTGTCTTTGTACCCTGTTCCACACTCCCTCGTCTCTTCCCTTCCAGCCCTTTCCACCTTCGACCTTACAGTGAGCTTATCCTGCTTGTCTTCCCCTAAAAACCTCCGACTCTTTTCATGTTCTGCCATATCACTACTGTTCTGCCCTTCTCGTCCAGCATTGCCGACTCTCGTTTGTCACATGTACTTGTCCTCTCTAGTCATCGTAAACCTTACCCATCTTTGCGTTGACCTTCTCAGCCTCTTTACTGAATCGTAGGATCTCTGAAAACATACAGGGCTGCATTAATTTCTTTGTCATTGGCCCTTCCATTGCGCAACCCAGGCCGTTCCCATTTGTTGTAATCGTGGCTTTTCTGCCTTCCTTGGTGTTTCTCGCAGAGCGGCGCTGCAATATTTGGCGCGGGCATGCGGCGGCTCTAAATCAGACCTAGTAGGCGGTCTTCCTCTTGGCGGTAGGGATCTATGTGTGCAAGGAGTCGGCCGGCGTTGTGGCGCTACATCCGCGACTCTTCAGTGAACTCCCCGGGTCGAGCCCGGTGGGGCTTTTTGGTATGGATGTGCATGGATTCGTAGTGGAGGACTGTAGCCACTACAACGGCTTCGATTTGTATATACAGACTTTTGGCTAACCGTCAGAAACTCTAGACCATTTTGTTTACTCAGTCCTTTGCGTCACATACATTACCATATGAAACCTAGACCCTGATAGCACATTTTTCTCACATTTTGTTCACCAAGGGCAGCTTCATTGCTGCAGACATGGTTGTGGCCTTCACCGAGCTGGATCAAGTAATCATACGATTGTAAGGGCTGCCACTTCTTCTCAATATACGTTTCTTGCCATCCTACTCGCTTCTGAAAGTTACTGTGCGATAGTATTTGTCAGAGGAGAGCAGATAGCATTGTCCCCTCATCTTCCACCGCAGCGATGTGGCTCATTTCCATGACTCTACCTCGTTGTTGCTCACAATTGTCTATTCCATCCCACTGTCATCGTAGTTCATGTTTGGTCACCAATTTCCATCTATTTTCAGTTGTGTGCCCAATCTTTTCTGATTTTTACAATCATGGTTTCTTAATTGGCAGTCATTTACTTCCCTCTCTTGTCAGACATTTCATCCGACTCACCCCCGATCAGACACTAAAACACCTAAATTACACTCCCACCACCTTACCAGTGCACACTAAATCGCCACCGCGGCAGGACACCTGCCATTCCGACTCAGACGTGGAGTCTCCACGTGAGGACGCAGCCTCCGCTCACGGGAACGGGGGGGGGGGGTAGAAATCGTCTCCCGCGGAGTAACTTCCATTGCCGCCTGCACCTGATTGGCTCCGCCCGGGAGAGTCCTTCACGGCCGTGAAAACTGCACTCGTGCCCCACTATTGGACTAGTGCAATTATTTGGAGGTATGGTGAGATTTTAGCCAGTGTGGGTATTTCAGTGATATTGCCTAGGAAAGGGTATTTGTTGTGTATTAGAGTGAGTAGTCCACCTCTACCGGGAGTGTAAGGCATTCTCTGTTGGATACATTTTGTAAGTGCATGAATATTGTTAAAAATAAGTTTATAGTTAGGAAATAAGTTTTATTTGTATTTTGTGGATTTTTATTGCTGTGAGTTTCTTGGATGTGAGTGATTGTTGTGCTTAATAATGAGTTAACTAGAGGCTTTGTAGGTTTAGTAATGCTGTATTTAGAGATGATGCATTCCGTGTAATTATCTTTGTTTTGTGGTAATTATTGTTATTTATTCTTGATAATGGGGCGGCTTTGTTTGAAAGTATTCGTTGATGTTTTCTAGGCATCTAAGCAATTCGGTAAGTAGTTTATGGGAAGAAATGGGAATTTTCCTTGAAGTTCTAATACAATTGGTGGTCTTTCTTGGCTATGTATATAGTTGTATATTTCATTGTGTATTGTGTTTTTGGAGTGAATAATATCTTAGTGGTTTTCAAGGAATTTGGTGTATGGATGTTTTGTTTGGATGTGTCGTTTGGGGGGTTGTTAAGGTTGGCTAGTCGTAATAGTAGTGTGTTGGTCCATATGTCATTAAAGTGGTGACTTCGGAGTTGGGCAACTGTGGCATTATAAATGTTTATTGATGAATTAATAGTAACAATTAATGCATGTATTACGTGGGAAGGTGGAGATTGGAAGTGTGTTTGTATGTATTGGTATAGATAAGGATGTGTAATTTTTATATGGAGGTGTAGTGGGTGATATTGTTTTAGTATGGGCGAGAATGTACTTGCAATGTGTTGGTATTTGGGTTGGAATTTTATTGTACTGGGAATGAAGTATATTTTGGCTCTTTTCTTATGTGCACATAGAATATTAGGCATTGGGTCGGGTTTAGTTCTATGTCTCCACATTGTAATAGAGCAAATGTGTAAATGAAAAGAAAAACCATAGTATTTGTAACTTTTAGGTTTTTTCTTATTTAATTTTTGGTATTTAATAAGGTGTAAGTTGTTGTGGTGAAAAGATTGGGTAAGGCGGGTATTGTATTTTCTAGTTGTAGAGTTGAAAAGTGTATAGATGTGATCGTATTTATTGGCGTATAATTTGGTATAGTATCAGGTGTTAGATTATTGTGGGAACATGCAAAGTTAGTTTTTAGCTAGATAGCAGTAAAAATAGGTTAGAAAAATTGTTTTAGTGTTAATTTTTTAGTTAGATAGCACAAAAGTAATAGTGGTAGATAAATTAGCACATAGAGCCAAGTGTGAAAGGGCTAGAGGATAAAAGGATTAAGGAAAAGAGTTTCATTTCAGCTAAAGACCGGATGGGAAAATCTGGATTTAAAGATCCGAGTACCCGATCCAGGTGCATGATCCGGGTTGGAGGATCCGGGTTGAAGGATCCGAGTTGGCGGATCCGGGTTGGAGGATCTGAGATCCGAAAATTGTGGATCTGAGATCCGAAATTCATGGAGCGCCAAATGGGTGGTGCTGAGGGCGCGTGGGCGCCTGATTTGAGTTAAGGTTAGGGTTGGCATTGTGTTTATAAGGGGAGGAACTTCCGGTTCTTCCTGGTCCTCTTTCTTTGTTTCCTTTTCTCTATGAAGTAAAGCCTCATCTAGAGTTTTGCTGCAAGTGTTGATTCCACAGTTCCTTATAGACGTGTGAGTGAGCTTTGAGAGGACCACTTGGAGGCAGGAGCTTAGGAGAGTACCCGAATCTATCTTAGGGTCTAGTTTTGGGGTTGGTTTAAGAGCTGGTTGAAAGACTACGTGTAGTAGGAGTGAAGCCTCACTGGGTGTATTTGCTTGTATAACTTTCATGTAGGATAGCCATTGCTAGGTTGGATATGATCCGGGAAGAGCCTAGGAAGCGCCAACCGACCTTTTGAAGAGGTTCCACAGTATCTAAAAGGGGTAGACAGCAAGTGGTACGGGTCGCCTAGTTATCTGGTCACCAAACTCCCCTCCAAAACCAGATCCAGATCCGGATATCCGGAAAGTTCCGGAAAGTTTCGGAAGGATCTGGAAGGATCCGGAAAGATCCGGATCCGGATAGGTTCGTCGTTGTAGTATTGGTAGGATTGTGGGGATTTCCTGTGTGACCTGCTGGACCGGATTGTCAACCCGGAATAGTTGTGAGGAAGTAACTGCACCCTTTGTGTTTGTTGTTGTTTTATTGTTTTGATAGTGGTACTTCAGCCACTCAAATCTCTAGAAGGGTAGGAGCCATCCTTCCTAAATACCAACGGCACCCTCTGATATAGAGGTTAAACTTCATTTTGTGTTAACTTGTTGTGAACCGGATCCGGATTTGAAAGATCCGGATTGAAAGATCCGGGTTTGCAAGATCCGAGTTTCCGGATCCGGAAAGGAAAGGATCCGGATTTGACTTTCTGGAAAACCGGATAGGAAGTAGTTTAAACCTCCGGTTTTGCTAACCTTTTGGGTTGTTTGACACCTCCACTCGATTCACTCTACTCTGGTCACTTCACAGAATCCCACGAACAATACACGAGTCACTTTTAAGGTGTTTTATCACTTTTGAACACCTTAGGGGGATATTTCGTACAACGCGTGTTCCGACAATTATTTATAATTTAGATTTGTATTTTGTATTTTGGTGAGGCCGATAGGCGGAGACCGTTATATGGTTGAGCTATTATAGTGTCGTAGTTGGAGATGATGTTTTGTACTAAAGTTGAATTTATATTGTGTATGAAATTTTGATTTTGGGTTAAGTGTGATTTTTGAATTAAGTTTGAATTTTGCATGAAATTTGAGTTGTGGATGAAGACTAATTGTTGGATGAAATGCAAGTTTTGGTCGAAAGTAGGTTTTTGGATGCAGATAGTATTTTGGTTTCATATTGTATTTGTACAAGTATAAAGGATAGTAATTGTATTTGTATTTCAAACAGTATTCAAAAAATTTCAAAATATTATGTATAATATGATAATATATTATATAATTTTTAGTATATTCTATTTATATAATACTATATCCAAATACAACTACGCATACGAATTATTATCGCAGTTTATACTTTTTACTTGGCGGTTTGTGGTCAATCCTCATTTGGCTTGTCCTTGAGTAAAGTATTGAGACTTACAAAGCCAATAATTTGCCGCATTGTGGTAAGTGCCAAAGCTAATGTTCTTTGGATGTCAAGCATTTGTTTCTTCAATTTATCATTAATTTCATCAACGTAATTGTAGGCTTCCTTGACAATGTGATCCTTCAAAATCTTCATGTCCTAATGCAATTTCACCTTAAGCTTCTTGATGCTTTCTTCTGTAGCTTCCCTCATCAAGGTAAGAACATCACGTTTTGCACTTACTTCACCTTAGGCTTGATATTGGACGACCTCTATAATATTTACCAAACATGTGTTAGTGTCTTCGAGTCCAAACTTTACTAACAAATCCTTGGAGGCTTTTTCACTCCCTTCAAGGCTCTTACGATGTGGAGTAATATCAACATAGTAAACACCAATTTTTACCTTCTTATTTACCAATTCCCTGTAGACGGACAAATTGAGACATTCTACATTTGTACTCCCATTGTGCTTAACACCATCTTGTCTATGATATCAAATGATAACCACATTCTTGATGCCAAGAATTTTGCAGATTTCAATGGAGGTATCATCAATGCTCAAAAAAATGGAGAGATTGTAAAAGGTTAGAATCAAGGCCTGTTTGCTTGCCTTTTGCTCCAAGGACAGAGATGGCCCTCTTCTTGTTTGCCCCTCCAAGACTTCATGGTTTGGAAACACTTGATTTTCTTAGATCTTCTTTGCTTGCGAGGAAGTTGGAGCAACTAAATAGGCATGATTTTGGTGAGTAACTTTTTGAACATCAACAATCTCAAAACAATGCCCTCTTTTAAAAAAAGTTTCTAAAGCATCAAGAAAAAAATCATGTGAAATTACACCTACCAATAACTCACTATTGACTTTGATGGACACATTGTGATTCTTAGCAATTGAATGGTATGTTTAACATACCTTGCCAAGTATAGCTTTGTTGGGGAAAGGATCCACTTGAAGAATAAAGGCTCTAGAACCTTTGAGTAGAGCAATTTCATCAATTTGGAGATGGAGGACGTGGAGCTTTACAATTCCAGCCCAAACACCTTTCTCCCCACCCTTCATGACACTCATATATAAAATGGAAATGGGTTCCATGAGACTGGTATTAAGTGCAATACCCATATGATCTTATCTTTTCTTAAGAAGCTTCCTAACATGGTTGTGAACAAGAGGGGCAAAAGGTAATTGAAAGTGGATTGCAAATATGAAAATCAAGTGAATTGCAAGTAGAGGGGTCTATAGGAATGTCTAAGGGGATTTGGGTGAGATTGTAGTGTTGGCCTAAAAGGCCATCACTTCTCTTACTTGAATATATCACTTGCGGTACTCTTGGGAAGACAATTGTGATATTCTCCATTTCTCCTGCTTCTTGCTTGGGAATCCTTCTTGTGACTATGTCTGCTACTATCTCACAGTCGAGGATTTCTCCTGGTCCCTGTTCTTCTGCCATCTTTTCCATCATCTCAAAAACTAGCCAAAACTTGTGCTTATGACTTTGCTCAGGGGCAACTGAGAGGATAGGGAAAGAAGGTGGTTGTTGTGGGGTTGCTGATGTTATCGGAGAAAAAGATGCTCGCTCCCTAGAGCGCTTGCTACTGTCTTGGCCGAGAGTCGATTTCGAGTTTTGAGTTGCTAAGATATTCTTCAGACTCTGTGTCGGAGTGTCTAGGTCCATCTTTTCGTCCTCAGTGCCGAAGCATACATTATAGGTGCTATCAAATTCCATTGTGTGAGATGCTGCGAGAGAGTGGTGCTTGTTGAAAAGGGTGCGAGAGATCGTCGGAGGTGTTCCCTCGAAGGTAGTCGGAGCAAATGTTGGCCATCGAGAGGGGGCTTCCCTCACAGCACGTCATGCGCTGGTGGGGGCGGGAAGGGCCACCGGGTGGGATGCACGACGTGTCGACTTCGGGTTTTGGGTGTCTCCCGGACGCTAGGCTGCGACATGGATTGCGAGAGAAGATTTTCTCTTCTTTTGAGAGGCAGGCATGAGAAGGCAGACGAAATTGACAAGATTGAGGGTAAGTTTATGTACCTTGTGCGGGAGAGCTTCTGAGGTGTTGCTCGTTACTTCTTCCACGGCAGTAGGGTTATGTGTCTTAAGTAGCATAGAGTCAGGTGTTGTTACGAGTAGCGGCGGTCGAGGCGGGCACTACACGGGCTGAAGTTGATGCAAAAAGCTTTGCGGTAGGGAGTGTTGGGAAGGCAGCAACGGCTCTTGCTCCCTCTGCAGATATGGAGGCTCCACATCCGGAATTTCTAACCTTGCTAATGTTGGTGTGTGAGGGCCGGTGCTCACGCTACGTTTCTCTTGTCATCTCATGCTTTCCTTGTGTTGTAGGCGGACTCGGTGGCATTCGGATGAGCATTGGCAAACACTTTACACCTGTGTTGACGGTGTCGTTGGAGCGGGCGCAGCCAAGGAGATGACTTGACTATACAACCTAGGCAAATTGCTGCTTTTGCAAATCCAATGATGAATGGAAGCGATTGCAATTTGCAAGTGTGTGTACCGAGGGCGGAAGTTAGGGTTACTTACCTCCGCAGATGTTGTTGTCTCTAGGGAGATCTCCGGCTGCACACTTGTTGATGTCGAGGAGCGGCGGTTGAAATAGTTTGTTTGCTCATTGAGGAATTTTTGCATTGGAGGAGACTCTGTTTTTGGAAGAGGATTCTGAGCTGCCCTTGATGTTGCCGTCTACGTATGCCGCTCATTTCCACGACTTCTTGCTCCACGAGCCTTTGTGTTACATCTATCTCCTGATATGTAGGTTTTCCCTCCTAGTCCTACGCATGAAGATGTACAAGGAGGATACTTTTTTTGTTTTGGATTGTTTTTATATCTTGCAATTTGTGCATAGCTAAAGGAAAGGCAGTAGTAAGGTGAGTAGCGCTAACAAAATTGAAGTATTGTGAACATAGCATAGTATGAGGGTATTTCTTACGAAGAGGGGTTAGGGATCTTAAGTGTGAGCCGAAATGTGCAAGCTTGTGACATTGTTCTGCAATTGCATTTGGGCTAAGGCATTGGTTTCTCTAGCGTGCAACTACCGGTTGTTGCAAATTACTTTTGCAACAGGTGATCTTTCTCTTTGTTTTGTCGTCGAAATCAGGATGTACAGCGTGCTCTCTAGTTGTGCTTTTGACTTGGTACACGATTTTACCCTTCCAACCCCCATCAAGACTTTGGGACCCCACAGATTCTGCACGACTTTAGTGCGTTTGTCGTTAACACTGATTCCGCACGTCATACGTGTATTTACAAGTGTCATTATGGTACGGAAGTCACATGCATTTCTAGGATGTTAATGTAGTGTCTTTTCAATGATTATGGAGAAAACGTTGTTTCTGCACGGAAGTCATACATGACGGAATCCGTGCGTTAATTGTGTATCTACATTACAACACAAATAAGACGTGGATAACATTTGATTACTTTGAATGTAGATCTAGTATTGTATACGTGTCATATCAATGCCATTTATTTTATTTGTACAATTTCAGTATCTCTCATAATGCAAATTATTTTTGTACGACATTTGTGCAGAATATTGTAATATTACTTTTGGAATCCTTTGGAATCTTTTGGAATCTACTGCAAAAAATTATTTTGGGAAAAAAATTGCATAGTTAAAAACATGCAAAGTTTGATGGGAAAATAAAAACAGCACGTAGCCATGATGATTATTGCCAAAAAAACAATAAAAAAACAAAATATTCTGAAAAAATCCTAAGTATAGATAAAGTCCTGCATAATCTAGTGTAAAATCAATTTTTAGAAAAAAAGTTTTATTCACGTAGTTAAAAACATTCAAAGTCCACTAGGAGAAAAAATACAGCTCATAGCCATGACAATTTTGGCCAAAAAATATATTTCAAAAAATTCTGAACAAATTTGTAGATGTAGAAAAAGGCCCGCATGTTGTAGTGCAACAAAAAAAATCAATTTATTTCATCAAGACATGGCAAAAAGTTAAGATTGGCTTGCGGACCGAGGGGTGAGGAGTTTGAATCTTCTCACTGACGTAGTGGTTGAGAAGTCCTGGTGAGCTTTGTTGCGGGCTGGGCAGCTTGAGTAGATGGAGTGGTCGGAGAGTAAGCGATACCACATTCTTTTTTATTTTTTTAAATTTTTTTTAAAATAATATTATTTTGATCATTTTGATAGAAAATAAAATCAAATTTGGAAAAGATGATGTCGCACGGAAAACGTACTAAATCACTGTATTTATAAAGATGATTAAAACACGACATTTGATAACGGTTTACAGTGAAGATTTCACGCGTTTTCAATAGATAAATTAAGCGTGTCGAATCAGTGCTATATCTGTTTATTCGATCACGATGTCATATCAGTATTGTTGCGATGCATGACGTAGCGATGCGGAATTAGTGTGAAAAATACACACACCCTTGAAATATTGGAAATCGCACTGAAATCATAGAGAATCAGTGGGGTCCCAAATTCCTGATGTGGTGTTGGTGCTCGTGTATGTGTTGGTGTAGATCTTGTATTGTGATGCTCTGTGTCTACTGCTGTGCACTTTAGGATTTGAATATAATGGTGCCAACCTGAGCGTGGAACTTCACTATGCGCTTGGGTCTCCGTCTTCTTTTGGTAATCTTTATGCTCTACGTTTTCTATACATGGTCGAGCTTGGAGGTGACTTTTGGTAGATCCAAAAAATCATATCTATGGAAAGAAGCTCAGGGCCTTGTGTTCAATTGCAGTAGGTCTATGTATTGAGTAAGTGCTTTTAAATATGCTGATTGAAAATCTAGTTGTGTTTGCAAATGATCTAATTCTATGACGAACTATCTGGGCTGTGTGTCGCGTCGTGAGTGTTCACGGTGTGTGCCTATGTCCTTAGTGGCCTAAGTAATAACGTAGAGTAGAGAGGTGGTGAGAAGGTAGGAGAATAGAGCAAAGTGAATGAGAGGATGTATGTGGAGGAGCTTGTGCTCTTGAGTGTTATCTGGAATGTTAGCTAGATGGCGGGTTTTCCGGATCTAGGAGGTATATACAAGGCCACTACAACTTGAATCCTCAGTCTCCTATCCCGTCCTTACTCAAGTGCAAGCGTTCTAGATCTGAAATGACACAATCCAAGTCGTAAAAGCATGTGCACCAACCTGAGCCCCTGCTCCAGAAAACTCAACATTGCTTCATAGACTATCGCATGTGTGTACAAATTTAATCTTCTACAACTAGTAATTCCTTTCCAACACTATGGAGACTTCAACAAATAGCATGGATCCAAACAAGCTATTCATGTAGGGGATTAACAAGCAAGCAAGTTGTCCGTAGACATAGATCAAAAGGACTAACTCTCGACAGCCTCTCTCCCCGGAAAGGACGGAGCTCTCTTATCGTCTCATCACAGCCTTGTGGGATTCACTTAATAAAAATTGTAGAATTTAGGAGAGAACAAATATACAGTATGTTTTATAACATTGGGCTAAAAATTATAAGAATATTTTTTGAAATATAGACCTCAAATAAATAGTGCAAATTAATTGTAAGTAGTATAGAGTACATGTTAATGTTTTGTACTTGATTTTTTTTATTATTAATGTACTATGATATATTAATTTATAGGATCGAACATTGTAATCAATAGCTAGGATTGGGTCTAGGGTGTAGGGTTTAGGTTTTCTAGAGTATTCAATTAGGGTCTAGGGTATTCTATTCACCATTGGATGGGGAGATTATAGGACCGTCGGTGGAGATTGCTGGAGACTAAGGCGAGAGAAAAGGGCGGGTTCTCTAGAATTCTAGGAGATTGCGCGTGGAAGAGCAGGAGGTTGTCAGATCCGCTTCTTCCGGCGTTTACGAAGCAGGTGCGTGGGGTAAGTCGGATGGTGCTCGAAGTTGTGGGTTTCAGTACCGTTTGGGGGATTTACCCTACTCGGCAAGCAATTTGCTATGTACTTTGGTTCGCGAGGAGGTAATGGAGAAATATAAAGCGCAGGTTTTGAAATTACAAAAAGAACTAAGGCAGATGGACTTCAACGATTACTTGTGGCATCTAAAATCATACGACCTAAATGAGGTGGGGTGGTGAATTTGCATTGTGAGGAATGCGGGAAGGACTCCAGAGGGACTACTTGTGATCATTCTAAATCTGCCAATTACAACCTGTTTGCGAACTTCAAGAAATCACACTTGCACTTGTTGTTGCACATTAGATCTTGGTGTTGGAGGAAAGGCGTGGAGTATTCTAATCACTCGCAGTCTCAAGCATCGAAGGGGAAATCGATCATAATCACGGCAATTGATCACAAGCGATTTGTCGAAGAAGGTCTCGCCATTCAAGAGAGGTAAACAACGACGTTGAAAGAGGGGAGGATCCATTTGTGGTATTTGGTGATCAAGACATGACGGAGTTGAAGAGTTTTTGGTACAAAGTCACATGCAAGGTTGATGGAGAGATGTTTCAGCTATGCTTTGCAAGAAAAAATCTGAAGGCCAATCTCTTGAATCCCTTGCATGGCTTGAAGCACAGCAAGGCGTTGCCAGATTTGGCACCGGCAGAAAGGACATCTCCAAATGCCATATACACAGGCCGCAAAGGTAGGTCGTCTTTGACATCACGGTCCACTGTTGGAAATCAAAACGATCTTCATGCGTGGTTCATGACCTTCGACAAGAATTATGTCAGGAAGTGCCCCTCTTCTGAAGCAGGTGAGTGTTACTCTCCACTGAGTTTGCTCTGTTGGGGATTGAGGAGTCAGTCCACTACGTATGGAGGTTTTGAATATGCAATTTTTCCTCTCTTGCACGATCCTAAACCGGGGAGGATGTGGGTTCCTAAACCTGCTACCTAAGCAAAGTTTCTGTACCGAATAGAGACTAATTTGGTGGATAGCTATTTCCGTCACGTTAGGCGCAATCGCGTGAGTCTAACAAGTGAACCGTTCCAGAATTTCACTTGTTCTGAATGCGCAAAAATCCTTTGGGAGAATGACTTTCAACTTAGGGTACTTCGTAAGAGTCATGCTTCCGTGAAGAGAGGGTCTTGGGACAGCTATCCTGGCCGTAGGGTAGATTATCAGTTAGTAAGAGAGTTGGCTGGTCGTAGTAGAACACTCGCCAAATAGTATAAAGAGGAGAAGAATTTGCACTGGCTTATGAGAGCTAAGGTGGCGCAATTAAAATTGACATCAAAGGGTTTGAAGTTGAGCGTTGTAGAGAGTTTCAACAGAAAAGATGTATCGAGTTTCTGCAACAATATACTATCTGCACTCAGAACCAATGCGTTTGGGGGAAAGCCAACGCTGTGGGACTTCCTGAGGGATGTAGCCTTGAATCTGAACCGTGCCAAAGGAGGATTTAGGTGTTTGAAAAATACCAAGTCATTCTCACAGGCAATGAAAATCTACGCCGGGCGTGACATGTGAGATTTGTTTGCTTTGAATTTTGTTGGACCTTCTTACTCGAGTACTAAAAGAGAGAAAAAGAAAGGAGTGCAATTTATCATAGGGGAACATGATATGATATTCAAATGTGTTTCAGAAATCTATCGTGAATCTAAGGCTGCATATGGAATTACAAGGGCAGTGCCTGTTATCTTGGCGGAGGACGAGACAAAGGTTATAAGTAGAATATCGTGGGCGTCACGGTCTAATGTCCTCGTTGGGTTTTGTGGTGGAAAGTTTGATCACCGCTGTGACTCACATTTCAGACCGGTTGTTGGTTCTGGAGAGTCTGGTTACAATAATATAGTTGACGCATTCAAGAATAATCGGACCGGTAGTTTTGCAAGAGATATCATGGTTCATCCATTGCATGATAGGTTGCCATGGCTTGTCCTTGTGGTAGACGTCACTTGTAATTGTTTTGATTCTCCTTGGGTTTGGAAACAGTGGACCGTAATTCATGGTTTGTGGCAGGAACATTGTGAGGAGTTTGTGGGACCTATAATCGGACACGCATCTGACAAAGATTCGAGACGGAGGCAGTTGATGTTACAGGACTTCACTGACTTGTCCGGGATTAGGTTCAGAGTCAATTGGTTAGGGTGGAGTTTGTCAGGTTATGTTTTGGATTTGGGTCGGGTTGTTGGTTTGCATGATCAAGATTACGTGCATAATGGTAAGAAATTGATAAATCCCCTTGATAGCGCTGTGAAAAGTCTTCAGCCAGGGGCAAATATCTGTTTGCTGGAACACATTGGACTGGTTTACAATAAATTCACCTACAACGACCATGGTCTCAGACAGGAAGAGTTCAGGGGACTGATCGACAGAATTGGGCAAGTGCCCAGCGACTGTGCTCGTTGAAGGTTAGGGACAGTCTGAAGAGGTTGCAAGTTGATGGAGACGCACATCAGGAGCAAACTCTCGGTACTCAGATGTATCTTTAGATTGTTTCCGATTACTTTGATATAGTTCTCTGTCGTTATCTCTAACGTTGCGAGAAAGAGTAGTTCTTGCAAATAAAGTATCTTTCTTTTTCCGACTATGGAAACTATGGTTTAAGTTTGGAGATCATAATGTTGGGGGTAATACTAAGACTTTGTCCGTGCTGGAGTATTTCGTAAGTCACCAGTGCTATTTAGACATTCAATTAAGTTGCCACCTTGTTGTGTTGCTCATTAAATACTTCCAAGATTTTTATAAAGAATTCACTGTCCCCTTGCATCTAAACGGATCAGACTCGTGTGAGATTTTTTTCAACAAAGTAGATGGAATACACGGCATGGAGACATCGTATGACTTTTACAAATTGATCGGGTGTGCAAACACCGTAAATTACCTTGTTGCAATCGAGTACGGGGAAAATGGGCTCAAGTTTGATCAGATTCATAACAACCAGGGACATTTTGGGCGAGGCTTCATCCGCTGGGAGAACTTGAAAGTGCTGCAGACCTGGCCGATTACAATGGGCTTAAAAAGCAAAGATGCAATCGTCAGCTGCTTTAAAGAGGGCCTCAAATCAGCTTAGAGTATGTTCTACGGCCTGAACATGGCGCCATCAGCTGTTGCATGGGATAAGAAGTGGTTTCTTGTAGGCACAGGACAGTAAATACTGGAGCTATCGATCGCCTGTGACTCCAATGCGGGGAGAGGATGGAGACGGCGAGGTCATGCGGGAGTCACTCTCGACAGAGGCACCCTTTCTAGGGGATCTAGAGGACTTGATTGATTTAGATTGAGTAGGAGAATCAATCCATGTCGATGATTTGGACCCGATTGAAGTCGTTGAGGATGAGTGCCGTCAAGCGATTTGAGAAATGTTAAGTATTGATGACTCAGTACTAGTCACCAAGCTCGAGTCATCCACACCTACTCCACGCATTTTGCCCATGGTATTGTATTGCAGCAAGGTGATCTATAAGTCGACACTAGTATCTGAATTGAATGGTAATCCGTTTCTGTCAAAAGATCGACTAACTAGAATCCGTAATTCAGTTTATTTAACTATGTCGAGGACTACTTGACAGCTTTCACTTCAAGTAGCACGTATCTTGTTGGGTTGGGGATAGACTGTGGTGTGTATTTTGAAGAAGACAAAACGACTAGTACACCGTCAACTTGTCGAGCTGCTCAAAAACGTAGCAGACAAAAGAATCATGGACAGGGACAACCCGTGGCTGTGACATTAGGTGCAAAATCCGATTCTTGGTGGATTGGGAGAGTTCAAAAGATCAGGAGGTCTTACGGTACCAAGTGGGGCCCTTCACGTTACCTGATTGACCTACTCAATTGAGCCGCTAGTACAAGTAAGAAGGTGAGTGGTTCCCAGGGTTGTCACGGTCGTCCGGGACGCTCGGGACGTGGGGACGTCCGCGGACGTCCGCCAGCGCCAGAGGACGTCCTGTGACTTAGAAAAAAAAAATCACCCCCATAGGTTTCACCCCGGGGTGAAACCACACCTTCTACGCGGGGGAGGGGTTGCGGGGGAGGGTGCGGCCGTCGCCGCAGAGCGGGGGGGGGGGGGGGGGGGGGGGGGGGGGGGGGCCATCGGCCGCGTCGGGAAGGGGCCGTCCCCGGCGACGGCCCCTTGCCGTCGCCGCGGAGGGGAGGCCGTCCCCGGCGACGACCGCGGAGACGGCCGCAAATTTTTTTAAAAAAATTCCCGAATCTTAAAATCTTCATAACTTCTTCAAAACGTCTCCAAATTGGGCTTATGAGGTGTTTTTTGGCATCTACATTTCCTGTAGATGCCAGAAAACATCTCATAAGTCCAATTTGGACAAGTTTTGAAGAAGTTACGGGAATTTGGAGATTTCGGGGAGTTGAGGGGTCGGCCGTCGGCGGGGACGGGGGGCCGACCCCCTATGACGGCCGTGGGGACGGCCGGCCGTCCCCGGCGACGGCCGCGGGGACGGCCCCCAGTCCGCTTGGAGGCAGGGTCTCGCATGGCCTTCCTTCTTCTCTTGCGTTTTCTCTAGAGACGGCCATCCCTCCCCTCCTCCCCTCGTCCGACCTTGACAAAAAAAATTCTATTTCTAGATACTCTAAAAACAAAATCAATACCGAATGAGAAATTTCAGACATATCCCTGAAATCATGGAAAATGTCCAAAAGATTTTGTAATCGGGATTGTGGGATCCGCCTTGATGTTGGGGTATACTTTAGAAGGAGATATTTATGCCGTTCAATTGTTGGTGCTCTACTATTGTTTGCAAACATAATCTCAATGTTTAGAAGGAAGAATACATTTGTTTTGGAAATGAAATTATGGCCCATGGGCCTATAGACGAGGGAGGTATACGATGGGGGGTACAACTTAAAAGGTAATGAGAAGCTTATAAAAATTAATATTCTTTTATTTGAAGACATTAGGTATTAAAATTAAAAGAGAACTCGACATGGATTTCTCTTACATTAATATGACAAGTTTGTATGTTTTTGGCTTTAATTTTATATGGCAAGACAAATCCCTTTTTCCTTAAATGGAACATTGGAATTAAATAAAGGATAAACTTGAAATTTAGAAATGAATTTGAATGAGAGGATTTGGAAGGTATGTTGTAGAGGACGTAACACTTAGAAATTAGATTTCAAATCAAATTAGATAGAAGTTGAAATTGTGTGAAGGAGGTTGGAGGACACATTAAATAGAATTGAGGATTGTAAAGTTGAATTAGAAGTCGAAGATGGTGGACAAAAAATTCATTATAAGTGATAGAGGATAGAAATTTAAATACAACAAATTTTAGTTCTAATAATAAATAAATTGATTAATTAATTAAAAAACCAAGCAATCTGACAAGGGTGGATGTTTAATTTTAAAAGGTGAGTGAATTTTGAAGGTTTGGGAGTTGACATTAAGAGAACTGTTTCTTGCTTTTGAAATGAAAGATATGCTAGTATTACATTTGAGTACTTGGGCAAGTGAATGCCACATTGTTTGCCTTCCATTCCTTTTAGACAAACACCGAGTCTATATGGCTTAAAGTTTAACAAATCTCGTCAATTTTTTATTCTGAGACTTATGATTTTTTTCCATCTTAAAGGTGATTCATAATCATTATTTTTATGAATGAAAGACATAACATGTGGATTCATCTAAATGTGGAAATACAAACACATACTTCATAGCCAAAAATTTATATTTGTTTATTTATTTATTTAAGTATTTAATTATTTTGTATTCTTTCCTTAGTCTCCGATTCTACCTTTTATTTTTATACTTTTTCCATTTGCCTTCCATTCTATCTTCTTGTTATTTTATTATTACACTATTTTTCCATTCTATCGTCTCTTTAGTTTTTTATCTTAACATTATTCTTCCATTTTATCTTCTCATTTTCCTATCCTTCCATTCCTCTCCCATCATCTATTTATTTATTTAATATTCCTCAAATCTGTCTCCCATTCTATCTTTTTACTTTTGCCTATCGGAAGAAAGGAAAAATAAATAAAAGATTAGGGGATTATATTATGTACAAGACAATAATAAAAAACAGACAATTGAAATAAAATACAATATGACAGTAAATGAAACATAACAAATAACCGCGAGACAGACAAACTACAATGGGAAAAGGTTTGAAGGAAATAGATGTGTATAGAGAAGATAGATATCAAGGGAAAAAACAAAAAATAAAAAAAGTACATGAGAGGTAATAATAAATCAAAAAGATAATTAGAATAAAAGATCAAATAAAAAATAATAATAATAATTGCAAGAGTGGAAATGACATACAAGAAGAAATGAGGAGTATGAAGTGAATAGAAAAAACCATGTCATGGTGATAACATTATGGCAAAAGAAGAAACTAAATAAAAATATCCAACTTAGAAAGGACTTTTTTCTTAAAGATTAAAGGATTAGATAAAGCACGAGACAATAATTGGAAAATAGTTAATTAAAATTACATAGAATAAAATGGTATTTGAAAACATAAGAAATAAGTTCAATAACACTAAGATATACAAACTACAGTGGGCATAATTTTAAATACCCAAGAAAGCGATTAATTAGGAAAAGAGCATTTTCATGGAAAAAAGGATTTGTTTTGCCTTATAAAATTAAAGCCAAAAACATACAAACTTGTCATATTAATGTAAGAGAAATCCATGTCGAGTTCTCCTTTAACTTTATTACCTAACGAAATAATGTCTTCAAATAAAAGAATATTAATTTTTATAAGCTTCTCATTACCTTTTAAGTTGTACCCCCCATCGTATACCTCCCTCGTCTACAGGCCCATGGGCCATAATTTCATTTCCAAAACAAATGTAATCTTCCTTCTAGACATTGAGATTATGTTTGCAAACCAAAGTAGAGCACCAACAATTGAACGGCATAAATATCTCCATCTAAAGTATACCCCAACATCAAGGCGGATCCCACAATCCCGATTACCAAATCTTTTGGACATTTTCCATGATTTCAGGGATATGTCTAAAATTTCTCATTCGGTATTGATTTTGTTTTTAGAGTATCTAGAAATAGAACTTTTTTGTCAAGGTTGGACGAGGGAAGAAGAGGAGGGGAGGCCGTCTCTAGAGAAAACGCAAGAGAAGAAGGAAGGCCATGCGAGACCCCGCCTCCAAGCGGACGGGGGGCCGTCCCCGCGGCCGTCGCCGGGGACGGCCGGCCGTCCCCACGGCCGTCACCGGGGGTCGGCCCCCCGTCCCCGCCGACGGCCGACCCCTCAACTCCCCGAAATCTCCAAATTCCCGTAACTTCTTCAAAACTTGTCCAAATTGGACTTATGAGATGTTTTCTGGCATCTACAGGAAATGTAGATGCCAAAAAACACCTCAGAAGCCCAATTTGGAGACGTTTTGAAGAAGTTATGAAGATTTTAAGATTCGGGATTTTTTTTTTTAATTTGCGGCCGTCCCCGCGGCCGTCGCCGGGGACGGCTGCGTCTCCACGCGGTCGGCCACGTGGACGGCCGCGTCTCCACGCGGTCGCCCACGCGGACGGCCGCGGGATCGGACGGCCCTCCGCGGCCAACCATGGCTGCCGCGGGCCGTCCGATCCCGCGGCCGTCGCCGTTGCCCACCGCGGGGACGGCCACGGGGACGGCCGCGGGATCGGACGGCCCGCGGTCGGCCGCGCCGCTCGAGCGGTCCCCGATGGCCTGCGCCGGGGTCGATCCGGGCCGTCGGATCCCGCGGCCGTCTTTGAGGCCGTCCCCGCGGTCGGCCATGGCGACGGCCGTGGGATCCGATGGCCCAGGAGGGCGGCCCACATCCGACGGCCCGCGATGTGCCAGCATGGCCGCATCTTGGCCGTCGGATCGACGTGCGGCCGTCCCCAACGACCCCGCGGCCGTCTCCGCGGCCGTCCCCGCGAACGGACGGCCGAGATGGGGCGTGGTGGCGGGATCGGTTGATCGGACGGCTGGGGAATGTTTTTACCCCTCCGGGGTCGCAAAATTATTACCGCGACGTAATTCTCGAGCGTCGGGGACGCCACGTCCGGGACGGGGGACGTCCGGGTCGGACGTCTTGACGTCCGGAGCCGGGTCGGACGTCTATTTGAACAACCCTGGTGGTTCCCCAATAGTACAAGTTATGTTCAATTGATTTTCAAAAGGACCATGTCGCATTAAATATAAGTATGATTTCATAGATATGCAATGGATAGACGTGGACTGTATCATATCAAGTGTTGCTCTTACCTTCGACAGTAGGCACAATGTTTATTGCTTTGCAGACGAAGACAAACAAGTGCTAAACGATTTTGTCTCAAAATAGTGATGTGGGATTCACTTTGAGTTTCTGCAATGAATAGAGTAAGCTTTGATTACTTTTATTTGATTCAAATTCCATGTGTTTTTTTTGCTTTAGGGTGCTGTCAGCCCTTTCATGGTTTTTCTCATTTTATAGTCTGCTGTATTGCTACGGTCATCGGGTTGCGTGAAGTATACAAGCAGCGTGTACTTGAAGCAGAGCTCATGGGGTCCAATTTCTATGAGGTGAAGGTAAGTCAATAATCCCTTTTTTTTGTCTATGTTGTTTATTTATTTACTGTTAAATCTGTAATGCATCGTACAGGGGCCTGCAATACACCTTGTACTACAGCATGCTTGATACTCGTGTGAGATTCTTTAATTATTATACTTAGTTTTTAGGAAATCTATTGTAGTGAAAGGCAGTGGAGATTTCTTAATGTCGTTATGTAATTTTGATTGCATTCTGTAGTCAGCCTCAAAGAAACAAGTCAATTCTCCACGTGCTCTGACTTCAAATGTGATTCTTTTGATGTAGGAACTATCCATATCTAGCCACTGTTTGAAACATCCCCTGTAAAGAATGTTTTTTCGATCTTTTGAAATTGCATCAAGGTAGAGCTCCTCATGTATCGTTTTTTATTTATTCGTTTTAGTCCGCAAAAACAAAAAGGTCAATCTAATAATTCAGTTTATACTATGTATGATTGCTTCACATTCAGCTCCACTCATATCACTCTCTGTAAATACGTAATTGTAGTACCATTCTGATGATGCACTAGTGGGAGGGGGTGTCGAGATGACCAAATCTGTTACCCAGAAAATGACCTCTTCAGAGTCATATGACCGTCTTCCCTCCGTGGTCATCTCTTCTCACAGCTTGGTCAAGTTGGCCATGCTCTTCACACATACCGTCAGACACCCATTCCTTGGTTTCCGAAAAGAAATACCCGGTCCCACTGCCCACAGCTGTCACATACAGTGGAAGGATGTAATTAATGGTGTGGTGGAATATTAATGACGCGTGAGGATGCTCACCAGTTGACTAGAGTGCTTTGCTGTTGATATCTGTAGTGTATGCACTTACCCGGGCACAAGGTATATACATGGATTATAACCGGTCATACCAAGGTTGCTTTGGATACCCGGTCTGATGCCACGTTATGGGAATATCCTCTGTTGACGACCGGTACAGAAGTGCATGCATCGGTTTATGCCCGTTTTAGGCTGTTTCGGAGATTTATATCCGCTGATTTTAGCTACCCATGCGGGGTTGTGGATTATGTCCGTTTTGTGATATCCGTCGGTTTAGATCCGCAGGTTTTGGATACCCACGCGCTGGTTAAATTGAACGGCTTCTCCTCGCAATGTAGGGTCTGGTAACGCTCGGGCTCCCCCCCAGTGAAATCTGAGAAGCGTAATGGATGAGTGGTGTAATTGCAAGAATTTCAAGATTGGCAGCCTCTCCATACGGTTGTTTACAGAAATGCCCTCGGATGGAGTCATATTTCAACATTTGAAAGCGCTTACAGATTTTAGATAACGCATATCTGGTGAGAGACATGTGTTATCGACTCACTTCACTTCTGCATCTACACCGTAAACGCTGAAACCGAATCCTCCTAATTGACATATTCCTGAATACGAGACGATTTGCAAGGAAATGTACGAAACAACTGAAACTAATTCACATGAACTCAACGTCATAGGTAGGAGACGCTGAGGCGGGCTTGAACTTCAAACGCCCCACCGAAGTCGATTCCAGCATATCATACACAGGCATGGCATAAATCTGCATTTCACATAAACGCAACCATGTTCAAAAGAATGAACCAGAAGCTTGAACTATCAAAAGAACTTGTGAACAGTGCCAATTCTGAACAAAGGATGTGTTGGATCTGAAATAAATTTGATGATACCTGATAGCTCCCAACCACGTGAACGACAACCATCAAATTGGCAATGACCACCAACCACGTAGGTTGCGAAACGAACGTGATGATATTGTCCGTCACCTCTGTTTGTCACGCAGTTTTCTTGTGCAGAAACCTTGTGTCCCATTTCACGAAGACGTTGGAGCCTGTGGGTTTCACCACCGCATGGTCTACGGTTTGAAAAGGCTGTCAGTCTTCAACATGAAGGAGTCGTAGATTCGGAACAATTACCCTATGGATTTGAACCATCTGTTCACCCGGGTCGCAGAGGTTGCCGAATTTTTGTGCCTTCGCTTTCCAGCTACCTCCGGTTTTATCTTCTGCCACAACTCTATCGCCACTGTCTGGATGCGACAAGTAGCATAGTTTATTCACCGCAATTGCTTCGCTACTAGAACGAGGTGGAAACTTCAACGCTGGATTGTCAAAGGTGTCATCGTCTGGTGATTCTAGCTCAATCGGAAGACCCCTGCCTCTACTCGTTTTCGTGGGGATGTCAACAGGAACGTGATGCGGATCATGCAGCACCGGTGGAGGTGGCCTCTGTGTTGGCATGTTCACTACAGCCCGAGGTGAAATGAAGCGGTTCAAATTCGATCTTGGCTCCTGTGCAACGGATTCGGATGCGGCAGCACTGTCGACCATGGAGCCGTTGGCAACAGATTGATCGGAAATGTCGGTGGAGACGGCTTGCATGTCCTCGATGCGCCTACTCCTTGGCCCGAGATTGTTTCGCGTGTTCGGAGTCAAGAGCACCGTCTCCGCACTCATCCATGATGGGGCTGGGTCGACGATACCTCCCGCTGCTGCCACCGGAGTTTCCATACGAGCAATCGGGGTCGGAGTCGGGTCATCGAGAACCGTCTCTGTAACCGGCGGAGGTGCATCATTGACAATGGCTGCAGTTGGGGCTGAGTGGGAATTTGCGTTAAGTAGACGCAACAGCATGTCCTTGAAGTCTCTTTGTGTGTCCAATACTTCCGTGACCATTGCAATGTTCTGCGTGACTTGGGAGGCCAGGTCAACGACGCGCGTCTCCAGCTGTGTTATGCGTGTCGACTCGGCCCCCTGAAATGTGAGGGAGTCAGGCTCCAATCGCACTCGAGATGGCGGCCTACGGGAATACTCAGGTGTGATGCCTCCCTGCAAATGCAGAGTACGTGTGAACCCCCCTCCCCGGTTATTCAATACCCTTCCCAAGTGTTAATGACCTTCCGAAGTGTTATGTTTTACATTATTGCCTTATCTAATTGTTATACTATGATCGTATTACTATGGTATGCCACTGCATTGAAGAAGGTATGCCAAGACTGATGTCCCTCTTCTTTGACACTGATGTTCAAATACTCAAATAGCTACCTAGTTCAATTAACTGCAATTCTTGCTAATTTGCACACATAAAACTTCTCTTCCAACTAGGTAAACCTCCTCCCCATCCACATTATACTCCAATGTGTGTATACAGACATTGCAAGACCTAATTGTGTTGCCAACCTTTTGAAAAAGAGTAGCGAGACATTCTGCAACGTGCCTTGCAGCAAACTATAAAAGCATTCATCATGGTTCAACAGATCCTGAACTAACACTGCGTGAAAAACCATTGAACAATGCAGGTGAAATGCATTACACACAAAAGAACCGGATTCAAACGCATTCAGAATGGAAATTTATTGCAACTACAAAACCACAACTGCGAAATTACAACCACATCTTTTTGAATTCTGAAAAGACTGACAGAAACAGAGAGCCTTGAACAAGGAATTAGATACTTGAAATTACAGGAAGCCGGTGTGAAGATTACGTTTGATTATAAACATGTGCAATGATCAAACTCAGTGATGACATGAGCAGAAATAACACAGATCATCCATTGTATCCAGCAGTCGACAATTCGCAAGATCTAATTTAACAAAGGGCGGGCCTGTATCCGAACTCACCTGAATGTGGCTTGGATTGTCGTTGATATAATCCACTGGGTCCCGAGCTGAGCCGCGCGTCGAGGCAGGTCGGACGCTGCTAGAAGCATGTGCGGTCGATCCGCCCAAAGCGGACCCGCCCGATGGAATTGAAGAAGTTCCTGCAAAAGGTAACCTCTGCAAAAGGTGAACATAGAATTTTAATATCCGCTAATTCAGGGGTACCTGTGAGCAATAACTGTAACATATGGCACACTGGAATTGCATGAATGGGCATTAACCGATTTTGTAATGAGTAGCAGTAGTCTCGAACTGTGTTATGGACATGTATTACCTGGTAGTCTGTTGTGGATGTTGAGGCTGGCCCTTGACTTCCATGGCTGATTGACTTCTGTGGTCCGAGCGCTCTTAGTGCAACCATCTGTTCACTCTCCGCCTTACCTGCCACACTCACCCAGTATTTCCGCAATGTGCCAAATGCCTCATCCGGACATTTGTCGTGCTGCCCACCATGAGTGTGGAAAAAATATTCTTTCCGGGGGGAAGCACAATAAAGTGAACCACCAAGTGCAATATGTGATATCTAGGAAGTGAATATGAAGTGTGCTGTTTTTTATAGCTCAAAGCTGATTTTGAGCATTTTGGTGTAGTTTTTGAGCATTTTAGTCACTTTCTAAGGTGTCATAAGGTATCTTACACACATCTCCATGAAAATAACATCTTCAATTGAAAATTAATTTGACCCCTAGTTCTAAATCATGAAAATGAACTTTTCCAAAGTCTTGATTTCTTCATTTGGGGTCCTCTATTGTATTTAGAGGATGTTTTTTCCATTTTAAAAAACAATTTTCGGTGAGAAAAACCTCACAAAAAGTGTCACCGAAAACAGTGTTTTAAAAACTTCCCGGGGATACTTTTCGCCAATCTAGGATTTCAAACACGGCCACCCGGATCATTTCTACAAGGGTAATGTACAAACGAAGGGCCCCACAAAGTCAAAAGTGATTTCTGTCAAAACTACAATGTAATACGGTCACTTTTCCAAATGACTGCATTCACTTTGTTCAACTTTGTCGTGTTCATAGAGGTGTCTCAACTCAATAACTACGAACGCAAATTTCGGAAGTTGTAGTACATCAAGTCTACTTTCCGTATCCTAAACTTAATTTCCAATCAAGAAGTTTTAGATGCCACTGTTTCTAGCGTGTTTACACAACAGGCTGAAATTGGCAATGAGCTAAGCACTTTTGTGGTCCACTTTATTGTGCTTCCCCCCTTCCATTCTAATCTATCGTTCTTGACAGCCCCTTTCAAGTATTGAGATAGGTATCGTGAACACAAAGGGTAATCGTACGTGAAAACTTCATCTAGTGCAGCATAGATTTTGTCAACAGACTTCCCCCATGCCCCCTTCGTGCCTCTATAGCTCCTAATGCTCTGGTCTATGCATTGCCTAGCTATCAAACGAACCTGTCTATGCCATGTACTCTTCAATCCAATCGGCTTACCTGTGGTGGTGGTAGGGACATGGACAACTGGTGACCTTCTCTGAGCATGTGCATTGGCCATCTCCGCCAAGTATGGCTTCACATACTGTCGGTTGACCTTCCTCCGCTTGTTGTAGTCGTCCTCGGACATGCGCCAGGCCACCTCTGAGGGTGTACCGCTACAGTCACCGGGGGCCACCGCGACGTGTGACTGGTTCGCAGGGACAGGAAGCCTTCGACTAGGAATTGGACTGACTGTGCCTTCATGTGCGGGCATATGGAATCGGGGTGCTGTATGTTCATGTTCTGCAAGTCGGCCTCTTTGGACCGCATAGGGGCCATCCGTGTCCCACGTACTTGGCCCAGAAGCAGTCGGAGCGGCAAAGGGGTTATCCTCGCCACTCCCATGCCCATGTCCGAAACTGGACTCAAAGCCACCTCCACGATGATCGTCCTCAAAGTCATCTTCGAACGGGGCAGGGTCATATGGGGGATAATCCGACTGTACATCGACGATTCATGACGTGAAATACGCATAGCTTTGGAAGTATGTGAAAATGCACTGCTAGCATCGATAAAATTTCTACACTGCCGTGGGACTCTATTACAATATTCAATGTACTAATTCATGATTCCACTAGGTAGTATGTGTCGACGGCACATATGAAGAAAATGTGACCTGCTGCGTACTGCGATTGACCGAATTCCAGTTCCTAAACTGATGCTGTAATCATGGAATGAGTGAGAAGTACCTGATTCTGATGGATCGAAGGGCCTCTGCCCGGGCCTATGTCTCCAGCCTGAAGAGCACGCGCAGGAAAGACCCCCGATCCTGGTCCGATTGGCGACGTCATCTTCCCTCCTCCAGTCGGCCGATCACCTTCTGTGCAAACCAGGTGTGATTCTAGAAGCCGGGGCCACGACTCTCCGGAGTCATATTGTGATGAAGATACCTCTGAGGTGCTAAATATCGAACATGAACCACATCCCGACACTGATTGTGACTGCTCCATAATGTTCGCACTATGATTTGTACTAATCGAAGGGGAACTAAGACCTACGTTTCAAAGTGCCGATGTTCTGTGGAGGGGTGAAGGGTCCGAGATCATGCGGCTTTAGGTTTAGGTTCCTCAATGTCGTGGTACTGAGATATTAGTGGGACTGAATCCGCCCTGCAGAGAGGCTTGATTTAGATTAAGAGTGGAGGTTTACGTTCATCTTCAGCGAGAGCTTGGACTGTATACTTTAGTGAGCCGCCGAGGAGAAACATCTTCTGAATGTACACATGGAGCTATCGATCAATGCAGTCCGGAAGACGGCCACTCCATCAAGCGGTTGACACGGGGAGGGCAGGAGCCAGTCGCAACGGGACACGGTAGACAAGAACTAATGCATTCGAGCACCTTGGTTCACACACGAGGGAGACTTAAAGGAAACGACGGATACTTTGTTACTGGTTATAGTAGGTGGAATTCTGCCTCGTCAGCATCGTGGTTGCCGCCTCCTCCTGAAAAAGAGGGAAATTATTTTTTCCACAAAAGCAACAATTTGATGAATAAAACAGTGGGTGTTAACTAAAATTTTGAGGGATAAATTTAGAACAATAATTTACTGAAAAGAGAAAGAATAATAAATGCAAACTTTAGTCACTGACATTATAAAGTGATCACATATTAGAGAATAAAATTAATTCTAAAATTGATGATGGGGAAAATAAATAAAGACAATATATTATTCATCAATGAATCGGTTGTATCATTCCTTTATTAAAATTTTCAATACGAATTGGAGACAATAATTTGGTGTCAAATATATACAATTGCGAAGATTGGAAAATAGCGAAATTGAGAATCAGAATATCATGAATATTCAGAAAATATGAAAAAATGAGAACCTCTTGATGGAAATAGTGTGTCACAAAATTGATTTCACGAACAACTACGTTTTGAACTTGTAGGGGGTGGGGGTTCTGGCATTTGGATCATGTTAAAAATCAAAAAAAAAAATTAAAAAAATTAAAAAAGAAATAAACTAAAAAATTGTATATACAAATTCAATAGCAAATGATTACAAAAAGGTATATCCATGCAAGGATATATATAAATGTATTTCATGAGATTTGTTTTTTGAGGACATAAGTAAATTTATTACATTAAAATAATTTGGTTCAGTAAATGATTTTGAATATGGCAAAAAGGTCAAATTTTAACCCCTAAACTCCCAGACAACCATAATGTGGTCGCCAGCTATTTTGGGCAGGGTCCCTCAGTGGTAAAAATTAACTTTCAAGTTTTAAAATTTTGCATGTGTATTGTCTAGGTCATTACGTACATGCCAAGCTTTATTTCATAAGATTTGGTTATGTAATGCAAAAGTTATGAATGGTTGAAGGTAAAAAATCTCAACGCGGGCAGCCACAAAAACTTTCAAATATGTTTATAAGAAATAAATAAAAATATCATCATTTTGTAGAGATTCATATTAGGATAAAATGCTTTGATTCAGTCCATTCCAACAAGTGAGGTAAAAGATATGACAATTCATGTTATGCGGGCAGATTGGTCAAATTTTCATGAAAAAAACTTTAAGAGCTCATTTTGAATACAATTTTGACAATTTTTCAAAAATAAAAATCAGACAAGTTTTTGGTTATGTATCACATCATTTCTACCGTTAAAAGTAATGTTATCCACTTTTTGTGGATGTAATTAGCAATTTAGTTTTTCCTTGTATTCTACATTGTATTTTGATTTACATATCTTTTGAAGATGAAAATCTAGGTTTTTTCATTTGATATTTTTTGTGTATATTCTCAAGTCATTTTTATATTAGAATATGGAGTTGCCCATTTCAAATTTGTTAAGCATATTTTTTGAAAATTGATTGAAAGTGAGATTTCAACTTTATGAAGGTTTGAAAAAAACTTCTTCTTAAACTTTGAACATTACGATCTTGCAATCGGTGTTGTATTTCTCTCTAAAATTTCGGAAAAGAATGTCTCAATAAGTTAGCTATAAGATCCTACGGTTGAATTTGCAAAAAAATATCACAAAATTGGAAAAATTAACTTGCTTCACAAAAGAGTGTTGAAGGCAGTTTTCAATGTGAATTCATGGTGGGCATTTAGGGGTTAATGAGGTGGATATGTATTAATTGTTTTCCAATATATTAATATCATATGCATATGAATATATATACGCGTTGATGCTTAATTGTAATGTGAATATGATTGGCGGGATTGATATTGGAGCATGTTCACAAAATTTGAAATATAAAAATATTTGATACTGAAGATATTTAGTACTAATAAAATAGACAGTCATAAAGATTTTAATTCTAAATTTAGCCACTGCATGAGTTTGGAATTATAAATATGGATTTAAATGTTGTAATTTATGTGGGAACATTGCAATTCCAAATCGTTAAATGCGATTTAATTTGATGAAATTGGTATTTGATACACTGAACATGTGGAATACGAGATTATTATCAGGACTAATATTAATAAGGAATTAATGAATTTACCATAGAGATCTAATGAATGTATTGGTGGTTTGAACATTGAATGATTGAAACTAATGTTCTACAATAATTTTAAGTTATTCTTTAATTAAACTTGCACATATTTAAAAACATAGACACAAAAATATTAATAAAAATAGTAACTTGAGTTACTGACAAATCTAACCATAACAACACAAATTCCAATGTAACATTGGTTGATTGCAATTAAAATAGAATCATTCCATAATATAATGAAATCGTTGTTTTTTTTTACTATACATAAATAAGTATTCAAACACTTAATTTTGAATACTAATTTAATGAAATATTTATGTATATTCAAAAGCTATTTTAGAATTCTTTTATGCAATTTTATAGTATAATTAAGTACTAGAATTTTTTAAATTTAATAGGAGTAGCAGTCTTGTGGTACTTCAAGATTTGGTTTTGTGTTGTTATAACTCAATATAAAAATAAAAAATAACTATTTAATTTGTTGTCCAAAATATTAGGCAAATCTCATGAAGTTCCCTTGATTTGCATTGTGCACTATTTTAAAAATGAGCTGTAATTTAATATTAACTTGCATTTAATACTTTTTCATTGAAATATTGTAAATAAAATATGAATACTATATGATTAACGCAAAATTGAAGAAATCACGATTGTTTTGGGCTTTGCGGTACTTAAAGCAAAGAACACTCGTTAACATAGACTAAATCGCAGAAGTATTTAAAGATTCTAATATTAAATTTACTTTAAGGTATTCCGCATGTGAAAATGGTTAGAATGAGATGGTACCAAAAATATGAAAGTATAATAACATTGAAAATGGAAATGAGAATATCCACTTCGTCCTATGTAATGCTGTGGTGGTTGTTGATGTCTCCCGCGATGAAGGTACAATCCCTTTATGTGGCAAAAATGCCTAACAGCTCCGCACACAAGAATGCATCAAACATTTCGCCAAGGTTGTTTCCTTTGGCGTATTGTATAACCGGTCGTTATGTCCTTCCGACACAAGAATCCGCAAAACGGAGAAGGAACCTCCTCATGCTCATGTTTTTAAAATGTATGTAATAAAATGACACTTGTGGAGTATTTAAAAAATAAGTGACACCTTAACCAATTACATTTAACAATTTTAATTGAAGTAAGATTTTATAACACTATTTAAAATATTAGATACCAATGATTAATTATAAATTACAGCACACTAAAAGGATAAACTTCCTAATTTTAAAGTTTTGTGTAATATCAAGAGCGCAAATTCAAAATTTAAACAAATAAACACCTGATATTTGGAGGGCTTTTATTATGAATAAAATCAATTACATTCTCGAAAAAATGTGCACAGATAGACAAGGGAACAAATAGACAAGGTTGATCTAAGGAAATCACGGATGCGGACCGGTGTTGGAATTTCTACAGTAAAAGGTGGGCTTAAATTGCACAAAAAAATTATGTTTCATCTTAAATGTCTGAATTGATTGATGAATATTTATGAAATAGACATCAAAGAGTTGTTGTAGACCTTGTTTCAATATTAATCATAATACTATGTTCAAAAACGAAGATTCACAAGTTATTGAATAAATGGTTCAAAAGAGTATCCATTAAAATTGGTGTAGGAGAAAACACAATTCTTGATTGAACCTCCTCCCAATGTGCCAAACACACTTCCTATAACAAGTAGTTGGAGGAGTATGTAAATGGTGACCACAATAGCAATGTGATCGGGATGAGTAGAGGAATGGAAAAGTCGATTATCCACCTCCTTCTCACAATGAGTGAGTGCATTGCGAAACCGGTTATCCTATTCTTCCTCAGAGAGGAGTTTAAACACCTCCAGTTCTTTTGTTGATGGATATATCAGCCGAATGTGTAATACAACCGTGTGAAATTTTGTATTCACAATTAAACGAGGGGCCATGTTTTTTAAACAAGTTAAACATAATTGATTTGATAAAGAAAATTTGCATAATGTGTTGTTTATAACGTTTTTAATTTTTTGCCTTTTCAATTAGTATGTTAAACTTCCCACAATCCATGTTTATTATCCTCATAACATTATTTACTTGTAATGTATTATAACATTTGAATGCTTTCATATTCGTTATTAATTAGTACTTAAAATTAATGGAACCAGGTTATACATTTCGTGGTAATTGTGAATTATAAAAACATATCATACTCTCCTAAATCCTTAAATCAATAAGACAAACATAAACGCATTAATATATTACAAAATACTTATGTACGGTTTATAGTAACAATTAAAAAAAAAAAAAAAACGTTTTGGGTACCGTTGCTTCTTGCGTTTGGACCTCCTTTCATGTTCTCTTCATGAGAAATTATAACGTGGGCCAACTTGAATTTTTCAGATCAAGCTCATGATATCATCATTTCAAGTTGTAGTAACTGTGAGGGAACATGAGATACTGACTTCTGCAGTCATCCTCAAGGTTGTTGTCCTTTGCAAATAATCATAATCTCATGAACCAAATCGGATGGTTTGATGCATTCATGAAGGATCCCTTCAAAGGACTTGTACTAGTAACCGCGTTTGCATTTTTTTTCTTCAAAATGATCGTCATTTTAAGAGTACTCCGCGATAAAGATTTGTAAAAAACACGGTGAATGCCTCAATATATAACTACAAAAGCAATAACTTTCTAGAATAAAATTTACAACGGAAATGCTCTTTAATCTCTTCCTATTTGTGCAGAATATAACATAAGATTCCATAATGTGCGGGGCATTTTCAATAATATCACGTGTTTGTATATATTAATGAAATTCTTCCATTTAAATACATAGTTTCATTATTAATATAAAATGTAATTATCCTATAACTTTTTAATCTATTTTATGCTCCATAATTAATTATGTAAGTACGCTAGATTTTAAAGACATTATTTCAAAAGTGCTTCTACAATTGCAAATGTAATAGTCTATCCTCTAAACCTGAAAAATCATTAACGACCGTGCTAATTAAACATAATTATACATTAATCGTAATACCAAGTATTCTCATTCATGAAAACATTCAATATTTTGACAACTTTTCCTACCAAATAATAGTACCTCAAGTAAACCTAAATCCTTTTAGAAAAATATATGCCATTTATTTAATTCCTAAAAATGTAAAAGTATTTAAAAAAAAAAAAAGTATGCAATATTAATTATTTTCAAATGACAATGTTGCGAGACTTCTTCTACATATATTAAAATCTATGAATCCCCCACTGTCACCTTCTATGGTATAAAGAAGGATTGTACAAAGAAGTCAGTTTAGCATATTTGGTGATTGTAATTGGCCGGACGAGTAATGTGGGATTCCCCCAGTGCGTTACGTGGATTTAGTTCAAACACAAGCACAGAGTGCTACTACTATATTCCGTCAGAAGCACACTTGCATTATCATGAGAACGTGCAGAATAAACAGTAGGAAAAGAAAAAACAAAACTATACATGTAATTTATTTGAATCATAAAATACTATATACCAATTTTGATTTGAATAAAAAAACCAGATTCTTTTATTTCGACACTTGTTATTACCTATGAACTGCAAATGTCAAAATCAACTAGATGAGGATCCATTTTGACCCGGTCATGCTTGAAGTTACTATATTTAAACATCTTCGTGAAGTTTTTCATTTTGGCAGAGTTTAGATTTATTCCGGTTATATCAAAAAACATCATCCTCAAGGTACATAATTCTACATACTTTATGAGATATTTTAACACTAAACTTACAATACACTTAAAAAAATGTGCCCAAAATTGTCCAAAACGTGGTATATGCTCATTTATTCTCATGAACTCTTTGAAATCAATTAAATTGCAAGAATATGAGGTAGTCATTAAAAATTGTGAATTTCCTTCATTTCAAGTATTAATTTTGATTAACCTCAAGGAAGTTTTAAGTCATGATTTCAACGTACGGATTTTCTTTAAAACAATTCTTCACATGCATTTTTAATTGTCAGAGTTCAGCCTCCGTAGAAGAATTTGAGCTTCCCTTTATGTGAATAATGAAGCAATTCTTTACGTTATATAACTTGTACCAGAATAAAATTTGCAATTCAATGTTCCTAACTTAAATAAAAATACAGAAGTTACAGAGCACTGTATCAGATGTTGTTCTAAAAAATGTTTAATGGGCCCGCAAAAAACCCCTAGCATCCCAAGTAATTACTTGGGATGCCCTAGTACCCCAAGTAATTACTTGCGATGCCCAAGTACCCCAAGTAATCACTTGTGATGCCCAAGTGCCCCAAATAATTACTTGGGGTGCCCAAGTACTTGAAGTAATTACTTGCGATGCCAAAGTGCCCCAAGTAATTACCTCGGGTGCTCTAATATCCCAAGTAATTACTTGGGATGCCTTAGTAATGCACCAGTAAATACCTACAATTTTATTAGGTGGTAATCCACATTCTTTTTTGGAAGTCCTAAGTATAAATAATAGACTTAACTTTTAAAATAAAAATAAAATGAAGTATCTTTTAGTCCATGACATCATAATCTTTTCTACTTATATAGCAGTATATAAATACAAGTAAATACTTACAATTCTATTAGAAGTTTAGTTTTTAGGATTTATGAATTTAAATATTAATTTTTATTTTCAGAATAAAAATAAAATGGAATAGTTTTAACTATTTGACAATATAATCACTTTTACCCCCATGTGTTGAAACTCACTCCCAATATGTGTGTTTCCATTATTTTTAAAAGGAGTGTAAACCCTAAATGACCTTGATGTCGAAAAACAACATTTTGGATGAAGTGCAGCAACTTTGAAGAACCAGAACTTCCTTGAAAGGAAAAAAAAAATTCTATCCTTAAACCTTTTCATTTTAGAAGTTGTAAGAACTTTGGATTTGTTATTGGACATACATATGCACATAGATGTTTGGTACAGGATCTTGTAGATGCATATTCAAACATACATCCAAAATAAAATTATTTGACTTCCGTTGAAAAAGTGCATTTCTGAAGGTTCTCTGCAATTTTGATGGCATTTGACAAGACGTTTTAAGTATAGTACTGAAATAAAACTAAAATTAGAGTGAAAACATTAAAAACATATTAACAAAGTGATGTTTATATTTGACAACAGTGTAAGTAATATATATGTCCGTACTTTTTAATATCCAATCCATAGTACCATATGTCTGAAATGTATAGTCTAAGTCTGTAATTTTGGTCATTTTTGTAACTAGTTCATTTAATTGCTTGATGTAATATGTACCGTATTATTGAATTGGAGAATGCCATTAGTGATGATGATTAATCCTTATATGTCGAAGGTTTGATTTGATAGTGCGCCGCATATGATTGAAATACGAAATTTCAAATTACTCTAATTTCATAACTACAATTATTGTAATAACCAAAGAAAGGTGAAGATTAAAGTATGGGCATTTAAGGAATATGAGGTTCAAATATAAATTGGCCAAATAGGCAAATCCTTGGTTACTAAAGTTTCTAAGTGGCAAGTTCAAACGAATGTAAATGTGTTTGGCAGAATGGATGGCCCGCCGAAATGGATGAAAGTACGGGACAGAGTTCCAAAGTAACGGTGGAGGACAAACGCCCAAGGACTCTTGACGCGAACATCGCGGCAGAATGTCCGAACCTTGTCCTCACCCTGTCTCCTTTCTAGCACCCAGGAGTGTCACATGGAGCTTGGATGTCTCGTACTAGTCTTACTTCGTGCTGCACTGATGTCGTATTTGGTGAGAGTAGTGAGTCCCCTCGCACTGACAGATCATGTAGTGCTTGTTCCTCTATTTTTTATAGTCCTCGATCAGTTCCGCAGAAATGACATTGTGCCTACTGTACGACGGCATGAGCGGTTCGACGGGTTGCCCATTCCTATTCAGCCTCAATGTGAAGGCACTGGTTCCTCTCCTCTGATTCATCATCGTCCAGACAGTAGTGCACATCTTTGCGAGCCTGGAAATGGAGTGCGGCAGATCAAGAAGATCCGGAATTCGGCATGGAAGTCGCCGTTGCTGCGTACTCAGACGGTGGACCTAGCAGGTGTGAAGTACTATGCGGTTGCCAGAGGCATCAGTCCCGGAATTTACACGACGTGGGACGAATGTTCTAGGCAAGTTGTAGGAGTGAGGGGAGCTGTGCACAAAAGTTTTTCGACTATCCAGAAAGCGGAGGAGTACATAAGGCAGAATAGGTGCCCGTAGACAGAGTAGTTCTAGAGAAATCTCTTCAGTATCCATATTCGGGAGATGGGTTTGTACACTGCGGCCATTATTAATGTATTTGAAAATTTTATGTGACACACTTCCATATCCCGGGTTTACTTCGCAATATACCTGCGCCGGCTATGGTGTTTTAGAGCGGAGAGAAGAATGAACGCAGACTTTGGCCGTCGTGCAATGCAGGTCTTACTTTTCTCTTAAACTCCGCCCTGTTTATAGGAGTCCGCGTTTGCTCGCAGAATTGGTGTCAAATGAGAGATCCCGCTGCGCTCGCATCGCTGCTGACTGTATGGGTTTTCGGAAACTTATAAACACATCGGGGTTGCTGTTTGAGTAAGGGGAGTATAACCTACTTGGTACTACTTGGACGTGATGGAGCCACGAGAGGACATCGCCAGCCCGGCAAGAGTTCAGGCAAGGGACAGGAAGCTGGTTGCGCGTGAGGAGGCTATTGCGAGGAGAGGCGGTGAAACCCAGAGAACTTGCCCATGCAACATTTGCTTAGGTCAAATTCGATCGAAGAGGAGCTTAACGACAGTGCGATTGCACCTTGCCAAGTATGGGAGGCACCCATACCACCGTGGGTCAACAAAGGTATGTTACCTCGGACCACAAATGATTTCCAAATTTCCCTTCGAAATTAGGGTTTGTCGACGCTAGGTCTTCTGCTGGTCACGGGGAATACTGACTCACGTCACTGTGAATTGCGTGTGCAGGGATGGGTAGAAGACGAATCCGATAATGACTGGGACTCAAACATCCGCGACAACTTCGGCAATGGAGCATCTGGATTTCTATGTCAATATCAAGGAACACTTGACCAGGACATGGATATGCCAGTTCTCGTGGAACACGCGTTCCACGTATATGATGGGATCACAGGCTCAATTGGTGTCATGCCAGATCCGGAGGGCGTACATGCAGTACACGGTGAGGGGAATGAAGGGGATCCGCAGGCACCCCGATCACCAGAGCAGGAAAATGAGAGTGAGCGACCTCAGACGGGGACCAGAGGAGATGGCCGCACCGATGATGTAGAACACCCCGGAGCAGGTGGAATGGATGGTCTCGGAGTCGGTAACGTAAGTGACGATGAAGGAGACGACGATGTACCGGCTATGGAGGAAGCCCCAACCCTTGAGCAAGAGATCCTTGAAGAAAGCGCGAGAACACCGTTGTATGCAGGAGCGAGGTTGACACAGTTAAGTTCGACCTTACGACTCCTGAACTGCTTAAGGACGCATGGTGCGTCTAACCTTTTGGTAAACGAGATTTTCCAACTACTTGCAAACAGCATTCTCCCCGAAATCAATTGCCTTCCACAGTCAGAGTACTCTGCGTCCAAAATGCTGAAGCAGCTAGGTCTGGCCTACGACACAATTCACGTCTGTCCAAGCCCGAATGCGTGCATGCTTTTCCGAGGACCGGTGGATTCCTTGTTGGACAGGTGTTCCAAGTGCGGAGCGGAGAGATTCAGGAGGGTCGGTAAGTCTCGGGTTCCGAAGAAAGTGCTCAGGCACTTTCCCTTGATACCAAGACTTCAACGGATGTTCAGTACCCCGGTACAGGCAGCCTTCATGACTGCTCACGCGAGACTTGCGAGCACAAACGACGCTATGCGAGGGGCGTTTGACTCGCACCAGTGGAAGTACATCAATTTTCGGTGGTGGAACGAGTTTGCAAAAGAAGACCGGAATCTGCGCTTGGTACTTGCAACGGATGGGGTGAACCCGTTCTCAATTAAACGATCCACCCACAGCACGTGGCCAGTGCTCATCATGAATTACAATCTCCCTCCGTGGTTAGCAACCAAAAAGCATTTCATAATGCTGAGTTTAATCATCCCTGGTAAACGTTCTGTAACAGGTGATTCCTTCGACACATACCTTCAACCTCTCGTAGACGAATTGCAGTTGCTTTGGAGCGAGGGAGTGCGAACCAACGATGCTGCTGTTTACAATGGATCTCCAAGCTTCCAGATGAAGGGCATCCTCATGTGGACATCCCACGACTTCCCGGCCTACGGTGTAGTCGCGGGATGTGTCACAAAAGGGTACAAGGGGTGCCCTGTCTGTGGCAAGAATATAGTCTTGCGTCGTTCGGTTGCGTTGAGAAAAAATGTATACGACTGTCAGTACAGAAGGTGGTTGCCACCAGGACACCCTCGGCGCACAAACACAGTGGGATTTAATGGCGAGGTAGAGCTACGGGAGCCACCTGAGCCCATACATGTCGATGACATTCTAAGATGGGGGCGCTTGCAGGAGGCTTTCATACTGAAGGGAGGTACACCGAAGTCCGAAGATCCAGCCCGTGAGTTCGGGATCAAACGAGTGTCGACTTTATTTTCACTACCTTACTGGGCGGTGAGTATAGCTGATTACGACGTACCTACTTCCCCCAACTGGTGACCTTACTCAGCATCCCTTCTGTTGTTTCTTCGTGATGTTGGAATGTATACAATGTTTGCAGTTCCGTGTTCTCCGTTCAGCCATTCTTGACCTTACAGGCAGCAATTCCACTTTTGAACAGTGTCATGCTCAGTGACGCGCCATCGCTGCCTTCACGTTTGAACAATTTTTAAATGCGGTGGTTGGCTTGTATCATTTTCCATGTGGATGTCATTCTGAATTGAAAAAAATGAAACCGTAATCTTGCAAGAGCTCCCTATTCGGCATACGCTCGATGTTATGCACATCGAGCGTAACATCTCTGACAACGTGCTTAGACACCTTTTCGGGGAAAAGGATACTGCGGCCCTGAGGAGGGATATGGAAGAGGCGGGGTTGTTTAGAAATCTCCACCTCATTGCAACGGACAGCGGAGATTTCATAAAGCCCAAGGCTCCTTTTGTTTTCTCGTCCACTGAACGACAGCATTTCCTCGCCTTGGTGTCAACCACCAAGGTCCCCTCCGGATACAGTTCAACACTTTTGAAACATGTTGGGGAAATGAGACTGTCGGGGCTTAAAAGCCACGACCATGACATTTTACTTCAGCAGGTCCTGCCAGCAGCCATTCGTCATTCCTTGTCCAGGGGAGTTAGGGAAACTATAATTCGGCTTTCAAAACTATTCCAGAAAATTTGCTCCAAGGTAATTCATAAATCTGAACTGACAGCTCTTTACACAGATAGTGCGGAGACCTTGTGCATGCTAGAGATGTATTTTCCCCCAGGCTTCTTTGATATTATGCCTCATTTGATCATCCATCTTGTGAGACAACTGGAAATATGCGGGCCAGTTCATTCCAGATGGTGCTACTTTGTGGAGAGATACCTCGGCTAGTTGACTAAGTATGTGCGGGATAAATCGAAGCCTGAGGCCGGCATGGCCACCGGGTACATGGTGGACGAAAGCCTCGGATTTTGCACGGAGTACTTCTCCCTGTACAGACACATACGGAGACGGGTGTGGGACCCTGAGGAGGAGATGCGTGATGCGGGGGAATTATTAGTGGGACGCCCTCGGCATAGACGTCTCACAACGTTGGAGCTGTCCCAGATCCATGAATATGTCATAGGGCACAGTATTTACACGGCGGAGCTCCTGAGGTAGGCCTTTCGTCCTGGTCATCCATACTTGTTCCTGTCGCTTAATCTCCATGGTGTTTTCGAAGCAACCGCATTCAACAGTTCCACCCGGTTCTGTTGAATATTGATACTACCTCGTGATGTGCAGCGCTTGGAAGGACGAGGAGCTACAGTGGCAGGCAGAACGTGCGCAATTCCGTTCGCGGCAACGGCGAGGTCGCGATGGAGCCACCCCTTATACATACCCTGAACACTTGGCGGGTAATTTCACCACATTTAAAGCCTGGATGAACCGCCACGTTCGGATGCTCCAATCTGAAGGATTTCCTGTCTGCTCAGAGCTGGCTGAGCTGCGTTGCACACCAAGCCATATTGCACTTTCATTCCAGTCGATGTGGGCCTTTGGGGGCCACTATAGATGCAACCCCGAGTCAGGCGATAGTCATGTGACATTTGACTCAGGGATAGCGTCGGTGGCTGCAGACAACTCTACTGTCGACGTCGGTATACTCAAAGATATATTGTTGATTTCGTATGGTAAATTAAATTGCGTGGTGATGCAAGGGGAGTGGATTAAAGCAAACGACCAAGGCAGGGCCTCTATACGCAAAGACCGCCTGGGCTTTTGGTCCGCCAAATTCAACGCTCGAGAGCAGAATGCCCGTGTGAACCCCTTCATATTTCCGCAGAATATATCCCAAGTGTACTTCATGGACGATGGAGTTCAAGAAGGGTGGAAGACTGTTCTTCATCACGAGCCAAGAAGCCGGCGGGTGACGCAAGAGAAGGACACACCGGAGTTTGACAGAGCTGGGGAGTGCTTTCCCCTACCCACCGGCACACGAGTTACAGAGGAGGATGACGAACGCAACGAAGCCTCTACTGAAGTCGAAGACACGATCGTGGACGCGCACTGTGTACGAGTAGTGGACGCACAGGCTGCAGAAGCAGAAGAGGAAGCTTTCCTGGACGAGTGTGATTACGAAGATGAAGAGGCAGACCAGTATGCCCTATGATTACATGGCTCAAGTACGAGACGTTTCTTTTTCATGAACTCCCGTTCCCGGTAAGTATAGTATTGAATACACCTTTCATAAAGACGTCCTACATTTTCACGTGCTCTCCCGTCATAAGACATGTCAATCGCTTGGCCTATTCATCCGTGCTTGGACTTCAGGGGAGGTAAAACGACACAAGGGTGGACGGTTCTGGTTTGTTAGTACATTGTTTACTTTGTTAGTCATTTAAACATATTAGTCAGGTATGGCTGCACATATTTTGAGTTCGAACATAAGATGTCTCGTACAGAATAATATGTTTACGAAGTCATTCACTTTATTCCACTCTGGGATTCATCTCATTACTATGGAGTAGACTGTACTGGTGACACGCCCCTCTCGCCGAGCATGTGGTACGATTTTAATGCTATTCGGCGAGTTAATATCACGTGTTTTTGGTATCCGTCGTCAATAGGAATTTCAGTTCATCTAGGAAATTGTGAATCACTGACGTATTGTCACATACCTGCAGAGGGACGCTTAGCGTGCTTATGGACCTGGCCACGGGATGGTCACCGCAACGCAGGTACTTCCATTTCACCAGAGTGTTAGATTTTCAATGCAACCCACAGGTCTATTCTACAACGTAATCACCTGAGTCACATGTATTCCTGAAAACAGTCTGTATTTGACCTCTTCAAATGCTCTATGAAGCCAGCTATGTTTGTCTTCGATGTGCTTCTTGTACTATGATTGCTTTATATCTAAATTCACATATCGAAGTGTACATCCTACTTAGTTAAAATGCAGAATGCAAACAGGGTCGAAAAGAATAATGCTAGTGCATGCATTGTAAGAGGAGAGGTTGTCATGAACCGGTTTTGCTCTCCCCTGTCATTGTATTCGAGATAATACTTGACGGCTATGGTGTCCGTTGGAGAGTAATATGACTGAATCCGTGAAAACAATACCCTGAATCAAATTCAATAGGACACTCTATCTTGAAACTATGTCCATGTCCTATTGAAAAGAATCTCCGTTCCTGACTTTCGGACTCTAGACTCTAATACTGGGCCTGTATGATTTTGCAGAGAGTTGCCTGTACAGTCTCTCAGTACCCGTTACATAACCTCCACGTATCTCCCATATACCCCTCCATCACATTACTTCATGATATTCTCCGCTTCGGAACGGCCCCTGCTCCTTGTGGGACTGAGGTATTTTCTGTGACTTTAGCAGCATCTGAGAATTATATCACCGTCGCTCAATGTCATGAAAAAACCGTGGTAATTGAAGGTTTCCATCTTGTTACTGCAGATTGTTAAGTTTATTTGGTTTCGGGAATCTGACGGGATGTATGATGGACCAGGGAATGAAAACACGGCCATCAAAGAACTCAGCGTATTTCAATCCATGCCAAGCATAGGCAGCGACATTTTTTGATTCCACACGCATACAACTACTGACTGCTGTAACTTCGTCGTGAAAAACTAGTATGAGTTCAAACCGGTTTTTGGAATGATTCTGGGATACCTTGACTTCCGAAATTCCCTATACATTGCTTCACGTCATCACTGGAGTTTATACCTATCCCCGTAGTTGTCTAGGTATCGTGGAATAATATGGCAAGCTCCCGAAAACCAATCAGTATGAGTTTTGAAATCCTGTCCCCTTGTATGCGCAGTTCTAAATTTGCATAGAAAATTCACCCGACCATGTCAATGAGGTTCGTAGGCTCTGTTCTCCTGTTTTAAAAATCTGGCAGCGATATTTTATGTGTAGTACTTCCACCCTGAATTGGAAATTTCTGTTTCTTTGGATCCTTTCAATAATTGATTGCATCGTGTTCTCAATGGTGTTCTGTCTATACTGTACGTCGTGATGATCAACAGTGGGAATGGGGACCCATAATGAGGGTGGATATCGCGACGCGAAACAACTGTGTATGCCTTGGCCGGGATCTAATGGCTTTACATGCCGGCTCACAGACTCTGTCCCCGCGCACACGCGCCGTTCAGGTTCGCACTGGTCGCTCACAAACACAAGACGTCGACGACCTCAGGATGATTCATGACAAAGAGGTTTGTAAACCTTTCTAGGCCTCATTGTCTCACGTTATTTGTTTGCAGTATTTGGTGGATTAGGGCTGAATTAGTAATGGCTGGGTGTACATTGATTCGGTGATTAAGGCTGAAGATTTGCATGCGATACTACTTATGATTGCAAATCTTCTATGAGGGCGCAGTGGCTCCTTTGTAGTAATTAGCTTGGTTATTACATTAAAATGATGTACCCATGCCCATATCTGTACTCACGGACCCTAATCATCATCAGTGCCCTTCTTGGTTGCCGGCAGCTTCACCTATATCCACCCCCCTGATCACCATTGCCAATGCTCATTTCTCTCGTATCAAGGACGCCCACGCTCTTCTGTTCTCCGCTTGCTTTGTTCGACATCAATCTCCTCGCTTCTCTATTGTTCGGTACTTGACTATGGTGCGCGAGTGCTCAAAACAATGGTACACAGACATCCTGTGTCTCCCGGGAGAGGGCTTTCTTCCTTCAAAAGGGGAACGACACCTGTACCCGAAGAAAGAATGCCGTGAGCGACTCGGACACCCAAATCGCGGAGGGGCCTATCCATGGCGTCATCGTGGCGGAGAAGATTATGTCCGGTACGTAACCGAGCTTTACGAAAGAGTGCATGAGAAGAAATTATACCCCTCTGACATGTTGCCATGGCACTTCGCTCGTGGCATTCTAGCGGATGAAGACGGCATCCAGGTGGATTGGGCCCAATACGCAGTGGGACTTCACCGAGGTGGCATGGGTGTTGCGAAGCACAAGGTCTTGAAGAAGTTTATCAACCTCCGGCGCCCCGTACCTTTCTCACACCCGCCGTTTAAGCAATCTGTGCAGAGAGCCGCCGCTCCCAAACAGGTATGGTTACTCTACCAACCATGGCTGTGCTCGCGCTTACTTGTAATACTGGGTACCATTAGATAATGTAATGTCTTGTCCAATCCTTGTCGCTGTAAATCCATGCAAATTACTGTGTCCCCTCCCACTCTGTGAAATGGCTAATTTACCGTACTTATAACATATGGCCAACTTCAGGACCGCGCAGCTCATAATGTTGTGGTACCTAGGCGGAGACGCTCAGGCGTAACTGGCCATGCGACCGCTGAGCAGAACTTTGCCGCTGCACCTGGGACCACCGCAAATGTTCGGACCAGGCTCACAAACCCAGGAACACATCCGGTGGAGGACCCGTCCGACCATATCATCGCTGCGCTTGGAAAACTGTCTGCGACAATAGCGGAGGCAGCTCAAACTCGTCGGGATGCGCTCTGTGATGAGGGAAACCTCTGGAGACACAATCAGCGCGTGGCATCAACGAAGCTGGAGAAATCGAAGAACAAACTCGATTCTCTGAGATCACACCTGAAGGGTTGGGAAGAAAAGGTTATCGAGGCTGAGCGTTACCTCGGTCGAGCGATGCGCCTCAGGAAGAGCGCCTGTAAACCTACATCCGCACTCGAGGAGAAACAACGTGTCACAAAAGATGGGAAAACTCTCTCAACCGTCGGTGAATTTTGGGATGATGTCGTGGAATTGATGGCGGTCAACTCCGACTTTGTCACCGAAGCCGTGAAGAAGGTGAGAGAATCCGTAGCGACTCAGGACAAGATTTGCACGGACCTGCAGGCAGAATATACAGAGACGAGGATGAAAGCCAAGGAAACTACGCGCTGGGTGAAGACCGACATTAGCGACCTTGATGCTTTGCTGAATTTCCTTCGTTCACGTGAAGAACCAGGGCGATCGTGAACAGGGTACCCAACAATGCCGACATGCGATGTATAGTTTTGTTCAAGCACCAGTCAGTACGCTAACTCAAATGAACCAATCTCTGTAGAACATCGTTACTTTGATTTTCATTTAGTACCCTTGGCAATGAGAGTGCTTTTTTTCAGACACTACCGCATTGTAGAAATTTGAGTCTGTGGCTTCAACCGCATTGTCCCCCTGTACAGCGGGTACTGTAAAACTTACCAAAACTCTGCGAGAATTGCTTGCCTTCGTCCTTGAAATGTGGACAACTATCTATTACAGCTCTTTCCTTTGGATAGAAACATTGTGTGTAATCCTAATTCCTTTGTAATTGAGGTGCAATCTTTAGTGAAGTCAAGTTATGGGCTACTTACTTATGTTCCCGCTTTCATTTGTTGTTGAAAAATCATTCACAAAAAGACGTGCACAGAGTAAACAAATTCAGCGAACCCATTACCGCGTACCTATAACCGAGCCCATGATGACCAGAGTCGTCTCTGTAACCACAATTGCCAGACCCCGTTTCCATTCATCCAAGACTCCTCTAAATTGTTCATACCCGGTTCTCCTAAACCACGCACAGTAAGTCCCCGGTTCTAAAGCCGGGTATGGACCATCGACATGTAAATTAAATCACAAGCACTGTTTTCTCAAACCCCGGTGTCAGTAATAAAGACAGGCACAAAAAGCTGGTCCAGCTGGAACTTCTCGGGTACGGGTTTACCATAAACATAGAGCCACTCTCAGCATTGGGGCCCGCCCACTAAAGTACTCCACGGTAGCCAATCCGGTGAAACTGATCACGAATTTCATGACCACAATTCATCTTGGTCATATGCTTTGGTCACAAAGACCAGCTCTCCCACTATGGTAGACGGTCCTAATATTGCGCAGCAATGTTCATGCTGCCCTAATGCTGCGCAGCAATTGCTCAATGGAGCTAGCTGAAGTAGCTGAAGTTACTGTATGGTATCTCACGGGTATCACACGGATAAAATACCAATATCACACAAGCATCACATAAATATCACCTGAGTATTGGCAAGATATCAACCGAGATGCGCATCATGCGCAAACTGTAAACTCTTCTGGACGCCTTGTGCAAGACTTGCAGGACATGGCGTCGCATTGCTTGCGCACCATCCCTTCGCTTCTGCGCCGAACGCTGCCTTCGTTGCCGTTGCCTTAGCATGCGGTTCCAGCTCCTGATCCTGTTTTATCACTTCCACTGTTGACGATTGCATTTACGAAGCTCCACTTCCAGCTCTTGCTGACGCGATCTCGGATCGATACCCCAGCCGCGGGTTGGAGGAATGCAGATGCCCACTTCTCGTATCGCGATGCTGAGGTTTTCTTCTTATCCCGAGAATTGAATGTGTGCACGTCACAACATTGTTAGAATTAATTTCTTGCAAGTTGGCTAGGAATTCGGGGTTTAAGGATTTGAGGTCTGTTCACAAGTATGCGAGTATAATTCTTGAGCATAATATTTTTTGTACATGGAATTATAGCTCCCGGACCCTCCCTCCCACCCTTACTCTCCTCTATCCTTCACATTGCATGATGCCGTTAGCAACTAGATAGCCCCTGGCAACAGTTTTTGTATGGATTAAAATCTTCGACTCCAACAGATGATAGCGAACGCCGGAGATTGCTTGAGTATCCGAGCGAGTGGCTGAGTGACTTCCCGCCAGAGGCTGTTTCGTACTTGGCAACGTATCCAGACTTTGAAAGCTTGCTTGGTTATATTCTTTATTGATACGAGCTAGCTACAAACTATTTGCAGAGCACTACAAGCCTACAACCTCAGTTACCAGTTACATTAACGCTTGGGTGGGATTCTTGATAAATTGCACTGATTTATGTAATAGTCATGCTTTCGTCAACACGATTGGTACTTTACTGGTGGGTTCCCAATATTGCAAATTAGAATCTCATTTCATGCTTTTCCAATTTCATTGTGGTATGTGTTTATGCAGACGATAGCAAAGACGATGAAGCTGCCTTGCTACATCACTGTTGATGCCGGACGTACACAAATTGCTTCCAGTACGTACATTTGTTTCGACTTTTATCTGTTGCTTGCAGTTCAAAAACTCGTTTGTGAAGTTTGATGTCTTCTTTTTTGGTCAGTTTTACAGAAGGATTGCATCATTTTTACAGCGTAAGAAAATAAATAGACTTTTCTACAAACATGTGTTGTTTTTGGATCCATTATGTACCGATTTGTGCCCATTCAATGTACCGATTTGTGCTCATTCAGTGTACCGATTTGTGCTCATTCAGTGGCTGGACTAAAATGGTGATGCAGTTTGGCAGATGACCTAATCCGGTCTTTGTGTGCTTTGGAGAAGTATGGGTAAACAAAGGGATCCTGCTAGTCCTCAAACTAAGGATGTAATTGTATGGGGGAGAAAGGTATTCAGGGCAATGACTCCAGCTCCCATGATTAAAAAAAAAAACAAAGATAGAGGAAAGTGGACAATAGAGTCCATGAGATTGGCTTTGGAGAGCATCAAGAGTGGACAGATGTCAGGGCATGAAGCATCACGTTTTTACAATATCCCAGAGTCTACCATAAGAAGCTGGAAGAGTAAAAAGGTTACAAGCAGGAAGAGAGGCCCCCCAACTGCATTGAAACCAGATGAAGAAATTGCATTAGTCAAGTGGTGTGAAGGCATGCAGGATGTTGCTCACTGTGTAACACTTCAAATGCTCAAGTCAAAAGTGGAGCAAGTGTGTAGGGGGCGTCCTACTCCTTTTAAAGGTGGGTTACGAGGAGATAAGTGGTGGAGATACTTCAAAAATAGACATCCTCATCTGGTATTAAGAACCCCTCAAGCTTTAGATGGGAAAAGAGCAAAAAATGTGACTAAAGAAAGGTGTCAAACTTTCTACACTCTTTTACAAAGCATTTATGCTAGAACATCCTATCCCCCTTCCCATGTGTGGAATTGTGATGAAACTGGCTTATCAGCATCAATTAAGATTGGTGGAGTAAAGGTAATAGCCAAGAGGGGGAGCAAGGCAATATTGACTAGGATGCCAGGGAGTAGAGAGTGGCTTACAATTGTAGTATGTGTAAGTGCAAGTGGTGACAAGTTACCATCACAATACATATTCACAGGCAAGGAGTTTGGTAGCAACTATGTCCTGAAATGTGAGCCTAATGCCATCATGAGTATGCAAAAAAGTGGCTGGATGAACCAAGAATTGTTTGTAGATTTTTTGAAGCATTTCAGGAAGTGTGTCCCTGGAGGGGTGAGTGTGGAGAATCCTCACTTGTTGCTACTAGATGGACATGGTTCCCACATGAGTGAGGAAGCTATTCTCCTAGCAAGATCCATGGGGCTAGAGATGGCATGTATACCCCCTCATAGTTCCCATAGACTTCAGCCTTTGGATGTAGGGGTTTTTAGACCTTTTAAGGTCAAGTTTGGACAAATGAGGTCAAATCTAATAGCTGACAATCCTACATGGCTCAATGGTGAGAACAACAAGGCTATGTTGGCAGAATTGGCTTCTAAGGCTTTGATGGCAGCATGCAATCCAGAGAATATTAGAGCAGGGTTCAAGAAGACTGGTATCTACCCCTTTAACCACCAAGCTCTTGATTCAGATTTTGGGCCAAGCAGTGTTTTTGAAGAAGATGGTGAATCATCTTGCAATGATGAAGATGATTCAGCTCAAGGTGAAGATGTGGCAACAGAAGGTGAAGGTGAATCACTTCAAGGTAAAGATGAATCAGCCCAAGGTGATGTTACAAGTTTAGAGATGGATGATGCTGATGCAAATGAAGAGCTTTCTCAACAACTATCTCAATTGAGTATTGAAGAGGAAAATCCTAGAATTACTAGGCTTATGGATTTGTTTACTATTCCAGTTTTACCCCCTCCACGTGTTAGACATGATCAAGGCCAAATCATTTCTTCATATTCATCCCTCACCAGTGTTGAGTATACACAGTACATAATAGAACAACGTTTGGAGAAAGAGGCAAAAGAAGAGGCTGCTAGACAGAAGAAACTTGACTTAGAAGAGAGGAAGAGGACAAAGCTTGAGAGGCTTGCAGCTGATAAGCTGGAGAAGGATAGAATAAGAGCAGCCAAAGGAAAAAAGCTAGAAGAGGACAGGATAGAAAAGGAAAGAATCAAAGCTGCCAAGATACAGAAGCAAGAAGAGGTTGAGTTGCAAAAAGCCTTGGCAAAAGAAGCAAAGGAAAGGCTAAAAGCAGAAAAGCTTGCAGCTAAGATGTTAAAGCCAGAGAAATCAAGAAAAGGTAAAGATATCAGTAACGTTTCAAGTGAAGCCGTCAACAAAGCCTACAGAGATTCAATCAAGTTTGCAGTGGAGCATTGTTTGGCTGCCCCTTCTCCACCTCCAAACTTGTGAAGGTATGTTATTTTGAGATTGTGTCTGCAGAGGTTTGCGGAGTGATTTTCTGGCTCCAAGTTGGTCGTTCATACTATAGTTGATGCATTTAGCACTGGATTTGGTTATGGCATTGTGGATCTGATTACTTGCAAATTTCTCTTTGCCTGCTGCTGTGAGGAGAGATTGGTGCCCCGATTGGTGCATCTGGAACTGGTAGCCTTTTGAATGAGATTTTCAGCGTCAATCTTTGTATAGTCTGTAATAGTTTGCTCAAAGTAGGAAGCTCAAAGCTGTGCTTGCTGTCTTGATCACAGGGGAAGGCTGATCAAAGCTGTTGAGAGTCTCCAGAATTGAAAACGATGCTTGGTGAATCTTCCCATCGATATTGGTTACTTGATTTTTTGAACTAGATATGACTAGAAATAGTGCTCAATTCTCACTGTTTCTCTTGAATTTCTCTCCTCCGACTTACTTCAAAAATCAAGGTAGAATATCAACCCATATACGGGATGTTCACGAGCTTACATCCCTTGCTAAATGCACCCCAACGGAATGTTGTATATAATGGAGCAAGGTTGATCTGTAGAATTAATTGAAGCTGGTGGCAGCATTCCTTTCCACTGCTCAGAAATTCCTCACATTTGGGGTGGTAGTTGATTCTCAAGATATTCAAATTGGTTGCATATCAACGAAGTACAAAGTAATTTTGTAGCGGATTACGGGAATAACAGTCCCTTACCAGTTCATGAATTCTCACTATTTATCATGAACTTGTTTGAAAAGGCTACGTCTTCATTTCTGGTTCTATTGTGAGGTTTATGGAAGGGTTCCAGGTATATACAAATTTGGAAACTCAACGATTGCAAAGGTTCCGTGTCTGACTTCGTATGGTTCAAAGGTTCAAGGTTTTTCCAATCGAGGGAAAATCTTTTGTTGTCGGCAATTTCTGGAGGTATGCTGCTCGTGAGGTATCTTGCCAAGCCCTAATATTACGCAGTTCATTGCGCGCGCAATGATCTGCGCAGTATTAGGGCGGCAATTTTAAAAACCAGAATATCAACCCCCTTGGTAATCGGGCAAGACTATTTACCTGCATTTCATCTATTTTGAAATATTTTTTCATCCATCCAAATTATGTAACATCCCACTAGATATTCCCCAAAAAAAAATTAAAAAAATCTAATTTTTCTGCCCGATATTTCTTGACGATGTCAACACTGTGCAATATTAGGACCGTCTACCATAGTGATGAGATATGACCATCCTGATGTGCTTGATTGTCACACAGGTTTTCAGATAATCATGGGAGTCGATTGAAGAGACGCGCAAACATTTCCACGATCTGGGATTTGAGGGCACGCCCATTTCATCATCATGAGGTACCCCAAACCCTATCCTAAGATCTAGGGCTTGTCCCTGCAGTGATCACCCTACTCGTAGGTTTGCGCAATGATAGCTAAATCCTGAACTTTCAACCTCCCCTATGCTGAAACACTGAATTCCTATTTTGTTTTGCTCCTATCTTTTTGCGTATCATGTGCATTTCGTCTCCGCTCCTGCCTTTCGCGATCATACCGTTGCCGCATGTTGCAGGACTGAAGCAATTATCTGCAGCTGTAATGGATCCTGCAATTCTGAGTACCATCTTCTCACTAATCTTCGTGCGGTTGCCGCTGGTGTCTGCGTGAGAAGATTGGTGCTCAGTGACATCGCTTTGGAAGGACCTCATGACAATGTAGACATACTCGCATTTGTGTAGGGAGTTGCGGTCGTTTCTTCAGTCGACCTGCGAGTTTCAGGCGCTACATCTCGCAATGTGGGAGTACAAGCTGATTGCGGAACCCGGGTGGGTGGAGAAGGTCGAGTTCGTCCGCAGCCATTGGTCTTGCAACTTCGCAGCATTCACACCAACTGAGGTGGACGCTGAGAAGCTCGGCAAACTCAAGGTGGAGGATCTGGCTACAAGGTTGAGGAGAAGTAACTCAAGGGCTCATCAGTTCGTCGTCTCCTTTGGTTCTCGAGGTCAGTTCCTTGCTGTTCTCGGGTTTTATTCATCGTTGGGAATTTTTCATATTGTTTTCTTTCGGTGACTTAGAGGAAACTGGTGAGTCCAGAAGTTGATGCGGGAGGTTCAATTGGGGAAACGTACGCATTGTTCTAAGTTTTTGGTTCCAGTACTCATTAAAACTTCCACCTTCATTAGATGTTTGGGTCGCGTTTCTTTGATTGTATACCATTTACACTTCCGATGATGCACATTGCGTTCTGGATTTTAAGTTGAACATGTGATCAGAGAGGGTACTTGGAAGGCTGTCTGTATCGAGTACTTAGTTTGAGTGTGTTTACTAGAATGCAGATGTGGAAATGGCGCTGAGGAGGTTTAATCAGGAGAACAATTTTGCTATATTTTGCAACAGCTTTAGAAGCGTAACATCATTTAGTTTGCTGTTATCGTCGGAATTTGGTTGTTCCTCATCTTTGCGTTGTTCCAAACGATGCTTATATCATTTATATTACAGTTCTTATTTGAGGCTAGGTCGTAGTTGCACACTAAACCCTTGTGCACAGTAGAAAACAAAAATTTTGCACGCTGTGTTGATAGACACAAGATCTCGGAGGTAGAGTACTTTGATGTCGTTGCTGCTTCTTGTTGATCTTCCTTTCTGCACTTGTGACTTGTTGATGCTTGTGTTACATTGATAAGTTTGAGCTTTGTGAGAGAATGTAAAGATGCAATCCGGTTGTTAACGAGGCTAGGTTCTTAGCATGTTTGATTTTAAGTGATAATACATGCGAGTAATGAACAGTGTCTTGTACAGTGATTTTGGCATGTTTAGTTTGGCAGTTTTTAATATATGCGTTTTGGTTCATGTTTAGCATTTTCGTGGAATTTGGTTGCAATGTCCGTATTTTAAGGCATTTTTTAGATGTTGTATTAGCTCTCACCTCAAACTGTCCAAAACTAATTTTTTAAACTAACTTAGCATGCTATCAATTTGAGTTTAAAATAATTGTAATAAAAACAAAAGTACATTCAATTGAGGGAAACATGGTATTATGTAATTTAACCTAGTACAAAATTCGTCCCATCAAAAATAATACCCCGCCTAAAAATACCTATTGGTTGGAGCTAGTTGTAGATTTATACACTAAGTACCCCTCTCCCCCAAGATCACAGCATCCGCTTCTCCAATCGTATAGTTGATGCATTTTAAATCTACCACATTGATATTTTGTATGAGTAGAGAATGTACTCTTATTTGTGTTTTATGCACTGGAAATATACCAAATGCATACAAATTATGGACTCTAAATCTACACTCTCCTTTATTTATATAACTTCTAAATCTACCATGTAGCTATATCACCAACTCTTCTAGAATCCAATTGTTTTTGAAATTCTACCTCTAGAATTTTACCTTAGAGTAGATGCATATGTGCATTTTTAATATTTATTTCATGCGAATTTATTATAAATTTATTATTATTTTAATAAGATATTTACTTTCAAAATATTACATAGAATTAATGTTAATTTTCTGTTATAGTTTACAGCTATTAATTTGACATAAGATCAATAGATTTTTTTATTAAAAGGTAGGGCACCAAATTTTATATTAAATTTATATAGAATTTATATAAATTTTACCCCTTTGGATTTTCTTGATGTGCATCAGGAAATTCTGATGAACTAAATTTTATATAAATTTTGTAAAAAAGTACTGTTGAATATAACAAGCTAGCCTTTTATATAAAAGAATTGTAAATTTTTTGTCAATTTAATTAGTATCTTGTGTACTATAAAAATAACATTAATTATAAGTACAATTTTGAATGTAAAATTTATATAAAATTTATATAACTTGCATATAAAATTTGCATGAAATAAATCTTAAGATTGCACATGAATCCACTTCTCTGTTAAATTTTGGAGGTGGAATATTTAGTATTTGTAGATTTCGGACTGAATGCTCATGTAGCTACAAGGTAGATTTAGAGTTGGAGACATGAGGGAATATGGTAGATTTAGAATCAGTGAAGTGTAAACATATGGTAGATTTTTTGCCCATAAAACACATATAAGTGTACATTCTATATTCATGCAATGTAACAATGACGCAGATGTATAATAGATCAAATGTAACAATTGCATACATTTAAAAGGTAAAAAGTACATGCTTATAAGGAGAAGTTATATCTTAATGAGCAGGATTCTTCAAATCGGGTCCTTTGTGCCCTTGCTGCGCCTGCACAGACGGATTGTAAAGCTACACAACAATATTAAGTTCCAGTTCAACAATCTAAAGCAGAATAGTATAATCTGGAGACCTTCACCTAAAATTAAAAAATTCTATAGATTGCATCCACTGATTACCTTTTCTTTAGTAGAGCTCTTCACAACGTCCACAAGACGTGGTACCACTCTCGCTGTTGAAAACGCTTCCACGGCACCGTCGTGAAACGATAGAAGCCATATGCACAGCGTTGCCTCATATAGCAGCTCCAACACGAACAAGCATCACATAGGTTTATATAAATTGCACCCTTAAGCAAAAAGAAACTGAAATCTGCTGTAACTAAACTTGCTATTTGACATGAACTCTTCAACAAGATCAACCATGAATGAAGCAAGAAAAGGCAAAATACAAAATACTATACTGACCTGAATATATTGCTGATTGGAGGCAGGGGTAATTAAGGGAGCCAGAAGTTTGGTGCCATCGACCTTGATGAATATAGCCCAAGCCGAGCTATGTGAGTCAGTTATATCTAAATGAGCACTCGTGACATATGCCCAAGCCGAGCTTTCAGCTGGGCGTCAGAGAGATCTGAACTGAACAAATCATCATCACCCAAAACTGTAGATAGTGAATGGAACCTGCAACCAAGTTGTAGGCATAGCATTGTTTCGTTTAGGTTTTTCAAATGTAAGCATACCCAGTTAACAAATAAATGGAGCTAGAAAAATGACAATAGAGACTTCAGGACATGAACCCCGTAGCATGGAGACTGAGATCCTGAGCACAGAGCACAACTGGTTTCCCACATAATTTACCATAGTAAATGAATGGATGTTGGCCGTTAACAGCACCTGTAGGCTGTTATTGGTGCCTCTGGACTGGTATCTCGAGGCATCAATTCTTCGCCTTTTCCCTCCTTGATCATTTTCTCCGCCAGTTCAAGCTTGGGTTGTGTCTCAAGCAACGTGACAAGAAACTCTCGATCGCTAACTGATGCCTGGTGATATAACTACAAGAATTTCGTGAATTTCAGGGCACATTGGTCCACTCCGAGGTTGACATACCTTACACTTAAAGATATCCAATAGTTAAAATGGCATGGAAAACGAAGAAAGAAAAAGCACGATACGACACAGGCTATGTCTCTATAGAAGTACTGTCAGTTCCATCATAAACCTAAAGCCTTTAACAACAACTGTTAACCCAGTGACTTGTTGGATTGAGAAGGGAAAAAACCTGGAGAATTGCACCCCTCACTGCACGTGTGCAGTACCCGCCAGTACGCAAATAATTGACGATATCCTGGAGAACAACGCGTTTGAATTAGAACAAGCCAAACCTGAGACAGCTCAAATCGCTCATCATATACACAGCTATGCAGAATTTTAGGAAAACCTCAGTTATTTCCATTCTGCGTAAAACCAGACTAATAACCACAGAGACAAGCATAAATCTAGAAGAAAGTACCTGACAACCTGTGCTATGCCCAATTAGAATGAACCCTTCAGAATTCTCTTGATCGATCAAGTAGTTGAGGAGCTGTTCAATCTCTAGTGCATCCTGAACAGGCAACACCATAAGAACTCGTCCCAGACTTATCATTCAATCTTCTTTCTCTTCCAGCAACTAAATTACAAAATGCAACAGTTCCCATGATGCCCTCAGCTATCATGTACATTAAACCAAGGAAAGAGCCTTCCATCGCATATGGTAAGCAATAAATGATATGGTCAGGGAGATATACCTCCTTGAGGATTGAGGTGCCAAACCCCGTGTAAGAAGACGTAAAGAGTGACTGCACCAATGACCACTTCCCGGCTTCCAACGCTTTTGCCAGCGGCTTGACATAACTGGAGTGAATATAAAAACATTTCAGAATATGGGATAGCATGGGACAAAGTTGGAGCTCAAATACTCAACCAAAAAAAATCTGAGAAGACGGAGATTGCATAACAATGACAACATCATAAGCATGCAAAGCTCCCCCAACTTCTCCTGACAAGAACAAAATATGAGATTGCCTGAATTGCATCAACACCAACTGGCTAACAAGAAACGCACTCTGTCGCGAACAATCCATCAGTAAGGCCTCCTATTATGATCACATGCTGCTTGTAGTTTCCTGATTGAAATGCAACCTTCATCCACGCAACCAGGAGCTAATTCAGCCAAAAAGCGCATGAGAACACTACTCTCAATCTACACATCGAGCTTGGCAGAATCAATCCACACCAATGATCCTCAAAGGTCCCACAATTCAAAGAAAGTAAACTAAGGACATCACATCCTTTTCAGACAAAAATTAGGGTTTAGGAAGCGTGAAATGACGATCCTCATAATCAAACAATCAGTTCCTTCGCACTCTAAACAACGGGATCACAATTTGCAAGAAGATGCACATTGCTATAAAACCTGAATCGATTTGCTGCCGTATTTGAACAGACTGCCTTGCAGCTTTGGCAATTCGCGTGAACTAGCCATAGCTGCTCCTCCTTCACTCACCTGAACACCACCACCATCACCATCACCATCACAAGCTCACTACCACGGATCAATCTTCCACCAAATCACCGATTCTACTTAACTAATAAAAACAAACACCGAATTCTTCTACCCAAGCCCGACTAAATCCAGACTCACATGGACACCCACATGCCCAACAATGACTTTGTCTAAACCTCTCCGGCCTGACTCTCCGGGGCCCCACCGAAGTCCCCAGAGAATCTCTGGAGCTGCAGCAACTGCCAGGCTATGTCACATGCCTGAGGATTCACCTCGAGCACCCGAAAATTCTTCCCAATTACAACATTACAATGCCCATTGCGATGTCCATTGCGGTGCTAATTTCGGCTTACCTGACCGTGTTGAGCCGTCTCGCTGTTGGGCCCAGAGCTGTCCTCCATTGCGGCAGAAGTTGCTGTGACAATGTCACCAGGAACGTGGATTAGAGACAATGTTGTGTCTTCCCGAATGTGGACTTGCGTTTTGTGATGCGGTCTTCGAATGAGACTTTTGGCAACTTGTTGACGTTGCCTCTATGCAATGAAATCATCCGAGCAGGTTATTTTTGAGGTGTTGTTTTTGGAGACAGAGTTACGGTACTAGCCGAATTCTGAATCGATCTCACAACTGATCGAGGTTTCACAACTCTCCTGTTCAATCAAAAAACACCTTCTCTCCAGACAGGGTAAAAATAAATAAAAAAATAACAAAGTCAAGCTGCTCGAATGCACTCCATCTAGACAATTTCTTCTCCGATTCACCACATCAGTATACCGCTAAACTGGGGTCAGCTGAACACGGGAATCACATCCCCGATCCAATCCAATCCAACTACTACAATGACCCAGACACAACCATCAACTAACCCTGAGCTAACATACTACATACTTTCCAATGCAGCTGCTGCACATCTCCTCGACACTAATAATTCACGAAAAGAATATCCCGAGTACGTCTTCCAGCAATGTAGATTGCACGTGGGCAGGCCGGTGGTCGTGGCGGCGGAGCAATTGCAAGCCAGTAATATTGATGAGCTTGGCAGTCATGTAAGTCTCTCATGGAATATCCCGCTTCAACACCTGCAAAGCCAACCCCCAAGCTCCAACCCCATCAATCCCCCAACCCTACCCGAGATCGCTCCAAAACCCCCCATTCCCTGACCACGACCCCAATCATTCCCCTCCGATCCACATCCCACGAACCCTTAACCCTAGACCTCAAACCCCACTCCAGCAATTCAGCAAACACGTGTTCTCACCTCCTCCCGGGTGAGCTCGGAGTCCGTCATGACTCTTGGCTTTTCACCCTCCATCCACTCACAGGAACTCCCATGAATTGATCCACCATGATCACGCATGGGAGATCACAGACCACTGTTGCAGTTTTCTCAATTGCCAACCCTTCACAAGCAGAATTGGAATTCTATTGAAACACGCAGCAAACGAACCCAAAAAAATACACCGAACCCAACATTCTGAGCTGCGAGCCCGAATCCCCAACAACCTCTCAGCTGAACCTATAGCCTAAAAACTCAACCTCACCATAATGAAATCCAAGAACTAAAGAAACGCAATCCAAACTACAGAAAACAAAGACATATCCCTCAATAAAGCGGTACTCCAACACCATAAAGCGGTACTCCAACACCATAAAGCGGTACTCCAACACCATGACACCCATCCATCACAAACATCCAAACCAAAAATCCACGAGAAAAATTCAACACCTGGTCGAGATCACACCAGAACAACACCGCAAAGACTCCTCCCAAACGAACTCAAACGAAGAAGATGATGACGACGTTGGAGACGACGCCATGGCCAGCGCTTCACTGCCAGTGAACCCAGAGTTCCCCCAAAACCTAGGCCGCACATACATGCAAAGTGAGCACACACGGCTCCTCCACTTTCCGCCCGCACTCACGCAGCGCTCCTCCACCTCCGCCCACTTCCACTCCCCATCACACTCCCCTCCCCTCTAGGTTTGGATTATGGCAAATTCTGAAGATAGCTCGTATGTACCTGTAAGGTTGCGATTCATGGGCAATACTCGAGAAACGCAAGTACCGATCACTCAGGGCATCCCACCAGTCACTCCCATCCCTAGCCCTGCAGCACTCCTTGTCCAAACCCCAGAGAGCACTCCTTTTACCCCGTCGACCGTACCTAGTGGACCGCCTTCTACTGCTACACAGCCGCCAACTCCATCTAGTCAGTCTGGACCGTATGTACGACCTCAGGTCTCCTCATCCAGTGCAGGACAGTACAGAGCATTTGGGCAAACTCAGAGTGGTCGAATTGCAAGGACGGCTCCACCACCACGTTCCATTCGACCACAAGTTCCACTGTCCAGTACAAGAGGAACAAGGACTTCTCCAACTGCTGCTGGACCTTCTAGGGCGCCACCAAGACCATTTGTAGCAGCGTCTGGTGATTCTACACCTCCACGTCCAGCGGGTGTACCTGCAGCTGGTTTAGGCAGCACCGGGCCGTTGCCAGAGCGACCAATTCCTCGTCACGCTGACGACCGGATTGAGATTGAAAATCTCAAAAGGATGGTAGCAGAGAAGGATGCACTCATTGCACAATCGACTGCTACGGTTCATACTCAAGCCCATCAGCGAGTTCCACAACCACCTCCTCAACCGATCCAGGGCACGGAGTGGGTACAGGTGCGTAAACGTATGTTACCCATATCGAAGCACTTTCTTTGGGGTACTAACGTGGAGTGTTGTGTCCAGCCTAGGGCAGATGTCTTGAAGTCAAAAATTCTTGAAGAATTGAGGGTCAAGGATGACGATGTACAGATGTTGCATGCATTTGAGAATGCATGGGCCGTAGGTCCTGATGGAAATACTAGGTCAGGGCTTCAATCAAAGGCGCTAACGTACATGACTTCAGCTCGTGGTCGATATACATCAACGGTGCGTAGAGAACTGCAGTCCTTACTCGGAATTCCAGATATGCCCCATACTGACAACCCGGAGGTTATACAGGCGTGGCAATCGGATAAATTAGGACGTATGGGAGATCATAACAAATGGCGTACATCTGTTAGTGATCCCTTTGGTGCTTCCGTTGTCCATGAGTGTATTGCACGGGCCAAAGGTGGTGTAAACTATCAAAGAGATGGTGTGTTGGTACTAAAGCCTGAGATAGTAGCATGGCTTGTTTACGTGGTAAGTTTTTCTATGATGAGATTGAATGTAGAAAATTATGAAAATTATCCTGTCCAATTTAATTGAAGAACTTCCATTTACCATTGCTTCAATGTCTGAACAGATGGAAGGCTTTTTCATGAACCTGGATATGTCAGGCCATGTGTCAGAACACAAGGCTGGCATTAATGTTCTGAAAAAGGAGTTGAATCGATCGGCCCAGGCAAACGAATTGACCAGGTTCGCATTGGTTTTGGACCATGAGACTGATGACATTGATGAGACGGTTGGACAAGATTCTCCAGGGGATGCTGAGAACAAGGAAGAGGAAGGATTTTATACTAATTAGGGACAATGAAATAGAAGTATTCGTTTGCTTCTTACTACATATGCTTCCAATGTTTCTGATTTTATTTTTGAATGTATATATAATTTTATATATATAGACCATATTTTGAAATATTTTTTGAAAGGACGGGTTTCCAAATTCAAGTTTTTATTTCCACAGCTATGTCTGCTAGTTTCAAGTTAACACAGCTTTGTCTGTGTTTTAATGTTTCAAGTTTTGTGTTTCTCTGACTGATTTGAGCAATTAACGGTCCTGGTACCGGTACTAGACTTCTCTTTTCGGTGCAGAAAAGCTGAAGCAATCGCTCTTGAAAGTGCAAGTCCTTGTGCGTTTTTTTTTTACCACTATACTAGGAATACATGCAAAGCACTCAAAAGTGAAAGGTCCCTGCAGTGTGCATTGAAGGCAACTGTAATTGCAGCAGGGTAGAATATATAAGAATAAGAATGTATAGAACCTGATAGATGACGGTGGTATTTCCATTTTATTGCTTCTCGTTTTTAACACAAAATTCCACTCTCTAGTACTGTACGTTCATTAGCTTATTTGTAGTTGAATCATGACGGAAAAATTTTCTAAATTTCTTATGCAAATTGCATATTAGTCTAGTTGACCAAATTAGTTGTTCCACTACACCGTATTTATAATTACAGTTCATTGTAAGTTGAGCCACTGATTTTTAATGTGTAGAATAAAGAGATTTGCCTAATACAGATTCCTTTCCTAGCAGACAGGCAGGGCTTTGGTTCAATGCAGCAATCAGTTTATCCCATATGTCGTGGCACATGGATATTTCATGTATCGAAGTGGTCAAGCTTACGTTTGGAGACGGAATTCTCTTTTGAGCAACCAATCAACGTGGAATGTATGCTCCAAAGTCTTGCATAAGTGGCAAGAATAGAAGCTCGAGTTTGTACCAATTATCACAACAAGCATGTGTTTAACTTTTCTGTTTTTTTCATACTGAACCTAAACATAAACATGGATAGGGGTTTATAAAATCTCACTTGTAATCTCCTTGTTTGAAAGTGATGAAACCTTTCTTCAGCTTCTCAATGACAGCACCTGAGTCCTCCACGACACAATGCTCATCGACATTACAAGTATATGACCATGTATTTCCATGTTAATGTTACACTTACAAAAATTTGTAATATCTTGAGTTAAAATTTTCCCCAAAAAAATGAAGTCATAAAGTCACGTACAGAAAAAACTATCAGAAATCAATATTACCTAAGTGTTTTGCTTCAATTCATCACAATCCTATTTATTTACAAAAATGAGAATATTGGATTCTAAAAGAAAAATAGACATCAGATGGAATCTGAGGTCCTAAAGATATGTCTTTTTATTGGTGTTAGAAATTGTTGATTAATAAAAGCAAATATATCATTAAAAATTCATTACCTATAATTTTTATCCGCACACAACACTCAAATCATTATTCCAAATTTAATTTATAATTATTAATTGATATGTCTTCATAATTTGTAAACGGTTGAATAAAAAAGGTTTAGAAGTGAAATAAATAATAAAAAATAAAATGTTATTTGCTGTAGAAGAAATGTGCAAATTCCACACTTCTATTTACCTAAATCTTTACTACATGTAAATGGAGAACCAGTAATCAACAAGAGATCAGAAACCGCCAAATCTACCCAGGGGATACTTTCCATATCTGAAATTAATATACGGAGTAGATTCTTACCACAGTGAAACGTATGTACAAGGGTTCGACAACTCAAGATGAGGTGCACTAGAATTAGACTACTGATGGTAATTAATTATATTTACTCCAGATATAGGAGTAAAAAGATAAAAGATCTAGAGGAGACTATGAGTTAAAGGAAGAGAAGGATCTAGAATGATCTATGGATATCTTTACTCCAAATATAGGAGTAAAGAAGATAGATAGATCAAGAAGAGTCTTTGAGTTGGAGAGATAGAAGCCTAGAAGGATTTGTAGATTATCTTTACTCCAGATATAGGAGTAAAGGAAATAGAATGATCTATGAATAGGGAAGACTATGGGACACAGTCTGAGATAGACTCTAGTTCATCTTAGATTGAAACTAGTATATAAAGGATTGGAGGCGAGAAGGTGAGACACTTCTTCTGTGATCACTTCTCTATGGTTGGGTGGTGAGCCCCACATAATATATTTTAATCTTTGTAGTTTCTATAGTTTATATCTCTCAATTGTCTTTATTATTGAAGTTGTTGGAGAGTTGGTGGCCAACTGGTTGGAAGGTTTCTTACATACATATTCCTAGTCTTACATACCTTTCAGCAAATTGATAGCATTGAAAATATCTTCAACACTTGTAAGTTTGTTTCTTATTTCATGCTTAATTTAAATAGACTGAAATTTTAACAAGATATGTGGCTGTGGTTATAACAGGTCTAAAATTCTGAAGTTGAAACAAATTAGACAGTATTAGACTCTAGTTGTAGATAATATCAAGGGAAAGGAAGGGCACATCTGGAATTTTCTAACAAATTTTTGCAAATTCCTGTACATGAATACTAGGTGAACGAGGAGTGCAATCATGCTGCTCTGACATGACACAGATATATCTTGGAAAACCACAAACACAGGGGACCTCTCTGAACCACTCTCCCACAGTTTTCCTTCAGCTTGCAAAGTCAGTCTCATCTCCAACTCATTCTCTCATTTACCTTATTGCATGGTATTTTCTGTGATAATGGTCTTATTTGTTACATTTTCTGGTTTCAAGCATCATGTCTTTGGCCATGGTTTGTGATGATTTTGCATTTGTGGTTTCTAGGGAGGTATAAACTTGTGGTTTTTTTTCTAGACTACTGGGGTAAGACACCACGGCTTGCATTCCGATTCCGCTTTGTATAGAGTGCGGCGGCAACACAGATAACCCAAATATGATGATGTAGCCGGGATATGTATAGTTTGAGGCTTTCCAACATATTCTAACAGATGATACACTCTTAAAGACTTACGGTTTAACTAGCATGCACTGATGTTTCTTGCTTTCAATTTTAAATTTTTTATTTCATTGTATTATTATCTTCAACTGTACATTTGAGAACTAATGGGAATAATGTATGTTTGCAAGGTATCAATCAAACATTATGACGGGGTATAGTAGACATTGCAACATCTGTGGAGGTGGTCCTTATAGGAGTGGCGTTGGTTATGCATCACATCGACGAAGTCATCACTTGGATGGACCATCGCAAGTGCCTCTTACTGTTTCAAATGTATTGCCTCCTGCTGTTCATAATGTATTGCCTCCACCAGGATGTGGATCCACTGAACATCAAGAACATGGAAATGTGAATGATCCACATCTGATGGAACCAATTCCACCAGTTACATCAGATGAGCCACCAAGACCCTCAATTCCTTTTGACTCTGACAAAGCATTCCTTCATTGGGCTAGGACAAGTAACAATGGTTCGAGTTTGTCAAATAACGTAGTAGATGTTTTGTTTAAGGAACTATTGTTCAACTCTCAGTTTAATCTACAAGGCTTATCTTATAGATCGGCTGCTGGTATGGAAAAATATGAACAATCTTTATTCAGCGAATCAGATGGATGGAAGGAGTGTTCTGTTCGAGGTCACGTTTTGAGGTACAAGGATTCACTAGAAGCAGTGAAATTATTATTTTCTTGTAAAGAAATGAATGAGGGATTCATGTTGGGACCTGCAAATCGTGGAGAACCTTATTCCACACCAACAACTGGTACTTGGTGGCATCAGATGCAAGTAAGCACTTTGAACTACGTCTCTCCTGAAAGTACAGTTGCATGTTTGAATTATGATTCTATAGTTCTATGTGTATTTTTAAAACCACTTCTATGTGGTTTTTTACACCAATGGTTTCTTAATTCTTTTCTCTTTACGTTTCTATTATATATAATATAACTCAATTTTTAATTTTAAAAAGATCTCTGAATCATTATTTTATTTTATTTTTAAATTTTTATTTCTAGTCCTTCTTTCATTATTTATTTTATTTATTTATATTACCCTTATTTTAAAGATATCTAGTTTTTGATGTATGATTTTTAAAAATGTTTCTATTTATTGATTATGCAGGGGCATGTTGAAAAAGATTGTGTTGGAGGTATAGTCGTACCTTTGATCTTATATAGTGACCAGACAACACTCTCCAAAAACAGAAGAACTATTGGACATCCATTAGTCCTCAGCATTGGTAATATTGCATGCGAGAATCGTTATCGTGATGAATGTCATAGTATGATTGCAACATTACCCATTCCTCAAACAAATGCTTCATCATCCGTTGAACGACTTCGTGTTTTTCAAGAATGTCTTGAAGTGGTTTTGAAACCATTAAAAGACGCAAGTTTTGAGTAAGTATCCAAAGATAATCTTCACAACGTTTTCTGAATTTGGTTTTTGAAATTGAACATTGAAGTTGTTAAAAAAACCAAATGGAAAATTTATAAAAGTTATATTGTATCACCAATGTTAAGGTTAGATTTATTTTTCAACTTATTCTTAATTCATAAGAAGTGTAATTTATATTCAGGGGAATTCACTATGAAGATCCGTTTGTGTGAGCTGACTTTTTTGAGAAAAGTCCTTTTTCAGTAAAAACAGTGTAAATAGGACCAAGTTACCATGTCAATTTGAAACCCATGTAGATATTGGCTGTAGAAATCTGGTTGAGAGTCAAATGGACATAGTGTAGAATTCAGGAGACATGACCCTACCTACAGACACGACTTGTCAAATTGACTCTACGTACAGGCACACCTTTTAGAAATTAAGGCATAACTAGGAATTAAGGAAGAAGAATGAATTACTTCACCACACCACACAACACTGTGTGAGTGATAGTCACATTATGTAAAAAATATAAAAATAGAATTCCATTGTCTAATTGATTGTCAACTTGACTCTGAGTAGCTCACTGTATAATTGATTCACCATGCTCTTTGTCAATTTGAACTATAGATCTGATGCACAGTGTATTAATCTGTAGAATTATAGGATTAGAATGGAGAACTGGAGCAGATTGGCCACTGTCTAATTGACAATTGAATTCAGATTAGTTGATGCATAATGTCTAGTTGTCATTGGTCAAATGGACAAGATGGTGGTTCAGTATGCATCCATGTGCATGCATACATTGTCAACTTGACTTGCATGGACCATGTCTAATTGACACAGTGGAGAGTTGGTGAGAGTTACAGTGAATGTGGTGACTCACACTGGATACTGTCTAATTGAAATCGAAGATACTGATGGAGCAGAGTGAACAGTGGGTGAGATTGTCTATTTGAACTCAGAACGAAGGAAGAGTTACTGAGTGAATAGAAGATAGAAATTATAGAAAATAAACACAACAGTTTGTCCAATTGACATTGCATTGTTGTGAATAAGAATTATGGAAGAGTGAGAATTCCAGGGGAGTACCGGGACAGTGAACTGAGTGTTACTTGATAGTCTTTTAAATTAGATTGGCCATCTGAAATGGAAGACTAAGAATGACTTAGAATTTATGGGAAATAGATTGAGTACATTGATGGATAAAAGTGGCATTAATTATTAAGGAGTGATCAGCCTTAGTGATTATTAGTTCTCATTATAATAAAACTTGAATGTATTCAATTGAGAAATAGTGCAGTCATTGTAATTGAGTAATACAATTGAGAAGCATAGTTGTGATGAATGGTAGACTTGGAGTATGATTGAATGTAAATGAGTAGACAGTGATTACATGTCTAATTGAAATGCGATGGATGGGAGGAAAAAGATGAAGACAAGCAAGGAGTTGCTTGAGATAAGTTAATCTATCATAACATATCCCAAAGCATCATTCATAGGCATAAATAGGTTGAACACTAGATTCTAATCTAGTAATGAATGAACTTGTATATGCATAATAAATGCATTGTCTAATTGAACTTGGAAGGGAGTGATGGCAATAAACCGAGAGATGGTACTTGTCAAATTGAACTCCCATTACCCTTGAACCAATTGAGAGTATGGAGTACTTGGGTGATATGTGACTTGGGGTAATTAAGACATTAGAGTTATAAAGAGATTCTTTTAAAGAAATACTTTGCATTCTATTATTCTTTACTTACTACAGTGACCTTTAGTTACGTTAAAAGCTAAACAAAAAGACCTATTCCCGTGACTTACCACTATTTGTAAATTTTACCAATTACAGTTTGGCGCCGCTGCCGGGGAATAGGTTCTGGTTAAGCGGTAGCTAAAAGTGTAGATAAAGTAAATAATAGAAGATCTTTGTGCTTTAAGCTAGAAGATACCTCGTGTTTCTTTAAGAATTTAAAATTTCAACTTCTTCTTAAGAAAAACTTCTTAAGCAAGTGGTTGTGTATTCTTTAAAGGACAAAGAGGAAATCTTTATAATTAGCTTTAACCTTTGAAGGAATCCTTTAAGAGAAGAAAGGGTTATAGTAAAAGTAAAACATAGATTAAGTATCGAATTAACTCAGAGAAGTGTATGGTAACAAAATATTGTACTATACCATGGTATAATAAAAGAAACTTTAGACTTTTGAAATGTCTTAAGATGTGAGTTTGTGAATTCTCTTAAAGGATGATTGAGTGATAGTAATTAACCTTTCTAAGATTGTGATTAAGAGATAGAATATCGTAATTAGAAGATTGCGATATAGGTTTAGAGTATATGAGTTTTGCTTGATGACAATCAATAGTAAATAATGTATCCATTTCCATGGGAAGTCCAACAAAAGGATATTAATCAGTTCTTTGAAGGACCCTTCCTATTTGCTGCACTTTACCGAGTTTATAGGGGAGCATATTTTGGGCAAGGTTTTCAAATTTGTGGTACACACTCTAAATTTGATTCAAACCTTCAAAATAAATTTGACCAACTACCCATTGATATCAAAAGAATAATATTAGCAAAAATTTGGGACAATGGAACAAGGTTTAATGCTTTGATAGTTTTCAAGGGAGAATTATTTTTACAGAGCAATTTACATTTTCTATTTGCCCAATATGGGAGATTGAAAAGTTTAACTTCACCTATAATCTCTAAAGGTTGTGGAGCATGGAATGGATACAAATTAGATACAAAAACTTATATCTTTAAATACGGACCTCAGAAACTAGATAGTCAAGTCTTAATCCCAGGTTTTCTATCTAGAGATTCTGACAAACCAATTTCAATTGCGTTTGGATTATTATGTCTTTAAAGACATGACAATCGATAGTGAAACGATTATCGAACAATTAGCCAGATTAAGACGATTGTTGATAATTTATGAGGGTATACAAAGAAACGAAGAAGCATTGATTCACCTTTTAGCTAAAGAGATAGATCAAATTAGCAAGGAAGGTGAATCAAATTCTGAAAAAAAATTCTTAATAGAGAGATTGATTAGTGAATATCATTATCCTAGGAATTTTCAAGAGGAAGAGGTTATTGAGATATTTGAAGTAGAACTTTTCACCTTGAATACTTGGATAATTTCTTGGTTTGATACCAATAAGAATTAGTCTTTATTCTAATTAAATGGAATAAAGAAAATGGTAAAATTAGAGGAGGAAAGATTAAGGGAATTAGCCAAACTTGGGCGACAAAATTACTATAGACAATTCAGAGCACCTGTAAAACAAAACAAGGTTGGGAGAATTATAAAGAACTTTCTTAAGAGAAGTAGGGAAGTAATAGTTAAAAGAAATAGGTAGAGTGAACAACAAAAATAAGTGATCATTTTTCTTTAAGTAAGATTAGGGATAGAAAATCATTTCGGTCTAAGCTTCAATGCTTAAAGCCTAAATGGCATTTATCAATGTCTGAGAAGGATAAAGAATTGAGAGAAAAATAAAATATCGCAAGAAATGAACGTTTGAAAAAACGGATTGAAAGGAAAGAAAAACAGATCTTAACATTAGTATCTGCCAATCCTGTTTACAATTCAACACCATCCCCAGTACTTAAAGAAGAATCTATTCCCTCAAATCTTAATACCTCAACTAGCCAAGTTGAAGAGAGTGAAACAATTCAAAATCCACTTTCTATAGAAGAACAACACCAAAGTTCTCTAAAGAATGAGGATTTAGAATTACCAGAGGAAGGTTTGAGAAGATCGCATTATTTATGTTGTCACTCACCACCATTTAGGAGGTTAACCTGGGGATCTTCAAGTGAAGTAAACCCACTTCAAATTAATTCTGAAAAGGGAAAGAAGGTAGAAGAATTAGTCACACCTTCTTCCTCAGAATTTGAGAGTTTTTTGAAGAACCCATTTACCACAGAGGTTGGAGAACCTTCTAACCTACCTGAGTTCTCAACACCAACCCAAACTAATTTTGAAACACCAAAACCTTACCTCGATGAAGCTGTCCAAACCTTTGTTACGGGTAAAGAGAGTTGGGTTAATGATATTGCAGATATTACTGAGGTAGAAACCACAACCCCTATTGAAACATACATAAGGGAAATTTCATTAGAAGACAATAGAAAAGAGTGGAATGATGAGGAAGTAGCTTATGAGGTATCTCTTCTAGAAACTGTTCCAACTATACAACCTTTTACCAACCCTTATGAACCATCTAATGATGAGAGTAATGAGGATTGGGAAGGGATAAATTGTTGGAGATTTTCATCAGGAGATTCCTCTGGGAGTAGTAGTAGTGAGAGTAGTGATACAAGGAGAGAAACAAGTGAAGAAGAATTGTTAAGACCTTCTTCTTCACCTCCTTCACGACCTCCTCCCAGACCTCCAACTCCTCATCCTAGACCTCCACCACCCCCACCACCACTGCCACCTCCACCACAAACTTTACCACCTAATATCATGGCACAACAAAGGATTTTAAACATAGCACCATATCCTATGTACCATGGATATCCAGGGTCTGACCCCGATAGACATTTGGAAAGATTTAGAGTGGTTGTACAAGCAAATCAATTACCTGAACATTTATATCTAAGCACTTTTCCAAGCACATTGCTTGATGATGCTCATGAATGGTATGTCCAATTGCTAACCGTACCCACAAGATGGGAAGATTTATGGAGAGCTTTTCTTGATAGGTTTTGACCTAGATCATTTATACCAAGGTTAATAGATAGATTTCGAACTATAAGAATGGGTATAAACGAGGGTATAAATTCCTATTACACAAGATTTAATGCTCTTCTGACGAGATGGACAAATCATGGGTTAACTAATCAAGTATTAGCATGTACCTTTGTAGGAGGGGTTTGGCCTGATGAGTTAAGAATTTACTTAAAGGAACGAAACCCCCAAGACATTGCTAGTGCTTATACACAAGCTAAAACTTGGGAAGAGGCTAGAGTAAATACTGATTTTGCACAATATGCAGAAGTATATCCACCTAGGAGAGAAGGTTATGATCATGCTCAAGGCATGGATGCTTATGGCCGTGATCATTATCCTTATTTACCTCCAGCTAGAACACAATTACCAGTTTCAACTTATCCTTCAAATCCCACAGTCATGAATCCTCAACCTTTAGCAATTAAAGCCCCTACAGATGATATATTAATGAACAACATTACTAAATTAGAGAAAAAATTGAATGAACTGTCGGTACAAATTACTCATGGGAAAGATAAACGTTCAAAACCTACAAATATGCGTGCCAATATGTGGTGCACTAATTGTAATGGACATGGACATCTTTCCAATGAGTGTTCTACTCCGATAGGTGGGGAATTTAGTAATAAACCTAAATGTAGTTTTTGTGGAGGACCTCATGACGTATCTAAATGTTGGAATTTGGGGAAAGTAGTAGCTGCAGTGAGTTCTAATTTGCAGGCAAACGGGACAAATAATAACAAAGCACCTTATAGTATGACTTCAAAACGTCCATTTACTAGACCAAATGTAGGACCACCTTATAGACCAGGGGATGGGAGACCAAGGTGGAATGATACTTATAATGCTGCACCTGTATGGAATGGACCGCCTACTAATCCTAATACCCATATATATGGAACTCCTGAGAAAGGAAAACACTTAGTGTGTTATAATTGTCAGGAATTAGGACATATGGCGAGAGATTGTCCAAATCCAAAGAAACAAATTGGGTATAATCCTTCATGTGGAAGGTTTAAGCAAAGTGGTCATTTAGCAAATAATTGTACAGCTCCAGCACCTGTGAAGAGTGTTCAATTTAGCAAAATTGAAAACTCAAGGAATGTAAATCAAATCACACAATATGAGAGAGATAAACCTCAGGAGGTTTATATGACACGTGCACAAGCCAAAAAGGCTATGGTTGAAAGTGATCAACATAGTAGCTCTAATAGTGACTATAGAAGTAGTAGAGTGAGAAAAAACAACACACCTTCAAAAGTAGTTAAGGAGAAGGATGTTGTAAAACCTAAACCAATATTTCCCTTGATACCTCCGACCATTCCTATAAATAGTGAGAAAACAATACCATTAGAAGAACCTAAGGAGAAGGATAAGGGTAAACAACCAGTTGAAGAAACTACAATATCACCTCAAGATTTACCAAATAATTTTGCTAACTTGCCTAGTACCTCAAATACATTACCTACGTTTTATAGACCACCTAAAAAGAAACTAAAAGAAACACCAACTATTCCTAAGAAAAGAAAATATAATCGTACAATGAAATTGTCAGAGGGAATGAATCCATATGATATCTTAACAAATATGGATAAAATCCAACCTGACATTTCTTTGAGGCAATTGTTAGCAATAGCACCTAAATGTAGAGGTGAACTAAGTTCTTCGTTGGTTAGAAAAAGGAGTAAAATCGTAGATGTGCATGATATATCCTTGGACCCTAGAGCACCTACTGTAGATGTGATCATAGATGGTTCTCTCATAGAAGGAGTCCAAGTAGATAGTGGTTCCAGTGTCAACTTAATGAATGTTGACACTATGGAAGAACTAGGATTAACTCATATGACTTCCACTCCTATTATCTTAAGAATGGTAGATCAAAGTCGAGTAGTACCATTGGGTATTTTGAGAGGAATAGGCACAACTATAGGAGGACTTAACTTTAAGATTAATTATATAATCTTTAAAGTGAGTGAATCCATATCAACATATCCAATATTACTAGGTCGTCCGTGGCTTAAATCTGCTAGAGCTAAAGATGATTGGGAAAAGGGAACATTAACTATAAAAGCAAAAGGGAAACGGGTTGTATTACCCATGTTTCCAGTTAAATATCATGGTGAGACTCAAGAAGAAGACACAGATGTCACTTCTGAAGCCTCTTATGATTTAAATAGCGAAAGTACTAAAGTAGTAGAACAAGAGAAAATGCCTGAGTTTAGATGTTTAGGGCCTGGAGAATATTCCTTCCTGAATAACGAAGTAGATTCAGATGATGCTATTCTAGCATGGGAAAATTCACCAGTACTTAATGTAAGAGCCGAAATTGAGTCGGAATTAGAACCTCAATATTTGAGTGATTCTGAAGAATTAATGGAAAACATGTCTCATATAAAAGGTAGTAATATAAGTCCTGTTAAAAGCACTTGCATTGATATTAATTTGGGAACTCCAGAGGAGCCCAAAAACATAAGAATTTATGAAGGATTAAATCCAAATGAATATGAACAATGGTTTAAATTCTTTAAAGAATGTAAAGATGCATTTGCATGGACTTATAAAGACCTTAAAGGAATACCCCCAGAAGTCTGTCAACATATAATTATTTTAAAACCTAATACAAAATCGGTAAGACAAAGACAATATCGTATGAACCCAAAATATTCTCTCATGGTTAAAGAGGAAATAGATAAACTACTAGAATGTAATTTTATATATCCAGTACCTTATAGTGAGTGGGTATCTCCAATTGTTGTGGTGCCTAGGAAAAACGGGAAGTTGAGGATTTGTCAGGATTTCAGAAAATTAAATAGTGTCACTAAAAAAGATTATTTTCCTTTACCCTTCACGGATGCAATCCTTGATGGTGTAGCAGGACATGAATGTTATTCTTTTTTATATGGATTTTCTGGTTATAATCAAGTACAAATCGCCCCGGAAGATAAACCTTTAACAACTTTTACAACTGATTGGGGAACCTTAGCTTATAATGTCATGCCCTTTGGATTGTGCAATGCACCAGCTACTTTCCAAAGAGCAATGACAACAGCTTTTCAGGAATATTTAAGAAAATTTATTGAAATTTTCTTAGATGATTTTTGTGTCTTTAGTCCTAAAGCTAAACACCAGAAATGTTTAAAGAAATGTTTCAAACAATGTGAAAAATATGGTATTTCAATAAACGCAGCTAAGTCTGAATTTGTTGTACCTTGTGGACGATTAGTGGGTCATATAGTTTCAAAAGAAGGTATAGGTGTTGATCCAGATAAAGTAGCTGCTATTAAAAAATTAGAAATACCTAAACATATGACGGAACTTAAAGGATTTTTAGGAGCTTCTGGATATTATAGAAGATTTATCTACTTTTATGCAGAAGTAGCAGCTCCTTTAACACATCTAACAAAACAAACCGATACTCCTGGTGTTTGGACAGAAGAGTGCACAAAAGCATTTAATAAACTTAAAAAACGGCTTAATAATGCTCCCATTCTAATACCACCAGATTGGGAGAAACCGTTTGAAGTTTATGTAGATGCATCAAATTATGCTATTGGGAGTGTTCTCAGTCAAAAGGACACAAAAGGTCATGATCGACCTATATATTTTTCTAGTAGACAATTAAGTGCTGCTGAGAAGAATTACTCTGTAACAGAGAGAGAAGGGTTAGGAATGATATATTTGGTCCAAAAATATAGACATTATTTATTAGGTTATAAGTTCACTTTTCATGTAGATCATGATGCACTTAAATATATGGTTAATAAACCAGAATCGAGTGGAAGAATAGCTAGATGGGTTTTATTACTTCAAGAATTTGACTTTACGGTTAATGTAAGGCCTGGCAAAAAACATGCCAATGCTGATTTCTTATCACGGATTAGTAAGGAAGTGAATCCAGAATCCATAGATGATAGTTTTCCAGATGCGCATATTTTTCAAGTGGATATCATTCCAGCAGAATATGCTGATGTTATTCACTACTTGAGTACCAATACCTTTCCTCAAGATTACACGGATAAACAAAAACAAAAATTAATATTTAAATCTCAACCATATACATTAATTGCAAAAGTTCTATATAAAAAGGATAAAGACGGACTCTTACGGAGATGTATAAATCCAAGTGAGGTACCATTAATTCTTAAAGGTTGTCATGATGCTGCATGTGGCGGTCATTTTGCCGGAATGGTAACTGCACATAAAGCGTTACAATCCGGATATTGGTGGCCAACACTCTTAGGGGATGCACATAGATATACTAAAAAATGTGATCCATGCCAAAGAGTTGGAAAACCTACACCTTCAAAGGCAATGCCTTTAAATCCAATTTTAGCTCAAACGCCGTTTGAGAAATGGGGAATTGATTTTGTAGGACCCATTAAACCACCTAGTCGACATGGTCGAAATAGATACATATTAATTGCAACTGAGTATGTAACTAAATGGGCAGAAGCTCAACCCACTAAAACTGTTGCCAAATTTTTATATGAAAATATTATTACAAGATTTGGATGCCCAAAAGAATTAGTAAGTGATCGGGGAACTCATTTTCTTAATGAAATAATTGAACAACTAACTGAAAAATATTCAATTAAACATAGAAAATCTACACCGTATCATCCTCGTGCTAATGGTAAGACAGAGAAAACAAATGGTATATTATGTCGAATAATTACTAAAACTGTACAGGGTTCAAATACGGATTGGGATGCAAGAGTACCAGATGCATCATGGGCTTATCGATGTGCATTTAAAGTATCTACAAAATTTACTCCATTTCAATCAGTTTATGGTCAAGAAGCTATTTTACCAATTGAAATGGAGCTTCCGTCTTTAAGAATCGCATTAGATGAACGATTAGGAGACGAAGAATCTTTAAGACATAGGCTTTATATGCTCAAAAAATTAGATGAAACGAGAGCCCAGGCATATCTTAATAATGAAGCCATCCAAAAACATCGTAAAACATATTATGATAGCAAATTGGATCCCAAAGTTTTGAATCCTAACGATTTAGTATTATTATATGATAGCTGATTTCAAAAATTTCCAGGAAAATTTAGAATGCGTTGGTTTGGACCATATCGGGTACTAAAATCGTATCCCAATGGTTCAGTTGAACTTCAAGATTTAGAAGGAAAAATTCATGCCACAAGATATAACGGGTTTCGTTTGAAACCATACATAAGTTGAGGACAAGTTTTAGAATTAAGAGGGGGGCAGTAAGTATAAAAATTCAAAATTTTTAACTGTCCTACCTAAGTACTAAAAACTGTGAAATTTTTGAAAAAATTAAAAAACCAACGATCTAAAAAATTAAGTTACAAAGAACAAGTTCAACAAATTTAAATCCTGAACTTTGAGAATTTTTTGAAGCAAATCAAAATTGCTAATTGACAAGTAGACACTAACTAAAATGATGAGTAAGTTAGTAATGATCAGAAAACACAATTAGTGAGTGGAAAGACGACTGAAAATATGAATTGGGGGCTGTGATCATGATGACCACGTTGCATGGAAATGAGTGCCAAGATCCCACTAACTGTCAAATAGACAAAGGGGAATGGTCGAGTCGAATAGACAACATCATCTCCTCCAAAACTGAAACAGGAAACCTCAAACAACACGCATTCTTGAGAAATACAAAGTGCGAGGGAGTGAGGAAACGGAGGTCAAGTAGACAGAGCGCTACGCTGTGAGTGAACAGGGTTAGGCGTAGAGAGAGATAGTTGTCAAGTAGACACAGAGTGAGAATCGTGAGGAGATCAGAATTGAGATAGAATGAGATACTGAGAGATCCGAGAGAGAGAGAAAGAAGTAAAAGCGAGTGAGTATTGTTGCAATTGATTACAGCGGGTGTGTGCGAGAAAATCAAGCGATTGAAGGGGGAGCGAGGTGTGTTTCAATTGCACAGTGAAGGTGAGTTGTGTTGCTGTCGATTTTGCATACTGTTTTGTCAATTGGACAACCTGATTAGCATAGAAACAGTTAGATCAAGTGGACACAATGTTGCTGATAGAGATGTTGCGATAATATCGATGTGAGAAACAGTTGGATACAATACATTAGGTCGACTGGACTCAGGGTTTTCTGATCATTGTGAGTGTGTCAATTGGAAACAGTGCGACAGAAGGGGAAGACGAAGCATTGCATCTTGAGAGGCATATCTCTCGTAGTCAAGTTGACACATTGCGGGTGAGTTTCATTGCATCCATTTTGTTGTGTCAAGTTGAATGCATGTTGTCCTCGCATCTTCTTCTTGTATGTCCAATTGAACTGTTACTTGTGAAGAATGGTGACTGTCCAGTAGACAAGAATGAAGGAATCACAAAACACAACTTGCCGAGAGAAAAAAAGTGTAAGAAACAAGGAACGAAATTGAACACTGGTGCTGTAATGTATGCTTAGATGATTGTGATGTAGAAAAATAGAGAGTGATATCATAAACTGATTGCCGAGTGGAAGAAGTGATTCACAGAATAGTTAGGTAAGGAAATAACAAAGAAAAAATTCCCGAGAGTTCCAGTAGACAATGCCGAGAGTTTCAGGGAGAGAAATTTCAATTAGACGAAGTAAAGATTGAAGCAAACTAACTGCCGAGTGTGTAGTCTAATAGACAGAAAGAAGAAACAATGGTAAACGAAGGTCAAGTTAACAGAGAGGGCAGAGAAAATGATCGAGATCGACCACAACCCGAAGTTGCAGGATCAGTCAAATTGACAAGGCCAATTGCTCGGCCTAAGGTGAAGGCGATGAAGAACAAGAAGTTAAAGAAGCCTGTGCTTGCGGATGCAATGCAACAGGACCTGTCAAGTGGACCGAGACGTCAAATCGACCACTTGGAGTTAAAGAAGATCGATCGGGAGGCATGGCCGCAGTTTGAAGCCAACCGAGAAAACTTTGTGAAGGCAGGACTCTGGGACTTCGTGATGGTGGTCTTCGAGGAGCAGGATGATGGGAGGATCAATCCGTTCCTAACTTCCTCGGAGTATGGCTCAAGAGGAATGGCCGTAGTGGATGGAAGAAGTGTATCGTTCAACTCGACCACGATTTCCAAGATGCTGAAGCTGCACCAAGGGGACAGGTTGCTAACGGAGGAAGTGGGAGGAATCTCAGAGGAGGATTTAGCCAACGTCTTTGACAAGGCTGCAAAGACCCAAACGGGGTACAAGTTGGTGAATGCGAGAGAAACATGGAAGGAGTGGCTACTTTTCTTCAACCAGAGGATCATGCTGGCGGAGAAGGGACCTCTAATTATGTCGAAGGAAGGAGTAGCAGCTGCGATCTATGGATGGAATGGTGTCAAATTGAGTTGGGGAAACATTCTATTTGACAACATCAAGGTGGAGATTAGCAAGAAGCACACTCGAAACCCCATAACTCTCTACAGTGCCATCTATATTTCAGAGCTAACCAAGCCCCCGAATTCAGAGGAAGTCGGTGTGTCAACTGGACCAGCAAGAGCTCTACCGAACCTGCTCAATTTGACAAGAGAACCAGAGCCGAGGGCTTCAACACCATTGTCCTCAAGGAATAAGGTCAAGAAGAGGAGAGTAGAGGACAATTCCTTACCTCAATGTCTATTTGAACTGAACCCGAGGTTGGGAAGAGGAGCAAGATCAGCCAGTCAAGTAGACAATCGTGAACCTACAAGGCAACGAGCTTTGCATCTCACGCAGGCTGAGGTGGCTGCACAGCTCAAGGATGCATTGGTGAGAGAAACGCAGCTACGGTTGAAGATCAAGGAATTGGAGCGTACGGTGTTCAACTTGACCACTGATAACAACCTAGCTGTGGAAGATATACGGAGGCTGAACATACAATTGGCTAACTTGGCGCAATTAAATGAAGAATTGACTAAGCCCACTGTCGCTGACATTGAGATCGACACAGGGAAGTCATTTCAGGAGCTGTACAAAGATGAGAAGCAGCACCGCATTGAACTTCAACGTCAATTTGACGAATTGAATGATGCCAAGACCGCAATTTCCAAGCTCTGCACCGAGGAGAGGAATGAGAAGAATAAGCTTAAGGCAGAGTTGGAAAGTTTGAAGAAAAATCCACTGGTGAAGGTTGTCAATCCCTTGGATTATGCGACTCTGAAGGCCAACAACGATTTGTACCACCGTACTATAGAGATTGGTACGAAGCAGTTGCAGGAGGCACGGTCCGAGAACAGAGCATTGAGAGGAGCGATGTGGAAAGTCGACTTGACATCGCCACCAAGTTATTCCCTTTTCCATGCATATGATTTGCAGAGGGATAACTAGTTGGCTATGGTGGGAAAGGAGAGGGGATGTCTATTAGACAGCGATGATTTTGATGTGGTATGGGCAGCGTCTAGTAGACATGCGAACCAGCAGAATCTGCTTTGCGAAATGATTGCAAGAGGAGATGTCCAGTTGACAGACCAGAAGAAGTTGTTTCTTCCAATAGGACATTTGGGAGCAAGAGTAGTGTTATACTACACCACCCTGGAAGAGCAGCTACAGAAGAGACGTCAACTCGACATGTCGATGGAGAGCCACAGGCTGGTGAAGGTGACCGATTCGAGTAGACAAGTGGTGGACATCGTGGAGAAGGTGCCCAATGAGGAGCTCCAAGAGTGGACAGTCACTTTGGAGGGGCTGCTCAAGGAGTTCGATAACCGTGATAACATCCTTGTCACGTTGTCATGTGTGCTGGAGAGGGAAACTTATGCTCAAAGGGGCGAGTTGACCACGGCACACTATGTCTACGGGATGCACAAGGTGAGGCAGCAGATCATGGACACTTTGAGGGAGTTGAAGAAGGATCACCTTTTTATCACCAGCCATGATCTTCAAGTCGAGTTGACCTTACCTCCACCCACATACAAGGCACCGGGGTGGCTGTCTATTCGGACACCGGTTGCAGGGTCCCCCTTGACAGTCAAGTACTTGGGGAATTATGCGAGTCTATTTGACAATGAGGCGGTTTTTCCTCTACCCACGTGGACTGCAATTGAGTGGCTGTTGGAGGACTACGGGCTGTCTCGAAGGGAGGAGCGGTCATGGGATTTAATTTACAAGGAGATTGTGAATGTCAATTAGACTGATGCTGCCCCCGAAGCCGTGAGGACCAATGGACACTTCTGTGATTGTAAGAGGAGGTTCAAGTGGGCTCCAGACAATCTAGTTGACTCGGTGGAGTATAATTGCCCTCTAATCCCTGGTCAATTTGACACGGCGTTAAATTGTGCCACAGCCTATGAGGGCTTCTGGTAGATTCACCACACACACACCGACCCTGTGTGTTTCCGAGCAGCTATCTTCTCCAAGTTTTTGGCTCGGAATTGCAGGGATTTCAAGGTAGTGGTGAATGTGAACCGCTATGATGAGAGGAGGCCGGAGTTCTTGATCAATCTCAAGCTCCGTTACCACTCAAGTCGTTGGGGAAGAATGCTGGAAGTCATGGCTATGACTCACTTCTTGTACGGTTCTAATGGATGCTTCATCAACGAATTCAGAGGAACTCCGAAAATAGCCATTGATAATTGGCTAACCTTCCAGCATTCAAATAATACTGAATTGCTTCGGAAGGATGATGAAGTGAGAAGGGAGGTGTCCAAGCTCATGGCGCAGCGGATCCAGAAGGAGAGCCATTACGGTGACCAGCACCGTAATCACCACCGACGTCATAATGTCTAGTTGACAGTAGCTACATTATCTGTGCAAGTAAATTCTGAAGTTGAAACAAATTAGACAGTATTAGACTCTAGTTGTAGATAATATCAAGGGAAAGGAAGGGCACATCTGGAATTTTCTAACAAATTTTTGCAAACTCCTGTACATGAATACTAGGTGAACGAGGAGTGCAATCATGCTGCTCTGACATGACACAGATATATCTTGGAAAACCACAAACACAGGGGACCTCTCTGAACCACTCTCCCACAGTTTTCCTTCAGCTTGCAAAGTCAGTCTCATCTCCAACTCATTCTCTCATTTACCTTATTGCATGGTATTTTCTGTGATAATGGTCTTATTTGTTACATTTTCTGGTTTCAAGCATCATGTCTTTGGCCATGGTTTGTGATGATTTTGCATTTGTGGTTTCTAGGGAGGTATAAACTTGTGGTTTTTTTTCTAGACTACTGGGGTAAGACACCACGGCTTGCATTCCGATTCCGCTTTGTATAGAGTGCGGCGGCAACACAGATAACCCAAATATGATGATGTAGCCGGGATATGTATAGTTTGAGGCTTTCCAACATATTCTAACAGATGATACACTCTTAAAGACTTACGGTTTAACTAGCATGCACTGATGTTTCTTGCTTTCAATTTTAAATTTTTTATTTCATTGTATTATTATCTTCAACTGTACATTTGAGAACTAATGGGAATAATGTATGTTTGCAAGGTATCAATCAAACATTATGACGGGGTATAGTAGACATTGCAACATCTGTGGAGGTGGTCCTTATAGGAGTGGCGTTGGTTATGCATCACATCGACGAAGTCATCACTTGGATGGACCATCGCAAGTGCCTCTTACTGTTTCAAATGTATTGCCTCCTGCTGTTCATAATGTATTGCCTCCACCAGGATGTGGATCCACTGAACATCAAGAACATGGAAATGTGAATGATCCACATCTGATGGAACCAATTCCACCAGTTACATCAGATGAGCCACCAAGACCCTCAATTCCTTTTGACTCTGACAAAGCATTCCTTCATTGGGCTAGGACAAGTAACAATGGTTCGAGTTTGTCAAATAACGTAGTAGATGTTTTGTTTAAGGAACTATTGTTCAACTCTCAGTTTAATCTACAAGGCTTATCTTATAGATCGGCTGCTGGTATGGAAAAATATGAACAATCTTTATTCAGCGAATCAGATGGATGGAAGGAGTGTTCTCTTCGAGGTCACGTTTTGAGGTACAAGGATTCACTAGAAGCAGTGAAATTATTATTTTCTTGTAAAGAAATGAATGAGGGATTCATGTTGGGACCTGCAAATCGTGGAGAACCTTATTCCACACCAACAACTGGTACTTGGTGGCATCAGATGCAAGTAAGCACTTTGAACTACGTCTCTCCTGAAAGTACAGTTGCATGTTTGAATTATGATTCTATAGTTCTATGTGTATTTTTAAAACCACTTCTATGTGGTTTTTTACACCAATGGTTTCTTAATTCTTTTCTCTTTACGTTTCTATTATATATAATATAACTCAATTTTTAATTTTAAAAAGATCTCTGAATCATTATTTTATTTTATTTTTAAATTTTTATTTCTAGTCCTTCTTTCATTATTTATTTTATTTATTTATATTACCCTTATTTTAAAGATATCTAGTTTTTGATGTATGATTTTTAAAAATGTTTCTATTTATTGATTATGCAGGGGCATGTTGAAAAAGATTGTGTTGGAGGTATAGTCGTACCTTTGATCTTATATAGTGACCAGACAACACTCTCCAAAAACAGAAGAACTATTGGACATCCATTAGTCCTCAGCATTGGTAATATTGCATGCGAGAATCGTTATCGTGATGAATGTCATAGTATGATTGCAACATTACCCATTCCTCAAACAAATGCTTCATCATCCGTTGAACGACTTCGTGTTTTTCAAGAATGTCTTGAAGTGGTTTTGAAACCATTAAAAGACGCAAGTTTTGAGTAAGTATCCAAAGATAATCTTCACAACGTTTTCTGAATTTGGTTTTTGAAATTGAACATTGAAGTTGTTAAAAAAACCAAATGGAAAATTTATAAAAGTTATATTGTATCACCAATGTTAAGGTTAGATTTATTTTTCAACTTATTCTTAATTCATAAGAAGTGTAATTTATATTCAGGGGAATTCACTATGAAGATCCGTTTGTGTGAGCTGACTTTTTTGAGAAAAGTCCTTTTTCAGTAAAAACAGTGTAAATAGGACCAAGTTACCATGTCAATTTGAAACCCATGTAGATATTGGCTGTAGAAATCTGGTTGAGAGTCAAATGGACATAGTGTAGAATTCAGGAGACATGACCCTACCTACAGACACGACTTGTCAAATTGACTCTACGTACAGGCACACCTTTTAGAAATTAAGGCATAACTAGGAATTAAGGAAGAAGAATGAATTACTTCACCACACCACACAACACTGTGTGAGTGATAGTCACATTATGTAAAAAATATAAAAATAGAATTCCATTGTCTAATTGATTGTCAACTTGACTCTGAGTAGCTCACTGTATAATTGATTCACCATGCTCTTTGTCAATTTGAACTATAGATCTGATGCACAGTGTATTAATCTGTAGAATTATAGGATTAGAATGGAGAACTGGAGCAGATTGGCCACTGTCTAATTGACAATTGAATTCAGATTAGTTGATGCATAATGTCTAGTTGTCATTGGTCAAATGGACAAGATGGTGGTTCAGTATGCATCCATGTGCATGCATACATTGTCAACTTGACTTGCATGGACCATGTCTAATTGACACAGTGGAGAGTTGGTGAGAGTTACAGTGAATGTGGTGACTCACACTGGATACTGTCTAATTGAAATCGAAGATACTGATGGAGCAGAGTGAACAGTGGGTGAGATTGTCTATTTGAACTCAGAACGAAGGAAGAGTTACTGAGTGAATAGAAGATAGAAATTATAGAAAATAAACACAACAGTTTGTCCAATTGACATTGCATTGTTGTGAATAAGAATTATGGAAGAGTGAGAATTCCAGGGGAGTACCGGGACAGTGAACTGAGTGTTACTTGATAGTCTTTTAAATTAGATTGGCCATCTGAAATGGAAGACTAAGAATGACTTAGAATTTATGGGAAATAGATTGAGTACATTGATGGATAAAAGTGGCATTAATTATTAAGGAGTGATCAGCCTTAGTGATTATTAGTTCTCATTATAATAAAACTTGAATGTATTCAATTGAGAAATAGTGCAGTCATTGTAATTGAGTAATACAATTGAGAAGCATAGTTGTGATGAATGGTAGACTTGGAGTATGATTGAATGTAAATGAGTAGACAGTGATTACATGTCTAATTGAAATGCGATGGATGGGAGGAAAAAGATGAAGACAAGCAAGGAGTTGCTTGAGATAAGTTAATCTATCATAACATATCCCAAAGCATCATTCATAGGCATAAATAGGTTGAACACTAGATTCTAATCTAGTAATGAATGAACTTGTATATGCATAATAAATGCATTGTCTAATTGAACTTGGAAGGGAGTGATGGCAATAAACCGAGAGATGGTACTTGTCAAATTGAACTCCCATTACCCTTGAACCAATTGAGAGTATGGAGTACTTGGGTGATATGTGACTTGGGGTAATTAAGACATTAGAGTTATAAAGAGATTCTTTTAAAGAAATACTTTGCATTCTATTATTCTTTACTTACTACAGTGACCTTTAGTTACGTTAAAAGCTAAACAAAAAGACCTATTCCCGTGACTTACCACTATTTGTAAATTTTACCAATTACAGTTTGGCGCCGCTGCCGGGGAATAGGTTCTGGTTAAGCGGTAGCTAAAAGTGTAGATAAAGTAAATAATAGAAGATCTTTGTGCTTTAAGCTAGAAGATACCTCGTGTTTCTTTAAGAATTTAAAATTTCAACTTCTTCTTAAGAAAAACTTCTTAAGCAAGTGGTTGTGTATTCTTTAAAGGACAAAGAGGAAATCTTTATAATTAGCTTTAACCTTTGAAGGAATCCTTTAAGAGAAGAAAGGGTTATAGTAAAAGTAAAACATAGATTAAGTATCGAATTAACTCAGAGAAGTGTATGGTAACAAAATATTGTACTATACCATGGTATAATAAAAGAAACTTTAGACTTTTGAAATGTCTTAAGATGTGAGTTTGTGAATTCTCTTAAAGGATGATTGAGTGATAGTAATTAACCTTTCTAAGATTGTGATTAAGAGATAGAATATCGTAATTAGAAGATTGCGATATAGGTTTAGAGTATATGAGTTTTGCTTGATGACAATCAATAGTAAATAATGTATCCATTTCCATGGGAAGTCCAACAAAAGGATATTAATCAGTTCTTTGAAGGACCCTTCCTATTTGCTGCACTTTACCGAGTTTATAGGGGAGCATATTTTGGGCAAGGTTTTCAAATTTGTGGTACACACTCTAAATTTGATTCAAACCTTCAAAATAAATTTGACCAACTACCCATTGATATCAAAAGAATAATATTAGCAAAAATTTGGGACAATGGAACAAGGTTTGATGCTTTGATAGTTTTCAAGGGAGAATTATTTTTACAGAGCAATTTACATTTTCTATTTGCCCAATATGGGAGATTGAAAAGTTTAACTTCACCTATAATCTCTAAAGGTTGTGGAGCATGGAATGGATACAAATTAGATACAAAAACTTATATCTTTAAATACGGACCTCAGAAACTAGATAGTCAAGTCTTAATCCCAGGTTTTCTATCTAGAGATTCTGACAAACCAATTTCAATTGCGTTTGGATTATTATGTCTTTAAAGACATGACAATCGATAGTGAAACGATTATCGAACAATTAGCCAGATTAAGACGATTGTTGATAATTTATGAGGGTATACAAAGAAACGAAGAAGCATTGATTCACCTTTTAGCTAAAGAGATAGATCAAATTAGCAAGGAAGGTGAATCAAATTCTGAAAAAAAATTCTTAATAGAGAGATTGATTGGTGAATATCATTATCCTAGGAATTTTCAAGAGGAAGAGGTTATTGAGATATTTGAAGTAGAACTTTTCACCTTGAATACTTGGATAATTTCTTGGTTTGATACCAATAAGAATTAGTCTTTATTCTAATTAAATGGAATAAAGAAAATGGTAAAATTAGAGGAGGAAAGATTAAGGGAATTAGCCAAACTTGGGCGACAAAATTACTATAGACAATTCAGAGCACCTGTAAAACAAAACAAGGTTGGGAGAATTATAAAGAACTTTCTTAAGAGAAGTAGGGAAGTAATAGTTAAAAGAAATAGGTAGAGTGAACAACAAAAATAAGTGATCATTTTTCTTTAAGTAAGATTAGGGATAGAAAATCATTTCGGTCTAAGCTTCAATGCTTAAAGCCTAAATGGCATTTATCAATGTCTGAGAAGGATAAAGAATTGAGAGAAAAATAAAATATCGCAAGAAATGAACGTTTGAAAAAACGGATTGAAAGGAAAGAAAAACAGATCTTAACATTAGTATCTGCCAATCCTGTTTACAATTCAACACCATCCCCAGTACTTAAAGAAGAATCTATTCCCTCAAATCTTAATACCTCAACTAGCCAAGTTGAAGAGAGTGAAACAATTCAAAATCCACTTTCTATAGAAGAACAACACCAAAGTTCTCTAAAGAATGAGGATTTAGAATTACCAGAGGAAGGTTTGAGAAGATCGCATTATTTATGTTGTCACTCACCACCATTTAGGAGGTTAACCTGGGGATCTTCAAGTGAAGTAAACCCACTTCAAATTAATTCTGAAAAGGGAAAGAAGGTAGAAGAATTAGTCACACCTTCTTCCTCAGAATTTGAGAGTTTTTTGAAGAACCCATTTACCACAGAGGTTGGAGAACCTTCTAACCTACCTGAGTTCTCAACACCAACCCAAACTAATTTTGAAACACCAAAACCTTACCTCGATGAAGCTGTCCAAACCTTTGTTACGGGTAAAGAGAGTTGGGTTAATGATATTGCAGATATTACTGAGGTAGAAACCACAACCCCTATTGAAACATACATAAGGGAAATTTCATTAGAAGACAATAGAAAAGAGTGGAATGATGAGGAAGTAGCTTATGAGGTATCTCTTCTAGAAACTGTTCCAACTATACAACCTTTTACCAACCCTTATGAACCATCTAATGATGAGAGTAATGAGGATTGGGAAGGGATAAATTGTTGGAGATTTTCATCAGGAGATTCCTCTGGGAGTAGTAGTAGTGAGAGTAGTGATACAAGGAGAGAAACAAGTGAAGAAGAATTGTTAAGACCTTCTTCTTCACCTCCTTCACGACCTCCTCCCAGACCTCCAACTCCTCATCCTAGACCTCCACCACCCCCACCACCACTGCCACCTCCACCACAAACTTTACCACCTAATATCATGGCACAACAAAGGATTTTAAACATAGCACCATATCCTATGTACCATGGATATCCAGGGTCTGACCCCGATAGACATTTGGAAAGATTTAGAGTGGTTGTACAAGCAAATCAATTACCTGAACATTTATATCTAAGCACTTTTCCAAGCACATTGCTTGATGATGCTCATGAATGGTATGTCCAATTGCTAACCGTACCCACAAGATGGGAAGATTTATGGAGAGCTTTTCTTGATAGGTTTTGACCTAGATCATTTATACCAAGGTTAATAGATAGATTTCGAACTATAAGAATGGGTATAAACGAGGGTATAAATTCCTATTACACAAGATTTAATGCTCTTCTGACGAGATGGACAAATCATGGGTTAACTAATCAAGTATTAGCATGTACCTTTGTAGGAGGGGTTTGGCCTGATGAGTTAAGAATTTACTTAAAGGAACGAAACCCCCAAGACATTGCTAGTGCTTATACACAAGCTAAAACTTGGGAAGAGGCTAGAGTAAATACTGATTTTGCACAATATGCAGAAGTATATCCACCTAGGAGAGAAGGTTATGATCATGCTCAAGGCATGGATGCTTATGGCCGTGATCATTATCCTTATTTACCTCCAGCTAGAACACAATTACCAGTTTCAACTTATCCTTCAAATCCCACAGTCATGAATCCTCAACCTTTAGCAATTAAAGCCCCTACAGATGATATATTAATGAACAACATTACTAAATTAGAGAAAAAATTGAATGAACTGTCGGTACAAATTACTCATGGGAAAGATAAACGTTCAAAACCTACAAATATGCGTGCCAATATGTGGTGCACTAATTGTAATGGACATGGACATCTTTCCAATGAGTGTTCTACTCCGATAGGTGGGGAATTTAGTAATAAACCTAAATGTAGTTTTTGTGGAGGACCTCATGACGTATCTAAATGTTGGAATTTGGGGAAAGTAGTAGCTGCAGTGAGTTCTAATTTGCAGGCAAACGGGACAAATAATAACAAAGCACCTTATAGTATGACTTCAAAACGTCCATTTACTAGACCAAATGTAGGACCACCTTATAGACCAGGGGATGGGAGACCAAGGTGGAATGATACTTATAATGCTGCACCTGTATGGAATGGACCGCCTACTAATCCTAATACCCATATATATGGAACTCCTGAGAAAGGAAAACACTTAGTGTGTTATAATTGTCAGGAATTAGGACATATGGCGAGAGATTGTCCAAATCCAAAGAAACAAATTGGGTATAATCCTTCATGTGGAAGGTTTAAGCAAAGTGGTCATTTAGCAAATAATTGTACAGCTCCAGCACCTGTGAAGAGTGTTCAATTTAGCAAAATTGAAAACTCAAGGAATGTAAATCAAATCACACAATATGAGAGAGATAAACCTCAGGAGGTTTATATGACACGTGCACAAGCCAAAAAGGCTATGGTTGAAAGTGATCAACATAGTAGCTCTAATAGTGACTATAGAAGTAGTAGAGTGAGAAAAAACAACACACCTTCAAAAGTAGTTAAGGAGAAGGATGTTGTAAAACCTAAACCAATATTTCCCTTGATACCTCCGACCATTCCTATAAATAGTGAGAAAACAATACCATTAGAAGAACCTAAGGAGAAGGATAAGGGTAAACAACCAGTTGAAGAAACTACAATATCACCTCAAGATTTACCAAATAATTTTGCTAACTTGCCTAGTACCTCAAATACATTACCTACGTTTTATAGACCACCTAAAAAGAAACTAAAAGAAACACCAACTATTCCTAAGAAAAGAAAATATAATCGTACAATGAAATTGTCAGAGGGAATGAATCCATATGATATCTTAACAAATATGGATAAAATCCAACCTGACATTTCTTTGAGGCAATTGTTAGCAATAGCACCTAAATGTAGAGGTGAACTAAGTTCTTCGTTGGTTAGAAAAAGGAGTAAAATCGTAGATGTGCATGATATATCCTTGGACCCTAGAGCACCTACTGTAGATGTGATCATAGATGGTTCTCTAATAGAAGGAGTCCAAGTAGATAGTGGTTCCAGTGTCAACTTAATGAATGTTGACACTATGGAAGAACTAGGATTAACTCATATGACTTCCACTCCTATTATCTTAAGAATGGCAGATCAAAGTCGAGTAGTACCATTGGGTATTTTGAGAGGAATAGGCACAACTATAGGAGGACTTAACTTTAAGATTAATTATATAATCTTTAAAGTGAGTGAATCCATATCAACATATCCAATATTACTAGGTCGTCCGTGGCTTAAATCTGCTAGAGCTAAAGATGATTGGGAAAAGGGAACATTAACTATAAAAGCAAAAGGGAAACGGGTTGTATTACCCATGTTTCCAGTTAAATATCATGGTGAGACTCAAGAAGAAGACACAGATGTCACTTCTGAAGCCTCTTATGATTTAAATAGCGAAAGTACTAAAGTAGTAGAACAAGAGAAAATGCCTGAGTTTAGATGTTTAGGGCCTGGAGAATATTCCTTCCTGAATAACGAAGTAGATTCAGATGATGCTATTCTAGCATGGGAAAATTCACCAGTACTTAATGTAAGAGCCGAAATTGAGTCGGAATTAGAACCTCAATATTTGAGTGATTCTGAAGAATTAATGGAAAACATGTCTCATATAAAAGGTAGTAATATAAGTCCTGTTAAAAGCACTTGCATTGATATTAATTTGGGAACTCCAGAGGAGCCCAAAAACATAAGAATTTATGAAGGATTAAATCCAAATGAATATGAACAATGGTTTAAATTCTTTAAAGAATGTAAAGATGCATTTGCATGGACTTATAAAGACCTTAAAGGAATACCCCCAGAAGTCTGTCAACATATAATTATTTTAAAACCTAATACAAAATCGGTAAGACAAAGACAATATCGTATGAACCCAAAATATTCTCTCATGGTTAAAGAGGAAATAGATAAACTACTAGAATGTAATTTTATATATCCAGTACCTTATAGTGAGTGGGTATCTCCAATTGTTGTGGTGCCTAGGAAAAACGGGAAGTTGAGGATTTGTCAGGATTTCAGAAAATTAAATAGTGTCACTAAAAAAGATTATTTTCCTTTACCCTTCACGGATGCAATCCTTGATGGTGTAGCAGGACATGAATGTTATTCTTTTTTATATGGATTTTCTGGTTATAATCAAGTACAAATCGCCCCGGAAGATAAACCTTTAACAACTTTTACAACTGATTGGGGAACCTTAGCTTATAATGTCATGCCCTTTGGATTGTGCAATGCACCAGCTACTTTCCAAAGAGCAATGACAACAGCTTTTCAGGAATATTTAAGAAAATTTATTGAAATTTTCTTAGATGATTTTTGTGTCTTTAGTCCTAAAGCTAAACACCAGAAATGTTTAAAGAAATGTTTCAAACAATGTGAAAAATATGGTATTTCAATAAACGCAGCTAAGTCTGAATTTGTTGTACCTTGTGGACGATTAGTGGGTCATATAGTTTCAAAAGAAGGTATAGGTGTTGATCCAGATAAAGTAGCTGCTATTAAAAAATTAGAAATACCTAAACATATGACGGAACTTAAAGGATTTTTAGGAGCTTCTGGATATTATAGAAGATTTATCTACTTTTATGCAGAAGTAGCAGCTCCTTTAACACATCTAACAAAACAAACCGATACTCCTGGTGTTTGGACAGAAGAGTGCACAAAAGCATTTAATAAACTTAAAAAACGGCTTAATAATGCTCCCATTCTAATACCACCAGATTGGGAGAAACCGTTTGAAGTTTATGTAGATGCATCAAATTATGCTATTGGGAGTGTTCTCAGTCAAAAGGACACAAAAGGTCATGATCGACCTATATATTTTTCTAGTAGACAATTAAGTGCTGCTGAGAAGAATTACTCTGTAACAGAGAGAGAAGGGTTAGGAATGATATATTTGGTCCAAAAATATAGACATTATTTATTAGGTTATAAGTTCACTTTTCATGTAGATCATGATGCACTTAAATATATGGTTAATAAACCAGAATCGAGTGGAAGAATAGCTAGATGGGTTTTATTACTTCAAGAATTTGACTTTACGGTTAATGTAAGGCCTGGCAAAAAACATGCCAATGCTGATTTCTTATCACGGATTAGTAAGGAAGTGAATCCAGAATCCATAGATGATAGTTTTCCAGATGCGCATATTTTTCAAGTGGATATCATTCCAGCAGAATATGCTGATGTTATTCACTACTTGAGTACCAATACCTTTCCTCAAGATTACACGGATAAACAAAAACAAAAATTAATATTTAAATCTCAACCATATACATTAATTGCAAAAGTTCTATATAAAAAGGATAAAGACGGACTCTTACGGAGATGTATAAATCCAAGTGAGGTACCATTAATTCTTAAAGGTTGTCATGATGCTGCATGTGGCGGTCATTTTGCCGGAATGGTAACTGCACATAAAGCGTTACAATCCGGATATTGGTGGCCAACACTCTTAGGGGATGCACATAGATATACTAAAAAATGTGATCCATGCCAAAGAGTTGGAAAACCTACACCTTCAAAGGCAATGCCTTTAAATCCAATTTTAGCTCAAACGCCGTTTGAGAAATGGGGAATTGATTTTGTAGGACCCATTAAACCACCTAGTCGACATGGTCGAAATAGATACATATTAATTGCAACTGAGTATGTAACTAAATGGGCAGAAGCTCAACCCACTAAAACTGTTGCCAAATTTTTATATGAAAATATTATTACAAGATTTGGATGCCCAAAAGAATTAGTAAGTGATCGGGGAACTCATTTTCTTAATGAAATAATTGAACAACTAACTGAAAAATATTCAATTAAACATAGAAAATCTACACCGTATCATCCTCGTGCTAATGGTAAGACAGAGAAAACAAATGGTATATTATGTCGAATAATTACTAAAACTGTACAGGGTTCAAATACGGATTGGGATGCAAGAGTACCAGATGCATCATGGGCTTATCGATGTGCATTTAAAGTATCTACAAAATTTACTCCATTTCAATCAGTTTATGGTCAAGAAGCTATTTTACCAATTGAAATGGAGCTTCCGTCTTTAAGAATCGCATTAGATGAACGATTAGGAGACGAAGAATCTTTAAGACATAGGCTTTATATGCTCAAAAAATTAGATGAAACGAGAGCCCAGGCATATCTTAATAATGAAGCCATCCAAAAACATCGTAAAACATATTATGATAGCAAATTGGATCCCAAAGTTTTGAATCCTAACGATTTAGTATTATTATATGATAGCTGATTTCAAAAATTTCCAGGAAAATTTAGAATGCGTTGGTTTGGACCATATCGGGTACTAAAATCGTATCCCAATGGTTCAGTTGAACTTCAAGATTTAGAAGGAAAAATTCATGCCACAAGATATAACGGGTTTCGTTTGAAACCATACATAAGTTGAGGACAAGTTTTAGAATTAAGAGGGGGGCAGTAAGTATAAAAATTCAAAATTTTTAACTGTCCTACCTAAGTACTAAAAACTGTGAAATTTTTGAAAAAATTAAAAAACCAACGATCTAAAAAATTAAGTTACAAAGAACAAGTTCAACAAATTTAAATCCTGAACTTTGAGAATTTTTTGAAGCAAATCAAAATTGCTAATTGACAAGTAGACACTAACTAAAATGATGAGTAAGTTAGTAATGATCAGAAAACACAATTAGTGAGTGGAAAGACGACTGAAAATATGAATTGGGGGCTGTGATCATGATGACCACGTTGCATGGAAATGAGTGCCAAGATCCCACTAACTGTCAAATAGACAAAGGGGAATGGTCGAGTCGAATAGACAACATCATCTCCTCCAAAACTGAAACAGGAAACCTCAAACAACACGCATTCTTGAGAAATACAAAGTGCGAGGGAGTGAGGAAACGGAGGTCAAGTAGACAGAGCGCTACGCTGTGAGTGAACAGGGTTAGGCGTAGAGAGAGATAGTTGTCAAGTAGACACAGAGTGAGAATCGTGAGGAGATCAGAATTGAGATAGAATGAGATACTGAGAGATCCGAGAGAGAGAGAAAGAAGTAAAAGCGAGTGAGTATTGTTGCAATTGATTACAGCGGGTGTGTGCGAGAAAATCAAGCGATTGAAGGGGGAGCGAGGTGTGTTTCAATTGCACAGTGAAGGTGAGTTGTGTTGCTGTCGATTTTGCATACTGTTTTGTCAATTGGACAACCTGATTAGCATAGAAACAGTTAGATCAAGTGGACACAATGTTGCTGATAGAGATGTTGCGATAATATCGATGTGAGAAACAGTTGGATACAATACATTAGGTCGACTGGACTCAGGGTTTTCTGATCATTGTGAGTGTGTCAATTGGAAACAGTGCGACAGAAGGGGAAGACGAAGCATTGCATCTTGAGAGGCATATCTCTCGTAGTCAAGTTGACACATTGCGGGTGAGTTTCATTGCATCCATTTTGTTGTGTCAAGTTGAATGCATGTTGTCCTCGCATCTTCTTCTTGTATGTCCAATTGAACTGTTACTTGTGAAGAATGGTGACTGTCCAGTAGACAAGAATGAAGGAATCACAAAACACAACTTGCCGAGAGAAAAAAAGTGTAAGAAACAAGGAACGAAATTGAACACTGGTGCTGTAATGTATGCTTAGATGATTGTGATGTAGAAAAATAGAGAGTGATATCATAAACTGATTGCCGAGTGGAAGAAGTGATTCACAGAATAGTTAGGTAAGGAAATAACAAAGAAAAAATTCCCGAGAGTTCCAGTAGACAATGCCGAGAGTTTCAGGGAGAGAAATTTCAATTAGACGAAGTAAAGATTGAAGCAAACTAACTGCCGAGTGTGTAGTCTAATAGACAGAAAGAAGAAACAATGGTAAACGAAGGTCAAGTTAACAGAGAGGGCAGAGAAAATGATCGAGATCGACCACAACCCGAAGTTGCAGGATCAGTCAAATTGACAAGGCCAATTGCTCGGCCTAAGGTGAAGGCGATGAAGAACAAGAAGTTAAAGAAGCCTGTGCTTGCGGATGCAATGCAACAGGACCTGTCAAGTGGACCGAGACGTCAAATCGACCACTTGGAGTTAAAGAAGATCGATCGGGAGGCATGGCCGCAGTTTGAAGCCAACCGAGAAAACTTTGTGAAGGCAGGACTCTGGGACTTCGTGATGGTGGTCTTCGAGGAGCAGGATGATGGGAGGATCAATCCGTTCCTAACTTCCTCGGAGTATGGCTCAAGAGGAATGGCCGTAGTGGATGGAAGAAGTGTATCGTTCAACTCGACCACGATTTCCAAGATGCTGAAGCTGCACCAAGGGGACAGGTTGCTAACGGAGGAAGTGGGAGGAATCTCAGAGGAGGATTTAGCCAACGTCTTTGACAAGGCTGCAAAGACCCAAACGGGGTACAAGTTGGTGAATGCGAGAGAAACATGGAAGGAGTGGCTACTTTTCTTCAACCAGAGGATCATGCTGGCGGAGAAGGGACCTCTAATTATGTCGAAGGAAGGAGTAGCAGCTGCGATCTATGGATGGAATGGTGTCAAATTGAGTTGGGGAAACATTCTATTTGACAACATCAAGGTGGAGATTAGCAAGAAGCACACTCGAAACCCCATAACTCTCTACAGTGCCATCTATATTTCAGAGCTAACCAAGCCCCCGAATTCAGAGGAAGTCGGTGTGTCAACTGGACCAGCAAGAGCTCTACCGAACCTGCTCAATTTGACAAGAGAACCAGAGCCGAGGGCTTCAACACCATTGTCCTCAAGGAATAAGGTCAAGAAGAGGAGAGTAGAGGACAATTCCTTACCTCAATGTCTATTTGAACTGAACCCGAGGTTGGGAAGAGGAGCAAGATCAGCCAGTCAAGTAGACAATCGTGAACCTACAAGGCAACGAGCTTTGCATCTCACGCAGGCTGAGGTGGCTGCACAGCTCAAGGATGCATTGGTGAGAGAAACGCAGCTACGGTTGAAGATCAAGGAATTGGAGCGTACGGTGTTCAACTTGACCACTGATAACAACCTAGCTGTGGAAGATATACGGAGGCTGAACATACAATTGGCTAACTTGGCGCAATTAAATGAAGAATTGACTAAGCCCACTGTCGCTGACATTGAGATCGACACAGGGAAGTCATTTCAGGAGCTGTACAAAGATGAGAAGCAGCACCGCATTGAACTTCAACGTCAATTTGACGAATTGAATGATGCCAAGACCGCAATTTCCAAGCTCTGCACCGAGGAGAGGAATGAGAAGAATAAGCTTAAGGCAGAGTTGGAAAGTTTGAAGAAAAATCCACTGGTGAAGGTTGTCAATCCCTTGGATTATGCGACTCTGAAGGCCAACAACGATTTGTACCACCGTACTATAGAGATTGGTACGAAGCAGTTGCAGGAGGCACGGTCCGAGAACAGAGCATTGAGAGGAGCGATGTGGAAAGTCGACTTGACATCGCCACCAAGTTATTCCCTTTTCCATGCATATGATTTGCAGAGGGATAACTAGTTGGCTATGGTGGGAAAGGAGAGGGGATGTCTATTAGACAGCGATGATTTTGATGTGGTATGGGCAGCGTCTAGTAGACATGCGAACCAGCAGAATCTGCTTTGCGAAATGATTGCAAGAGGAGATGTCCAGTTGACAGACCAGAAGAAGTTGTTTCTTCCAATAGGACATTTGGGAGCAAGAGTAGTGTTATACTACACCACCCTGGAAGAGCAGCTACAGAAGAGACGTCAACTCGACATGTCGATGGAGAGCCACAGGCTGGTGAAGGTGACCGATTCGAGTAGACAAGTGGTGGACATCGTGGAGAAGGTGCCCAATGAGGAGCTCCAAGAGTGGACAGTCACTTTGGAGGGGCTGCTCAAGGAGTTCGATAACCGTGATAACATCCTTGTCACGTTGTCATGTGTGCTGGAGAGGGAAACTTATGCTCAAAGGGGCGAGTTGACCACGGCACACTATGTCTACGGGATGCACAAGGTGAGGCAGCAGATCATGGACACTTTGAGGGAGTTGAAGAAGGATCACCTTTTTATCACCAGCCATGATCTTCAAGTCGAGTTGACCTTACCTCCACCCACATACAAGGCACCGGGGTGGCTGTCTATTCGGACACCGGTTGCAGGGTCCCCCTTGACAGTCAAGTACTTGGGGAATTATGCGAGTCTATTTGACAATGAGGCGGTTTTTCCTCTACCCACGTGGACTGCAATTGAGTGGCTGTTGGAGGACTACGGGCTGTCTCGAAGGGAGGAGCGGTCATGGGATTTAATTTACAAGGAGATTGTGAATGTCAATTAGACTGATGCTGCCCCCGAAGCCGTGAGGACCAATGGACACTTCTGTGATTGTAAGAGGAGGTTCAAGTGGGCTCCAGACAATCTAGTTGACTCGGTGGAGTATAATTGCCCTCTAATCCCTGGTCAATTTGACACGGCGTTAAATTGTGCCACAGCCTATGAGGGCTTCTGGTAGATTCACCACACACACACCGACCCTGTGTGTTTCCGAGCAGCTATCTTCTCCAAGTTTTTGGCTCGGAATTGCAGGGATTTCAAGGTAGTGGTGAATGTGAACCGCTATGATGAGAGGAGGCCGGAGTTCTTGATCAATCTCAAGCTCCGTTACCACTCAAGTCGTTGGGGAAGAATGCTGGAAGTCATGGCTATGACTCACTTCTTGTACGGTTCTAATGGATGCTTCATCAACGAATTCAGAGGAACTCCGAAAATAGCCATTGATAATTGGCTAACCTTCCAGCATTCAAATAATACTGAATTGCTTCGGAAGGATGATGAAGTGAGAAGGGAGGTGTCCAAGCTCATGGCGCAGCGGATCCAGAAGGAGAGCCATTACGGTGACCAGCACCGTAATCACCACCGACGTCATAATGTCTAGTTGACAGTAGCTACATTATCTGTGCAAGTAAATTCTGAAGTTGAAACAAATTAGACAGTATTAGACTCTAGTTGTAGATAATATCAAGGGAAAGGAAGGGCACATCTGGAATTTTCTAACAAATTTTTGCAAATTCCTGTACATGAATACTAGGTGAACGAGGAGTGCAATCATGCTGCTCTGACATGACACAGATATATCTTGGAAAACCACAAACACAGGGGACCTCTCTGAACCACTCTCCCACAGTTTTCCTTCAGCTTGCAAAGTCAGTCTCATCTCCAACTCATTCTCTCATTTACCTTATTGCATGGTATTTTCTGTGATAATGGTCTTATTTGTTACATTTTCTGGTTTCAAGCATCATGTCTTTGGCCATGGTTTGTGATGATTTTGCATTTGTGGTTTCTAGGGAGGTATAAACTTGTGGTTTTTTTTTCTAGACTACTGGGGTAAGACACCACGGCTTGCATTCCGATTCCGCTTTGTATAGAGTGCGGCGGCAACACAGATAACCCAAATATGATGATGTAGCCGGGATATGTATAGTTTGAGGCTTTCCAACATATTCTAACAGATGATACACTCTTAAAGACTTACGGTTTAACTAGCATGCACTGATGTTTCTTGCTTTCAATTTTAAATTTTTTATTTCATTGTATTATTATCTTCAACTGTACATTTGAGAACTAATGGGAATAATGTATGTTTGCAAGGTATCAATCAAACATTATGACGGGGTATAGTAGACATTGCAACATCTGTGGAGGTGGTCCTTATAGGAGTGGCGTTGGTTATGCATCACATCGACGAAGTCATCACTTGGATGGACCATCGCAAGTGCCTCTTACTGTTTCAAATGTATTGCCTCCTGCTGTTCATAATGTATTGCCTCCACCAGGATGTGGATCCACTGAACATCAAGAACATGGAAATGTGAATGATCCACATCTGATGGAACCAATTCCACCAGTTACATCAGATGAGCCACCAAGACCCTCAATTCCTTTTGACTCTGACAAAGCATTCCTTCATTGGGCTAGGACAAGTAACAATGGTTCGAGTTTGTCAAATAACGTAGTAGATGTTTTGTTTAAGGAACTATTGTTCAACTCTCAGTTTAATCTACAAGGCTTATCTTATAGATCGGCTGCTGGTATGGAAAAATATGAACAATCTTTATTCAGCGAATCAGATGGATGGAAGGAGTGTTCTGTTCGAGGTCACGTTTTGAGGTACAAGGATTCACTAGAAGCAGTGAAATTATTATTTTCTTGTAAAGAAATGAATGAGGGATTCATGTTGGGACCTGCAAATCGTGGAGAACCTTATTCCACACCAGCAACTGGTACTTGGTGGCATCAGATGCAAGTAAGCACTTTGAACTACGTCTCTCCTGAAAGTACAGTTGCATGTTTGAATTATGATTCTATAGTTCTATGTGTATTTTTAAAACCACTTCTATGTGGTTTTTTACACCAATGGTTTCTTAATTCTTTTCTCTTTACGTTTCTATTATTATATAATATAACTCAATTTTTAATTTTAAAAAGATCTCTGAATCATTATTTTATTTTATTTTTAAATTTTTATTTCTAGTCCTTCTTTCATTATTTATTTTATTTATTTATATTACCCTTATTTTAAAGATATCTAGTTTTTGATGTATGATTTTTAAAAATGTTTCTATTTATTGATTATGCAGGGGCATGTTGAAAAAGATTGTGTTGGAGGTATAGTCGTACCTTTGATCTTATATAGTGACCAGACAACACTCTCCAAAAACAGAAGAACTATTGGACATCCATTAGTCCTCAGCATTGGTAATATTGCATGCGAGAATCGTTATCGTGATGAATGTCATAGTATGATTGCAACATTACCCATTCCTCAAACAAATGCTTCATCATCCGTTGAACGACTTCGTGTTTTTCAAGAATGTCTTGAAGTGGTTTTGAAACCATTAAAAGACGCAAGTTTTGAGTAAGTATCCAAAGATAATCTTCACAACGTTTTCTGAATTTGGTTTTTGAAATTGAACATTGAAGTTGTTAAAAAAACCAAATGGAAAATTTATAAAAGTTATATTGTATCACCAATGTTAAGGTTAGATTTATTTTTCAACTTATTCTTAATTCATAAGAAGTGTAATTTATATTCAGGGGAATTCACTATGAAGATCCGTTTGTGTGAGCTGACTTTTTTGAGAAAAGTCCTTTTTCAGTAAAAACAGTGTAAATAGGACCAAGTTACCATGTCAATTTGAAACCCATGTAGATATTGGCTGTAGAAATCTGGTTGAGAGTCAAATGGACATAGTGTAGAATTCAGGAGACATGACCCTACCTACAGACACGACTTGTCAAATTGACTCTACGTACAGGCACACCTTTTAGAAATTAAGGCATAACTAGGAATTAAGGAAGAAGAATGAATTACTTCACCACACCACACAACACTGTGTGAGTGATAGTCACATTATGTAAAAAATATAAAAATAGAATTCCATTGTCTAATTGATTGTCAACTTGACTCTGAGTAGCTCACTGTATAATTGATTCACCATGCTCTTTGTCAATTTGAACTATAGATCTGATGCACAGTGTATTAATCTGTAGAATTATAGGATTAGAATGGAGAACTGGAGCAGATTGGCCACTGTCTAATTGACAATTGAATTCAGATTAGTTGATGCATAATGTCTAGTTGTCATTGGTCAAATGGACAAGATGGTGGTTCAGTATGCATCCATGTGCATGCATACATTGTCAACTTGACTTGCATGGACCATGTCTAATTGACACAGTGGAGAGTTGGTGAGAGTTACAGTGAATGTGGTGACTCACACTGGATACTGTCTAATTGAAATCGAAGATACTGATGGAGCAGAGTGAACAGTGGGTGAGATTGTCTATTTGAACTCAGAACGAAGGAAGAGTTACTGAGTGAATAGAAGATAGAAATTATAGAAAATAAACACAACAGTTTGTCCAATTGACATTGCATTGTTGTGAATAAGAATTATGGAAGAGTGAGAATTCCAGGGGAGTACCGGGACAGTGAACTGAGTGTTACTTGATAGTCTTTTAAATTAGATTGGCCATCTGAAATGGAAGACTAAGAATGACTTAGAATTTATGGGAAATAGATTGAGTACATTGATGGATAAAAGTGGCATTAATTATTAAGGAGTGATCAGCCTTAGTGATTATTAGTTCTCATTATAATAAAACTTGAATGTATTCAATTGAGAAATAGTGCAGTCATTGTAATTGAGTAATACAATTGAGAAGCATAGTTGTGATGAATGGTAGACTTGGAGTATGATTGAATGTAAATGAGTAGACAGTGATTACATGTCTAATTGAAATGCGATGGATGGGAGGAAAAAGATGAAGACAAGCAAGGAGTTGCTTGAGATAAGTTAATCTATCATAACATATCCCAAAGCATCATTCATAGGCATAAATAGGTTGAACACTAGATTCTAATCTAGTAATGAATGAACTTGTATATGCATAATAAATGCATTGTCTAATTGAACTTGGAAGGGAGTGATGGCAATAAACCGAGAGATGGTACTTGTCAAATTGAACTCCCATTACCCTTGAACCAATTGAGAGTATGGAGTACTTGGGTGATATGTGACTTGGGGTAATTAAGACATTAGAGTTATAAAGAGATTCTTTTAAAGAAATACTTTGCATTCTATTATTCTTTACTTACTACAGTGACCTTTAGTTACGTTAAAAGCTAAACAAAAAGACCTATTCCCGTGACTTACCACTATTTGTAAATTTTACCAATTACAGTTTGGCATTCAAAGAGTATTATATCCAAGACTGTATGCTTATGTGGCTGATCATCTCGAAGGATGTAAGGTAAAATTGTTTCATTTTGTTTCTTCACAGAAAAAAGTTTTCTAAAAGTTTTCAAAAATATAAGGTTTTAAATTATTTGCTTCTGCTTTTTCATATGGTTTTTATTTAATTGTTATGTCTTTAATAGTGATTGTTTTTGCTTGAAGAGGAACGTGTAAATGTTATGTGCAGATCACATTTACCTATGATTCTGGAAGATGTCAACATCCATGTAGCATTTGTATATGTCCTACTCAAGAATTAAGAGACGTTCATGTTAATCATATTCTCAGGATCGAAGCAACAATGAAGCAAGTTGTGAACGACATTTTGAGTGCACTTAGTGCCTCGGAGGCTGAACGAATCTCAAAGAAAGATTCTCTACATCCAGTAAATGTATGTTTTATCTTTAAACCCGAATATTTTTTTCAACAAAAGTAAATGACGCAATATGGTTTTTACATTTGATTTATTATTTTCATTCTTCAAATAGGTAGTAAATTAAGACATCAAAACTACATTTGAATAATCACATAATGTTTGTGGATTATCTGTAGTGTGCTCTATGGGGATTTGCCGGAGGAGATACAGATTTTGGAAATCCGTATCTTGCTTTGAATGTTGATATGTTACATCAAGCTGATCTTGGGGTGTTCAAGACATTGATTGACGTCGTACGAATGATAGCCCAAAGTCATCCCAATGGAGGCAGAACTTTAGCTGAATTGGACAGAAGGCTATCCGTAATCAAAGAGAAGGCAAGGTTTTACAAATTTCGGGTGCTCGGTAATCTTTCAAGTGGGTATTTTTTATCGCAAGCAAATTATGCTGCTTTTGAACATCGTTCAGTTATGCAGGTTAGTCCCTTCTTATATTATCATGAAGTTGTCATTGTATATTTATTACCTTGCACTCTGTGTATATTCTGAATGGTGTGTATCAATTTCAATTAAAATATTATATGTTAATTTTTAAATGTTGTGTAAAATGGACATTATATTTATTATTTGGCGATATTATTTGCTGGTGATAAAATAGTTATAGATGATTTAATTATTATGAATATTAACATTGCATCAATTAATGTTTTCGACAAGTTATTGTGTTCTGCTTGTTTGGTCTATATGAAGAAGATATTATGAGTGTCATTGTTGAATTTTTGAAATGGTATCAAATGGCATGCCGAAAGAAGGAGTATAATAATGAGTCACTTACAAGGCTGAATGATTTAATGAGAGAGTAAGTGTCTTACTTAGTTGTTTTGGTATTCACTTGTATATTTCATGTTTTGATTAACTATATGATGAAAGTGAATGTTACCTTTTTCCTTAGAAATTTTTTATTGAACACAAAATATTAATAATGTCGACCTAAAAAGTAATTATATGTTGTTTTGATTTTCAGTGCAGTGAATACTTTTGTGAGGGTATTATCAGATTGGCAACATTCTGAATTTCAACTTATCAAGATTCATGACATGTCTCATTACCAAACTGCTATTATTCGATTGGGTTCTCCTTTTGAATTCAGTTCGAACTTGTATGAAAACCTGCATATAGCCCTGATGAAAAGGGCATTTAGGGCAAGTAACAAAAGGGACTTCCAAAAGTTTATTATAAAGTACAACAGAAGATTACAAGCACTTCGGACAAATGTTCAGGGAATGGACGGATTTGAGAAGCCCAAGAAAATCAATTCCCCTTTGAATGAGGTATGTAATGCCAACATCTTTAATTAAAACATCTCAAAGAAGGATGAGTTTTTTAAATGATTATAAGAATTATAGTTAATTTATTTTTTCATGATTTAAGAATAACTGAGGTGTTCAATGAATATGTGTTTATTATTGTTATGCGTTTATGACTTTGATTTCAACCATAGTGTTTTTTTTCGTGTGTATATGTTCATTATTCAATGTTATTATGTAATGTATGAAATAGAAAATGGAAATAGGAGAACATGTGATGACTGGTTACACCGTGACTATTAAAAGACAATAACTGAATCGCCAAAATGATGTCGCAAATGGTCCCCTGGGAACTAATGATTTAACAAAATTACAACAAATTCTGCGAATTCAGTCTGAGATTGGTTCATACCTGATCGAGAGTTTGGATGCATATTCAAATTCCTATAATATGCCAGCACATGAGGTAAGTAAATGTATATCACAATTTTTTTATGAATTTTGTTTAAAATATAATTTCTAATATTTTTTGTTCACATAAATTACTAACTATGAATATGGTGTTTTATAGAGCCTTCTTATTCATACAACTCTTGCTCTAGCACCATTTTGGGACTCTGAATATGGAGAGGCACCTATGTATGCAAGAGCTACTCTAGAACATCATGGTAAGAGTTGGTTCAGTAGTGTTTCTTTAAGATCAGAGAACATAAGAGATGAAGATACTACATCCTTTGGGCAACTAAGAGTTTTATTCAAATGCCCTGTTTGGGACAACAACATGGTACGAACACACAAAGAGTTTGCTCTAATAAAAATGTACTCCTTTGTAGGTTTGAACAATGTATGTGATTGTCTCAAATTGAAATGGGAAGAAGCAGGAAGAACGTCTTTTAGGCAAGTTGAAACTTCTTCCATTATATAGGCTGTACAAGTGATTCCTGACTTTGTAACAAATGATGAATATTTTGTTAATAAATTCAAGTTTTAAATTCACTAGGAATGGCCATGATATGTGCCCAGCTTCTCTCTACAATGGATTGTTGGTTACCATGTTATACATTTACAATTTTTTCAATATTTAGATGATTCATTATGTTGATAAGATTTGATATTAAGTTTATATCATATTAATAATAAGAGCATATAATTTTCATATAAAATATTCTTTGTTAACTTTCTATAGAATTATTATCGAGTATTGTATAACTATGAAATTCATATGTTTTATTTTCAACAAAGAATTAATATCCAATTTTTTAGTTATGAATTTCATAGTATGTAATGGATGTTATAAATTTTATATAAAATGTATGTTCGAGATTTAATACAGTTTTCATATTAAAAAAAATTACGTAAATTCTATGTGACAGGAATTACCAAAAAACAGTAAATCAATGTCAAGTTCACATTGATTATTTTTTAGTCAATTTAATATGAAATTTATATAAAATTTTACATGGCAGACTTTCCTGATGTGAGTTCGAGGGGGGTCGTTAACGTCCGGCTTGCACGATACCTCGTCCATTATACCGGACAGGTCGAGGGCATATATCGACACTAAACCTGTCATCTTGTACCTGAAAGGTTTAGGGTTTCAGCATCGTGCAGGGAGCCTTGTTGGTTTATCATTCCACTGCGGGATCGCATTCCTGGTGGTGTCTCCGCCGCTCCAAAACCTCGCCAATATTCTCGAACATGGTGCCATCATTCTAAACTAGACCTCTCCACTTGCCTGAGAATCTCCCCTCATCGTCCACAACAAGTTATTTCCACAATGGCTAAGGACATTGCCAAGGTATGCTCTGTCCTTTCCCTGCCCGTGCTTGTGTCAATGTTTCTGCGTTGATAGTACTAACAGGACGTAGGTAATAGGCATTAGGGGTAGAACATACGGAGGGATTCTTTGTTCACGCTGAAGGAGGACCGAGTTTTTCTTCAGTTCTGGTTTTTGGTTTTAGGTTTAGGATCCCTCTATTTTGAGGTTTTTATGAAGAGCTCGAGTTTATGTTTATGAGTTCTGGATGTTGTTTTTTATTTTTCCTGGATTGGAAAGGAGCTGTCGGGTTTTTTTCATGTTTGGGTGTATTTTGGGTTTGGGTTGTGGTTTGTGATCTTCGGGACTGGGGAGCCACTTATTCTTAGGTGGAATTAACCTCTGCAGTTTTTTTTTTTCGCAATGAGAACTCTCGTCCGGAATGGATTAGTGTGAGGTTACAAAGGCTAGGATCATTTTCGAGTTAACTTGGTGAGGTCAGGTAAACTTCACCGTAGTAAGATTGTTGCCGCGTAAGATTATTGGAACTTTCATTGGGGTCTACCTCGACGGTGTCTGAATCCACAATGGAATCAAGCTTTCCTGCTTGCTGCGAAAAAGTCTATTACTTGCTTGTACGTAATGTGTGAATCTAGCTGAAAGCGTCTCGGATATTTTTTTTTTTACTTTATGAGAAGGACCGGTTTAAAATGATCACGTAAAGATATATCTGTTATTTGCTCTCTGTGGTAGTGAGATTCACTTTGCGAGCTACAGAATGTTCCTTTTTCGCATTCATATTTGTTTTCCTTCTCAAGGTTTTCTAATAGGGGTTTGTGTGATTTCGTTCTCCTGTTGAATCTGCAGAGCGCTGGTCCTCGGAAGTTCAAGCAGGCCGACGAGAAGGTCAAGCATGTTGAGAGGAAGGTTAAGGAGGGTGACGCGAAGCATAAGCAGGGTGCCGGAATATATAAGTGGGGTAATAGGAAGGAGTCTGTTGATCAAAAGGAGCCATTCCGAAAATTGGTACTTGATTTGCCTGCTTCACAACCTACTTGAGCATCGTTAATATGCTCTAATAATAAATTGTCCGCTTTTGTGGTGAATATATGCATGATGCGTCTTTTCCTCTCTCGGACTACATCCGGGAAATCATAACGGATGAATGCGAGTGCCATATACGCAGCTCGTGTAATTATCAGCTTACTTCAAGATTTTGTTACTTCAGTTTCACGATTTTGCCTTCTTGGCCGTTTGCGTTCTACCAGAATCTACTCATATTTATGTTCTCCTTTGTTTCCCTGCTTCTCAGATGGATCAAGGGGCTCGTAAGGCGAAACTTGAACTTACAGAGACTCGTAAGAGGAAACGCAAGCTGCATTATGAGATTGAGAAGGTACTAATTTTGATTTCGACGTAATCTTGCTCATAATTGGCAACTGTACCTTAGGTCTAAGATGAATCTTGTCATAATTGGCTATAGTTGCATTAGGCGGGTTATTACTTTTCAAGATACCGGCCTAGATTCAAGCTAAATTTTAAGTGTTGTCTTTTGACTACTCCGATTTTGCGTAGGTGCTTGCAGACCTTAAAACTGTCATTATTGGAACTGCTGCTTTCTGTTTTATCTTGTAATATCGTTATTATTTTTGCAAGATCAGTCTGTCGATTTTCTTTATCTGTCTAGGTCTTCGTTGTATATGTGTGCGTCATTGTATTGGTGCATCGTCATTCAACTTGTTCGCTGACAAGTGACAGAACTTACAGCGCATGCTGGTTTGAATTGATTTGCAGGAAGTGATTTCCGTATGGGAGAAAACACGCGTAAGGGACATCGAGAAGGATGAGAGGGCCAAGTAAGAGTCTTCATTTGAGTTCACACATCAGCTCCTATTCCGGACATACACATTTTGGACCTGTGTGATTTCATTTGATTGTAGCTTCTTTGTCTTTAATGTTCCTTATTCTGGTAAGTGACGAGATATGTTAAAGGAACATGGAATGCTTTGAAAAGAAGTATACTTAGAATATTGATTCCATGGATTTGTGCTGTTCACCTCAGGCTTATATCCCAATGTTTGAAGAAAATGAAGGGTAAAATGCCAGAGATGGCACTTAATCACATTGTATCTCGAGCGATGCAAGTACGACAATTCTCGCCTTCCATTCATGATTTGCATTTTGGTGACTTGCGGTGTTATTTCTACAGATCATTCTCTCACCTTTATGTTGTTTAGTCTCTCAAATGGCTTCCACGATTTATACTAAGCCTATTAATTGTGGGAATTACCATATGAACTGAGGAACTGGATCCTTTTACGTCTCTGATTGTTTTTCGTGTCAATTCAGAACTGTGTCAAGTATTGCACACCAGGAGAAAGGAAGGCGGTATTTGAAGAGCTCCGACCACACTGTTTGTCCCTCGCTAAGGACAAGTACGCGCACCATATTGTAATCAAAATGTTGGATATTGGTAAGTTTTTGATCTGTGACTAGCGGATTTGTTTGGTGCTCTGCATCTGACAGTCTAAAATTGCGAATTATTCACCATTTTAGAGGAGAACCAGGTTTTATGAAATAACAATTAAATCACAAATAATCATCTTGATTGTTGTGTTGAATTATAAACTTTGCGTCTTTTAAAATGCCTTGTTCATTTCCTCTTCATTTAAACTACAGTTGTATTTGAATAGAGTTGGTTTACCTTCTAATGCAGTTCTGATAGTAATTAATCATCTGTTATCGTGGTTTCAGCTGATAAAGCTCAACTTCAGCAAATGTTGTCTTTACTTCACGGCAATGTTGTAGCTCTCCTCCGACATCCATATGCCTCACCTGGTTCGTTGCCTGCTCTAATGAAAAAATGTTTTTGTTCATCGCTCAGCTAATGTAATCATCATACACGAATCAGTTGGTGACATAAGTGTTTTTCGACTTGCATTTAGGGTTATCTTTCACTTGTTGCGACTATACAACACATGAATGTGGACTATGAGTTATTCTTGATAGTTTCTTAGTTTATGCCTTATCTTGACGTATTCCTCTGTCATTTGTTACAGTTGTGGAGTATGCCTACACAATTTCGAATGCGGCGCAGAAGCTAGAGCTACTTTCTGAGTTCTATTCCCCTGAATTCCGGCTCTTTAAAGGACTGAATACTCCTGGCAAGGGCAGGTGATTATTTTTACAGATGAGCTAAGTGTTGTAACCGCAGTTCAAACCTTTTGGATTTTCTGGAACTGACATCCTGTTTATTATTCTGGTGGTAGGCTGGCGGAGTTTTTCGCTTCTGAACCTGCTGTTAAAAAGAGATCTGTACTACAGCACATGTCACTAGCTTTGCAGCCTATTCTAGAGAAGGGGATTGTGGACCATAGCATTATTCACCGGGCTATCGTGGAGTACCTGAGCGTATCTAAGAAGGTTTTGCATTTAAATCTTATTACTTTATACACATGTAACGGTTTTATGATCTTCACCTCCGTCATGTTTTTGTTGCATCGATGGTCTGGTAACGTATATCTAACAACGTTGCGATGGTCTTTTTATGATGTATCAGAGCATGATAGCTGAAATAGTGCAACAACTCTCAGGGGGTCTTCTAGCTCGTATGCTTCACACTCGTGACGGTGCTAAGATTGGTGTGACATGTGTCATGCTTGGTAACAAGAAGGTTAGCATATTTTCTTGCAATACACGATGAACTTATAGTTTGGATAAGGTTTAGTTTGGACCCCTAGATTTTTATCAAGCTGAGTATGGTAGTAGTGACTTAGTCATGGACGTCTTTGATGATTTTGCGCCTATTGTTATACTGGATTAACGAAGATACATTATATGACAACGCGGCCATCTGTTATATAGCACCTAATTTCCGATACTCATGCCATTTAGAGCACCTTATAATATTGCAAGGGTGCCTGTGCACACAGAGCTAGTTAGGAAATGAAATCTCTTTCCGTAACTTTGGTTTGAGCCATGTGTCGGGTTCAAAACGCAGGAAAGGAAGAAGATTATCAAAGGCATGAAAGGCTATGTTGCGAAGATCGCTCAGGACGATCATGGGTACATGGTAAGTTCATTTATTTTGAAGACTAGGACGTCGTGTGTTTAGTGTTTTTATAAGCAGTTCATCCATTTTCTAGACGGTTTTCTCTTTCTATGTGCCGCTAGAATTAGTTGAAGTACCGCTCATTATACTTTCTAATGGTTTTGTTCAGGTGTTGGTGGCGATCCTCGATGTTGTCGATGATACAAAGCTTGTCACCAAGGTTGTGTCTGTGAATTCCTTGAATCCTGTACTTTCTGGTCTATAGTTATCTTTTCTTGAGCAGCTTCTTCTGTATACCTGCTAGATCAGATCGCTCATTTTCTGGAACTTCGCAGATCATCATCAAGGAGTTAATTAAAGACTTGAACAATCTGGCGTTGCACAAGGTTTGCACCGAATCAGATCAAAGAGCCGTAGTAGGGATGCTTGGGTTCCTGTTATGAGTGAACAGAACATGATATCGTTACTTCTATTTATTTTCTTGTTTAATTCAGTTTAAAGCACTTGGACAGGGACGTGCTCTAGTATTTTATGCTACCTACTGGTGCTTGTTTGTACTGAGAGAAGTGAGTGTAAATTCTCAGTTTGGGCGCCTCGTCTTACTTCATCTCCTGGCTCCTCGAGTTCGTCGCTACTTCCCTGCGGATGTTTTGGCTTTGTTGGAGTTCTCATCCTCCACTGTTGATGGTATGCGGTCGTGGTTGTTTGCTAAGTTGAACGTCAATGATTTTACGTTACTCAGTGGTGTTGTTTGGTTTTTGTATCAGACAGTTTGCAGAGTTTTATGTCAAGCAGAAATATAGAAATAAGTGGTCCATTATGCAAGTTTTTGCATTTGATTAGGTGCCACATCTTAAGTCGTATATATTACTGATTATTGAGTTTCTCATATTAGAGTAATGTTTTTTGTTTGTTTGTAGACAAGGACTTCGCCGAAGAGGATGAAGCCATGGATGAGGTCATGAAAACTCCTGCAGATACAAGTGCTGGATCTAAAAAATCTCGCTCAAAGAAAAGTCCTGCAAAAAAAGGTTAAACCTTACTACTCACGTAGTTCCATTGATGGTGCTGTTTCGAGTCGTGATTGCTGATCTGCTAAGCTCATGCATGCCGTTCACCGTTATTTATATGCTCCTCTATTTTCTGTAGCAAAAACTGAGGGAGGTGCAGAGCCTATGGACGAAGACAAGGATGAGGGGGATGCAGATGGGAGTACAGGTGTTAGCAAGAAGGATCCCTCATTGCGTCGGTCTGAATTACTTTCGAAGAGTGGACTGGCGAAGGTTAGAAACTGTTTCAAGCTGAGTTTCTGAAATTAGGGGAAAAGAAAAGAACGTAATAACCTATATAGTAGGGAGTTAATTTGACCTTATAATAAGTTTCTAGGAGATCTCATAATTCGGTTCCGAGTGTCTGGCATGGCTTGTTACCCCGCTAATTGTACGAGTAGTGATCCCGCTCTGACCGAAGGCAGTCGTCTTGTTCGTGGGACTGAAATGTGTAGAAGGATTAAGTAAACATTGTTATTATCCTCACTTTTTGCAATCGGTATTCTGTCCAGGATTTGGCAGAGACGTGTAGAGCTAATGCCAAGGAAATGCTACAGTCGCAGTGGGGCTCGGAAGTCATTTATGAGGTTTTTGTTTACCACATCTCTTCTCAATGACTTAACGTTGCTCTCAGATGAACACCGTTGTTTGGATTACTTTGTTTTGACTCTGCTCCAGTTGGGCTTTTTTTGATATTCTGCTTCATTTAGATACATTAGTAAGTATTAATTAAATTTTCAAGTTTGGATTTAACGAGGTTGATAACATTGGCTACGAAAATCCTTATGTGCAGGTCGCAATGGGAGGAGTTAATGGAGAATTGTGGCAAACAATACCTGGTGCAATTTTGTCTTTACACAAAGAAATCGCTGATTTAGCAACTATTGAAAATCAGGATGACGAAGATGTACATATTATGGAGCAATACTTTTCTAGCCCGACTTTACGGAGGTTGATTTTAAATTCGACACCTCCACCAGCCGGAGTCGAGGGTCTATCTTTCTCCGCAGTTTTTTGGTCCGTTGCATTGAAAACCAAATGCAAGCGCTGGGCACAGGGTCATAGGTAAATTCGTTCATCATATTCTGCTGTCTATTGTTTGAGATACTTGGTGTTGAATTCTAATGAACAGAGTTTCATTAAATTTCCTTCTTCAGCAGCCATGTTTCCATTGGAAGACTTGTTAATATCTGTACCTCTTGTTCTCTGCAGTCAAAGGGTGGTGTCAGCTTTCAGAGAATGCGCAGATCTAGCCACGAGGGAGGCGGCCAAATCTCAAATTAAAAGTCTCACTGACTCTGGTCTTTTGAAACCTGTAACTACCCGCATGAATGGTAACATAAAATTGGCGGCAAGAGTGAGATTTCCTTTTACGATTGATCACCTTATGTGATGTGAAAGATTAGTGTACCAAGATCCAGGATGTGACACATCCAAGTTTCTCTGTTGAGTTCTGATGAAGTACAATCAATCTCCTGCTCAGTTAAGAGGATCGGGTTCTAGCAGGAAGTCTTAGTAAGCCTATTTTGATGTAATTTGAAATTTTATAAGTAAATTCATTCAGAGCATGATCCTGTATTTCATTTTGGATGTTTTCGTTTCATTACGGAGTATATGCGAGAGTTCGCCAAAACTAGGATTCTATTGAAATTGGTAGGCCAGCTTCTGTGATCTGGTTTTGAGGAATTATTGCTGTCTCGGGATGTACAGTAATTTAGAGATAATTCAGAAACCGTCCAAATTTCAGGTTTGCTCGCTTGGGACAATGGTGGAAAAAGTTAATATTTTTTACGTGGACTGCGAAGCTAGTGCAAAGTTATCCCAATAAAAACATTTTTTGAGTAAGTCTATAATTTCCTATAAATTTTTGAGTGTTCAGTCTTAGGGGCCGACGAACCAAACATAGAGTTCTGGTTAATATGATCAATTGGATTATGAAATTAGAACATTTTTGCACCAATTAGAAGCACTCTAGTTTTGCAGACTTGGATGAAATCAGAGCACTTTCGCACACTTTCTGAAAATGAGTTGGGTGAGTTTGTGTGACCTAGCCCAAAAGCCTTTTGGGTGGTTTTTGGACTTGAGCGATTTTTGCCAGGGTCACTTTATGCTCAAGTTGAGAGAACCATCGTCAATTTTCTACACCAAACTACTGCTTCTTGCGTGGCTAAGTCAGCAAAAATCAAGTCTTTTTTTGAGGTGCTGTAAAATTTAGAAATTTTCTAAAAATTGGAAAGTTAGAATTGTACTTTAAAAAACAATAATTGTGGCGAAATTAGGTTTCTAAATTTAAAAATTCAAAATTAATTAATAATTTGGCACTATAGTGGCAAATTGGCCATGGAGGTCTGACATATTGAGAGTCGAAGCCTTTAGGCTTGAAAAGTATATTAAAATAATCCACTTGGCTGGTCATAGTGTAAAGCTTTAAAAACTCCAAAAGTGTATACCAAAGAATAGTTTGGTATTCATTTATCAAGGCTTTGAAAGCTGAATGATAGAGGGCTTTTTTGGTGTTCACTTTTTACGGATTATTTTAGGAAATCATTTCATTAGTGTGTATGTAATGACAAGTAACAATAGGTCATGGATGTGCTTTATTCATCCATTCCTCTTTCAAGCAGCTGACCATCAAGGCTGCTCGTAAGTCTGCATCGGCTACAAGCGGAGTGAAGAAGTCGCACTACTACTATTGGACATTGCCCTCCTGTTCACACTGTTATCTAATCTAAGCCTCTTTTTTTCTTGGGAACTTTAGAGTTCTCATCCTTTTGAATTCTCATTCCAATATTTCAACTGCCGCTTCTTCTCTCTTCTTGGAACTGTAGTTCCCTATAGAAGTGACTCTAGCTTTCCACATAGTATTAGAGCTCCTTAGTGAGCCTAGTGTTATTTCAAATATTGTAGTATCGCCCAGCTGGCAGAGGAATATGTCCTCCTCAGACTTTGAAGTCACAAGCGCTTTCAAACATGCTAGGGGCACAGTTCTAGGTAAGATGACTCAAACGAGCACACCACTAGCATCACAGAATGTCTCGCGGAACCCTACATTAGAAAGTATTTGGGGTCCGTAGAAGGCCTCTGCCGGGTAGATTCGGGTCGCGGTGTGGGCCAGGTTTGTGGACTCCGCTCTATAATCACAAATGGTGCCAACAAGAGTACCGAGTAGACTCTGAAGAGGGTGTGACCAATAGAATGCATGTGTGCGACATTTTACATGGAGAAACTATGTGTAGTATGTGTAGAGATTCGGAGTGGGATTGAATAAAACAATTCAATATATGAACTCCAAGGTACGTGGGCGGGACATCTGCACAGCCGGTACTGCAACTTGCAAGGTACTTTTTAAAGGGAACCATGAATATGTTAATGGTTTACCGTTGGGCACATTCAGCATCGATAGAAACAGTATTGGCGGGAGGGACGTTGACTCTATAGCATCCGGCATGTGACTAAGCATTATCCGATTTTTGGTGCTGAGCAAGACGATAGTACTTGCTGAATGAGGCAGTTTATAGTATACATGCGAATTTGAGTGAGTTAGTTGCCAAAGTCCATTAGTGAGTGCTGCCGCAAATTGTTGAGTTCATCTCCCTGTTTGAGCGAGGTAGTGCAGTAAAGCGAGGTAGTGCAGAGAAGTGCTGACTGCAGTAGTCGTTGGAGTACACTCAGCTAAGTCCATCGTACATCAACATTAGCGAGTCAACTTGGAGTTTTATCTTACTGGTTTTGCCGCCGCACTAGAGTGAATTGCGGTGAGCGCAGATATTGCATGCTTGCAGTGCCTGTGATAAAGGTGTTGATTCAGCCTCAGCCGAAGGCAGAGGTCCAGACCGCAATGCTTTACAACGACCAAGACGCTGCTGGAATGTGGGTTCCATTGCGAGTGGAAATTGGGTCATGGGTGACTTTAAAGGCTGCAGAACGAGGCCCATCGGCGAGGGCTGCCCACATTCATGGCAAAGTAGCATTTGCTGGAGCGTGGAAAGCACAAGTACAACAATTCCGATGGCGTTTCATCAACAAACGTGGAAGGGAAGTGCTAAAGCTTGACGCAATCAAGGTGCGCCATGCTTACCAAGGTAGACAGCTTCAACTCAACCCGGTAGACTCTGTGAATGAGCCACGCGCTTGTAACCTACTATATGTTTCCTACTAGGATGATTGGGTGCCTCCATCATCTGTATTAGATGTGATACTTGTCTTGCATCACGAAGTTGGTGAAGCTGCACAAAACAGGAGAAGTTACAAGCAGCTGCTCGAGAATTGAACGTTTTTCTTGAGAGCGGTTTATGTTTCGCGGTCTAGAACAGAGTTGTATGGAAGTCTAGAGGTATTGCCGCTACTGGAACTCACGGATCCTGATTGGCCAGTACCTGACATCCATACTTCGAAGGCTTTTCAATTGAAGCTCGCAATGGACATTGCGGCCGCCATGAAAGGAGGCAGCGGGGGCAAGGCTGTGCATGTGCAGTGGTTCATGCCAGTTCACGTCATGGTGGATTTGTTTGCTGGTGCACACGCACAATGTATATCTTCAGCACCTCATCTGATACAGTGCTAAGTAGCCTGATGGATCCGGGCTGGGACGAGAAGTGGCAAGTAGGGCAGGACATCCTCAAGTGTGTTGTGAGCAGAAACACCATTAATTTTTGGTACCACCTTACGTGCCAAATCTTGTACGTGAATTTCTCCTATGTGAGGTACAGACGCCAAGAAGGCTAGTTGTGGGTGCCGCTCGATCAAGTTGTGATCCTAGATATGATTGTAGTTAGTGTCCTGTTCTCAGGCGAAGTGTTGTCACCCTTTGAGGTTGGGCGTCCGTGGCCTATCCTCACCACTAAGGGCTCCCCAGTTCAGGGGGAGCGCGGACGCTGCCCAGGGAGCCCTTCTGCCCGCTTGGCCTCGCCCTCACGGCCTCCCTTCCCCGCTGGCTGTTTGCCCTCGCGGCCGCGCTCCTACCGTTCCCTCCTGTTCCCGCCCATTCCTGCGTGTGGAGGCAAGTTACGGCTGGTTCGGAATGGCCTTCGACTTAAGGTTTGTTGATGAAGTAGTGATCTATGGTGAGTGATTTGGGCAGTACGTTGATGATACATTGCAGAAGATTCCTATAATATAGTTGTGATATCAGTTGTTGTGTTTGTAATGAGTTTGGGTGCTACAACAGTATGCTCATAGCTGCATTGGTTGGTGCTGAATAAGATATGATCATGGTGTTGTGTGTCATTGTGTTGTGTTTGACTACTTCGGCGGGTATAAAATTCAGTGAATAGAATTGTGAGGCACTCAGGGCAAAAGTGAAGAATTATGAAATTTAGAAACTAAAAATTGAGTTTGGTTATCGATTGAATCGAGTGAAACCTAGGAGTATTTGTAGTGCTCCTCACTTGGACCTAATCAAGAGCAAGGCAGAATTCCAAACTAAACACCTTGATCCAGAATCCATTTCTCTTGATCATGAGAACCACACCAGAATCTGCATCGACAACATTCTTGTGCACTAGAAGCTGAGGTGTAAATTGACAGTCAAGATATAAACAATAATTTAACTGATCTGAGGAATATCAGATGGAATGCTCGTAGTCCTTGAGCTGCTTGTGGTAGATCAGTGCCTAAGGGAGAGCAGCCCATATGAAAAGCATTTGGTAGGAATGACGCAAATAGCTACCAGGTGGAGGCATATCACGCCGAACCACAAGTGCCTCCAGAAAATTTCGATATTGAAAATATGCTACATGCCAAAAATTATATGACTCCGCTAGCACGGCCAAGGTTGCCGACTCCCGTAATTTTTCAAGCTGTACACCAGAATTTTCGAGCTGCACAACAATGTCATCTAGCAGCTCAGGGGCAAATGCTGCAGAAAATAATATGCCACCAAATCCTGTTCGCACATGGGCAAACGCTTTAGTAATCACTGTATCAGCAAATTTTGCTTGACCAGTTGGGATGTCGAAGAAAAACTCTGTTATATGTTCTTGTGAACTTGAAGTGTTTAGGTCGCGTTGCTTGTTACCAAGAACATGTTTCCGATCACATTATTGACAGAGTCCAAGAAATTGTCAGTGTAGCTCATAGGATACGATACCACCAGCATAAACCTCTTAAATTCACCTCCATTGCCTTGCGGATACACTCCTTGACAGACTGAGATTAAGGTCTTCTCATAATCGACTCGATCTGAAATCACAGAGCCAAGTGCCCCCACGGGCGGGAACGCGCGGGGGCAGGAACAGAAGGGAATAGGCGGGAGCGCGGCCGCGAGGGCGAACAGCCAGCGGGGAAGGGAGGCCGTGGGGGCGAGGCCAGGCGGGCAGAAGGGCTCCCCGGGTAGCGTCCGCGGTCCCCCTGAACTGGGGAGCCCTTAGTGGCGAGGGTGGCCGATCTCTCATATCTGGGAAAAAATTAGCATTCTACTGCCCCGTGAGGCTATTCCTGAGGAATATGACCTTGTTATTGAATGTCCAGGCCATGTCGACAACAAGGTAAGCTGAATCACCGTTGCCACATCATTGGAAGATTGATTATGGTAGAATTTTGTAGGCGATGAATAAGCATGGAATATCTCCTAATGTGGTACGTGATCTGGCAGATCAATAACTAACAAGAGCGACGCATCGAAATTGGAGCAATTTTGCCTCCCTTGGGAAGGTTGAAGATTGTGGTCGCATAGTGCTCATTGATGCAGAGAGTCTTTTTTTGTTGACAATGGGAGAATATAAAGCAGTCAGCATTTTTGAGGTTTTACGGCTGTAGCAGCATAGCAAATTAGGGATTTTGAACTTCGTGGCAAGCCATATTGGAGATAGTGCACATTGTGATAGTTCTTTAAGTATCGCACTCTCACAAAATGGATCCCTATGTAGTAACCACTCTTTTAAATAATGCTTCAATGTTGAGTTCGACGTTTTCTTGAGTTAAATGGATGACGATGTTGCTACAGATGTAGCACATGTGACGCTACTACATATGTACATAGAGGTGCTGACGAATGCAAGTGTCTTCTTCTAACATGACTGTTATGGCATATTGCAATGGGTTCGAGGTTTCAGGATATTGACAGGAGAGGTGGCGCAAAAAACTGCCATGCAAGCGCAGTACAAAGTTTTTATTTTTGACCACCAATTGTGGAACTGATCGACTTCAAGAACAGTGTAAAGCCGGGAAACTGAAAAGTTGAAGGTGGAACTGATCGGATAGAGAGCTCGACGACTTCAACAAAGCAGAAGGTGGAAGACTAATCGACTCCAACGATTTCTAGGTCAAACAACCATACAAATTCCAAACGACAATACAATCTCTTGTTCTTGTATAAACAACTACTTTTTAGTATGTGCGGGGAATTCTATTTGATGGTGTTCTATTTGTAAAGTAGTGGGGCAGTCCAATATCGAGGACTCTGACGTAAGGAAATTGCTGTGGAAGCATGTCTGTACAGTAGGCTACTAGTAGTGTTTACAATGTCTAGGTCTACAACAGCAATATGTAGATCCTCTGTGCTTGCTTAAGCGACCACTTCTAGACTATCCACTCTGGTCCGTACATGGAAGCACTAACTGGACCTCCTAAAAATGAATCCTACTCTTTAGATGTGTAGTTCATGAGCAATGCAAAAAATACAAACCTTAAACAAAAGGCCACGAACAAGCCATTGAGTTGATAATACAGACTTAAAACAGTCGATCCAAAATTTTGCATTTCCTAAGATATCCACTTCTATTTTCATAGTCAAACCTCTACGTTCCTAGTGCATTTAGAGATGTTCAGAAAAGAAAATGAAATAGTAGATTGGTTTACTACTCAAATCAGCCGGGTCTGAAGAGCATGAAGTTGGGGTTGTTGAATGATGAGTTTAGTCAGTGGTGACGGTGTTCACACTTGGGAAAGGCTCAAAGTTAAGACTTCGTTGAAATAAAGGTGTTGTCTCTACAGTGCTTGGCAAAAAGTCTCTTATAATGAATGAAACTGGTGTCTAGAAGAACTAGGGATGTGTACTGTTGTTTTTCTAGTTGATGTCCTAATTTAGATCTCAGATATTGCATGGATAGACAAATAACCTTTGGCTCTTCAAAACAGAACCAAGGATTTTTTGAAATCTCTATGCACACATTTGAAATTTCTAAAGCATAAGCACAATCTCACATATTAATGTCACAAAAAGAACTAGAAAAGAATAATGTACAGTAAACTATGATTGGAATAGCCTTTGTACAGTTCACTTCTCAAAGTTTGAATCTCTCAAATCTGTATTTTTTTTTAATTGATTAATTATTTATTTAAATTATTTTTTTTTTTTTTTCAATCTTCGATGGCAATTTAATAGACTTGATAGGGGCACTTTTATTTAGGCCGTGACTTACTCTCTTCACTCGCTAGCTCGGTTTCATATAGGCTTGGTTTCTTTGTGTATTTTTTGTCATGTTGCTCTCTTGCAACGGTAATAAAGATGCCATTTGTTCCCAAAAAGAATAAAAAGAATTAAAAAAATCTATATTAAAAAATGCAAAAAAATGTATAGCATGACCTCCAAAACTATGAAGTAACAAAATATCCCAAAAACTAATTGATTTCATCTCATTATGAAATGCGTATTTTCTATCTTTTCTTTTATTAATATTTATTATTATAATTAAATACCTAGGGCAACATCTGCTGGGGCCCCAAGAATAATGTCTTTGTCTTCATCTTTCTTTGTTATTCTTTTTGTCTTTATCTCCATGTTTTTAACTTTTTGTTTTTGACTTTTTGTCTATAACTTTTTTCTTTAACTTTTTTCTTCATTTTGTCCGAAGATCGACATGGAAGATATCCAATTTTGGCCAACGTGGATAGGGTCATGAAGTAATTTCATTAAATTATATGGCCCTAGTCACCTACGCTCAACCATCTACTACGTAGCATCAAATTCAATTTTAGAATGCAAAGCCGAGCATCTTAAAGAGATTTATACTTCTACAATAGATAGCCATTGCAAATTAGAAAAATAATTGTGCTTAAAATCAAGTTTAAATTTGATTTTGCACTATGGTTTCAGGCAAGGAAATTACCTTTGAGGGTTAATATCCACAAGTTCTGACACGATCTGTTATGTTATGATTGGATCACTTTTTTGTTTCTGGTGCCTAGTATTTTTTAGATACTCTTGTGATCCTTCTCTGCTTCAAGGGCCCCGTCCTTTTCGTAAAACGGAAATTTCTCTGCTTTACCCTTGTCTCTATTTCAACTATAACACTTTTTTTAAATTTTTCAGGAGACTCTCTGCACCCTTAAGCCCAGTTCGCACCTGGCATTATGTAATGTGCCTGGGTGTTACATAAGACTGCGAATTCAGAAAAGTAGCGACTCGTTCACACTGCACTAGGTACTGGATGAGGTTCGGGTAATTTTATCCTGATTATACGTATTGGATGTTTACTGTACACACTGGTGATACATACTATATACGCCACGTAGGCTGTATAGCCGGTTTTTGGTAGTGGGCAGTCACACCAGGTGACTCATGTTACGTGTTTACATCATTGTCTTTTCCAGATCAATCTCTCAACTCAGCGCCCACTCTTCCTGTATCGTCTTCCCACTTTCTTCACCCATCCAGAGTGTTTGTGAAATTCCGGGATTGTTGTGCGTGGGTTTTTGATGGACGCTTCATTCGCCTGCTCTGTGTCTCTGCGTTTCGTTAAGCGCTCTCCTTGTTGTTAATGTGCTTCTCCCGGCAATCGCTCATGAGGTTCTTAATTTCGTTGAGAGGGGTTGAAGGATATCTGGGTTTTGCGTGAATGCCATTTTTTTGGATTTTCGAGAGTCGACGGTTTTGTTGATGCTGTCCGCGGTTGAGTGGATCACCGGCTCCTTGCACATCAGGTTTGCATTCGTTTATTCTGATTTCGCTTTCCACTACGAAACAGCGAGGCTTTGAGAGAGTACGTGTTTTTTGGGACTGTTTTGCAATTCCTTCATGTCCAATGTGGTTTATTTTGTTGCCGTGTTTCTCATGTGCAATGCGTAGTTCGTGTTCGTTAATGCTTTATGCGGTGTATTGTCTGTTTTGATTTTTATTCTGAGATTCTATGTATAAGGTGTCTGAGATCGAAAGAGTAGAAGCCGCTGTCGGGAATTCTTTCAGAGCATGTTAGGGTTCCCATCAACTACTCTCTAATTGCATCGCAATGTTCGCACTTACTGACGCTTTGCCTATTGTGCTCGCATGTCCACGGTGACTGCAGCGTATTCACTTCTACGGTTCAGTTTCTGGTATGTTATCTCACCTTCTCTGATCGAAGCTCCTTCCCTCCCTTTTGATTTCTTAGTGCAGTTCCTTTACTCTCTGACTGTTTCCATCTGAGGACAATAGGTTTTACAAGGCCAACGATGCAGGCCTGTTTCTCCGTAACGTTGGTTTTTTTTTTTTTAATTTTAATTAACAAAGAGGTTATGCTCCATGAGTCTCATGAGACTATTGCGTGCATGGTTTTGCAGGGTCAAAGTAACAAAATCTGATGGATTTTTTTGTGGACCCCCGTAACTTGTATGCCTTCACTGCTTGGTTACTCTTGCAACTCCTGCACGACCAAAAACCACCTTCGGGGGCTCTTACCGTCAGTGAAGCAGATGACGATGGTTTCGAGGAGCTTAGTGCAATTACAAATACTCTCATGGGACCTGTATACGATGCCAGCGCACTATTCAGTGCAAGCCTCTCCAATTTCAGGTTATGTACTCTGGCCACTGTTTTTGATGAGGATGTCTGTTTCTGGGTTTGTCCTAGGTCAACCACCTGGTTCTCCAGATTTTTACTGGAACAATATGACGATGAGAGATGGGTGCAAATGTTTCGAATGTCTAAAAGAGCAGTTGTTGCTCTTGCTGACTTGCTTCGGCCTCATGTTGAACGTCAAAATACCAAGTACTGTTTAGCCATCCCTGTCCTAATCCGTGTGGCATGCACTTTATTTAAACTCACTCACGGTGCCAGTCTCATAGTCTGCAGTGAGATGTTTGCGGTTGGGAAAAGTACTGTCTCTATCATACTTCGAGATGTTGTAAACGCAATAAATGATGGTATGAGAGAAGAGATTAGCTGGCCTACTGGTGAGAGACTTCGGCAGGTTCAGCTGGATTTTAAGCGACTATGTGGACTGCCTGCTGTGGTAGGCAGTATCGATGGCACTCACATCTCCATATCTAAACCTCAGAATGGTCCAGCGGACTATTACTACTTTAAGTCAGGAGGATACACGATGAATTGTCAAGCAGTTGTCGATAGTGACAAATGTTTTCTAGACCTATTTCTTGGAATGCCTGGTTCCACAAATGATGCCAGAATGTTACGACGCTCTTCCTTGCATCATCTGGCGATGCACAACAACCTCTTTGACAGGCGTAACTCTATTGATGGATTTCCACCTTTTCTGCTGGGGGACCATTAGGGGAAAAATCAGGTCTCCAACGGGCCTTGTAAGACAGCCCGGATTAGGTGAGCTTCCTGCCCGCTGACACTTCTCTTCGAAATCTCATTGGTCGATATCCTGCCCGCTGACAACAAAATTCGCCTCGCTGACAGCAGGATTCGCTGACAGGAGGATCCGCTTACAACAGGATCCGGTACTGTCCAATGGGGTGATAGCAGTGGGCACACGGTCGGTGACAGTGTCATTACTGCTTATATTGTCCAATGGGGGGGTGGGGTGGGGTGGGGTGGGGAAGGGAAGCGATTGGCTGGATCCCCCAAATGCCAACTGCTGTCACTGCTGGCAGCATTTGGCGACCTGCTGGCACAGTTGGTGCCAGCAGGTAAAGTGCACGGGCATGCCCAAAACTTTGGCACGGAAAGCATGGAAAAGGCCCGTTGGAGACCCCAAACTGCTCCTAATGTCTGGGTATCCTTTACTCCCCTGGCTCATGGTCCCAGTAAGAGGTCCGAGGCGGCTCACAGTAGCGGAGGAGCTGTTTAACCGCAGGTTGAGAAGGGGCAGGTGTGTAGTCGAAAACGCTTTTGGTATATTGAAGCAGACATTTCGCGAGTTGTTGGTTAAATCCCAGTTACACGTCACATTTCTACCAGACGTGATCACTGCTTGTGCGATTCTGCACAACGTCCTTTTAGGCCAGTCAGTTGATGAGGTCGAGCAACTGCTACACGTACTGCGCACAGAAGGGTTTGAGGGGGAGGTTCTCGACGACGAAGGAGGGCAGGCTGATGATGGTCACGCGGGCGGTGATGATGTGGTAATTGCTCGTGGTGCTGAGGTTCGGCGTGAGTTGGGTTTATACCTGACCATGCAACGTAATGTGGCCTAATGGCCGCTCAAGGTAAGGAGAAAACTAGAACTTCGAGACAGTAGAGAATATGAATGGGAATTGGTTTTTTTTTTTTTTTTTTTTTTTAAAAATTTATTCTTATCAGGTACATAAGAATTGTCATGTTCAGTATGCACTCCCATTCTAAAACACATTCTGTCCTCTTACTGCAGGTGTGACTGAGAACTTCGCTATGCTCTGTTCGAATGAACCATACTCAGAACAAGCATGCGACACTAGGTGCTGATCAGTGGGAGTTGGCCGTCGGGTCGACATTCTCTTCCGCGGTAGAGCATAGACATGGTCCGTCGCTCTCGCAGCAGCGATGAGTAGTTGTATGCATAGTTTCTTGATTCGGCACAGCTGCAGTCATGTGGTCCTCTGGTCGAAGCCGCATTTCTGTTCCTGTTCTGTCATTTCCTTCGTGTGTCCTCAGCGTAGACTGCGTACCATACTCTCCTATTCCGTAGACTCTGTATCGAGTAGAATGCTCTGCCTTCATGTAAGGCGCCCCAACATAGAATGTCGTTCCTGTTCCTCTTCTATCTCCATGTACCGCTTCAGGCATACTAGGCAATGGAAATTCCTTGTTCATGTTTAAAGACTGACTCAAAACCGTGGAGAGTTGAGACAAGCAAGAGACCATTTCACCTTGCTTAAGTATGCTCAGACGAGCGTTGTCGTTGGCTACTGTTGCGTTTTCGTATAATCTTCTATCCTTCTCACGCTGGTAAGCCATCTGCTCACTGAAAAGCTTCAGCTGTACTTCAATTTTTGACCTCTCCAGTTCTCTCGAAGCGTCTGCGATGTCTTGCATTTGCTGTGCCATCACAACGCCTGATGCCTTTGTCGCATCCGCTATGATTGCATGCCCTGTCAAATTTTTTCGTTTGTGGCCTGTGTTTCCTGTACGCCGCTGCATTGTTGCATGTGAAGTCTCAGACGAGCTAATGACATGGGGGGTGATTCCAGGTGGGAGTCCCATGTAAGGTCTAGAGCTCGGGGTTCCTCCAGCATCACTTCGACCAACTGCATGTGAGGGCGTGGAAGATCGCCGCTGAGGTGACCGTGGAGGTGTCAAAAACCCTGTGCCTTGGGTGTAATCTGCAGGTGGTATATCGGATGGATCTTCAGTATCAGGTTCGCTCTCACCCTCTTCTTCATTTCCTGTCTCATTCTGGGGCGGTCTATAGTTCCCGTCGTTGGGAGATAGCATATCACGAACATGGGGAGGGTTTATCATTGGCCGACTACCATACCACTCGTGGATCCCTTCATACACATCCTGCGAAAAAACCCTGGGCAGACCCTCTGATTTCCTTTGTGTAGTATTCATGTCCCAGTAATCTGGTACGTTGCGACCTGTCCTGCTTAAGTAATCCGCAATCCTCTTGTACTCTGGCACAATCTGGTTCCATTTGCCTTTGCATGCGGGGCCGTCACGGTAAATGGGTGAGAATCCTGCATTGTTCACAACAGCAGCCACGCGTATCCACTTACTGGTTTCGGGCACCATTAGGTCCCGTCCGTCGACAGTGTCGAGTTCCTGGAAGAACTGTTCACGCTTGGCTGCAATCAGGGCAGCGATTTCTTGAGGCCCCCAATTGGGACCCCGGTCTTTTCTGGCTCGTTTCGCTGGACTCGGGCCAGGTGGTGCAGGACTCGGTGGAGGCCCTCCTCTTACAAAGACTGATGGAACGGGTCCTCGGAAAGATGTTGCCCGCGCTTGCGGTGTAGCAGACGTCATGGAACCTGATCGGAAATCATAGTTGTTAGTGTTTTAATTTTTATGGACTATGAACTAATTTAAGCATCGGAGTGGTAACTTGTGGTGTGCAGGTCAAGTGGCGCGTTGATAGATTTATGAATTCAGCATCCGCATTTTTTTAAACAACTTCTTATAGAAGCATCGGAGTGTTTTTTTTGGTTTTGCAGGTCCTGTTTCAAGTACGGAACAGTCAAATGTCTACGTATCTGAGGTTTTACAAATTGCATGAACTGAAGAGTACTCACTGTCTGGAGGGAGAGCCGTGGGTCGAATAGGTGCTCCAGGATTCTGCCGACTCTCCATTGCAGCGTAAGCTTTCCTGAAAATCCAAGTCGGTGGTTTAATTTCCCATGTCCACAGTCTATGTTAATACCTGATGCCTAGAATGGAAAACTCTGTGAAATGTAGGAAGTCTGGAAGTGTCTACATACTCAATCAGTTGGGCAGGGTATAACAGTGTTCATGTTTAAACTGTACTGACGACGTTCTTTAGCATGACAAACAGGTTTCCTATGCTGCTCGTACATTAAACAGTGGCTTTTGCTACTACACTCTCCTAAAAATTATCAACTTCCAATTTGACGGACAATGGTTCGCATGGACTTACAACTTTTTCTTTCTGATTCACAAAATAAAAACACACGTACAATTCTAGAGAAGAACAATGCAGGAAGAAGAAAATTGAAAGAGTACCGAACCTGATACAGGGAGTCAATGGTATGCGAGTGAGGGGAGACCTCCCTGGCTTTGGTTTATGAAGCCGTCGATGATGAGAAGAAGGCGGCTCTTCCATTTACAGGCCACGACTCTCTGCATGCGTAACGATTGGGAACTGCTTCGAAATAGGCAAATTTGTAGGAAGATATATGAGAGCGCTCTTTCATAATGTGCCACATTGCGTTCTACTTCATATAACCCATGCTACATTCGTGAAATCTAGAGAATCCATGAATTCGCAGTTAAGTTAAAGCAGGTAGTAGTGGCGTCGAAATAGCAAAGTGAGGAACTGCTATTCAGCTAGTTGCGGTCTTATCCTCGTGCCAACTCCTCCGCCACGTAGGTTTGGTGAATGCAAATGTGCGTTGGTGTGAACACTCTCTCTTTTAATCACGTTATTACCCCGCTATAACCTCTGGCTACAGCCAGGTGCGAACGTACCCTTACTTCAGTAATGAAGTTAGTTCACTTTTGATTTCCCTTTTTGATAGCATTTTATGGGTACTGTTTTGACCCACCTTTGTAACCCCCCCTTCATCTCATCTTTAGATTTTTTTCTAATTTCTTTTTTCTCCAATGAAGCTTTGTGTCCAATCTTATTTCCCCAAGTTCTGTGCACAATCTAGTATGTTCTTTATGGAACACTTCTGGGTTTCTCATATGGTGAAACCATTTATGAGCGGGCACCACTCCAAAAGCCCAATATTCTTGCCTTTATAAAGATTTAACCTCCCTTGCATGTACCTCATGCGTACATACTTAGGGTGCCCGCTTTTAGGTTTCTACTTCTAACATTTGCACTTAAATATGTGTGTGCTTTAAGATACCAAAAAAATAGGGAAAGCTTGTCTTTTCCTATTCCTTATCTAAGAAAAATAGTAACCCACTCATTTCATCACTCTAAGAATATAGATTCCTTTCATAATCCTTAAATGCACGCTCATAGGTGGTTTCACCTTAAATGGTGTGTTGTGGATATTTTTTTCACTGTGAACCTCGGATACAATCTTATTTTTAATTTAAAAGTGGAATTTGCTCTGCTTCAGCCTTCTTTCTATTCTAAGTACACTTTCTTAAATTTCCCCAGAACCCGTGAGCAAACTCTAGAAATATAGAGTAATTCACTTCTTGGTTTATTTTAGATTTCATTTTTTGGGTACCTTTTGGGACCCACCTTTGATTCAATCTCTTTCTTTAATTTGGTTCTTTTCTCTGCTTCATCCTTCTCTCTCTGATAATTTTGTTTCTTTAATTGGATCTAGTATTGTGCACCCTTTCTTTTGTGATGAAGTTAGTTCCCTTTTCTTTTTTCCTTTAAATTTCATTATCTGGGTTAAATTTCATTATTCCTCCCCAACCCCCTGCCCCTTTCATCTTGTCTTTTGTTAGTTTTTTTTCTCCTCCGCTTAAGCTTTCTGTCCAATCTTATTTCCCCCAAGTTTTGGCACAATCTGGAGACTGACATTTTCTTTATGGATCACTTTTGCGTTTCTCATAAATGGTGTGCTTTGGATATTGGTCTGACCTTGAACCTCGTTTATAATCTTATTTTTATTTAACCCCTAATTGACCAAGACTTGAATTCTCAAAAAACTGTCAAAATTTGCCATTTCTATTGCAAGAGATACTTGTGAAAATGAAATGGTGACTTTCATATTTTAACAGTAGGATTTCAAATAAGATTGCTTTGTTGACCTCTGGTTTTTTTTTGGGCATTTTTGACCGCATGGATGAAAAGATTATAGCGTTTGAATTGAAGGGAAAACTTTTTTTTGGTACTGCCCTAGGGAAATAGCTAGGTTTGACTACTTGTGGATTGAAATTATTCCACTACAAAAGTTGGCAGTTCTGGAGATTTGGGAAGAACATCCTTTTAGTTACATGTACAAAAAATTTGAAGAGGAAAAGATGAATGTGACATGTTCAAAAACACTTTGCTAAAAAAGTAGGAGGCACCTTGCACATTTGCATGTTGAAGGAGAAAATAATTATAGCTCTTAGGGATTTTGGAAAATTCAAAATCAAGACAGTGAACAAACTACTCTTTATTTGAAGTTATAGATGCAAAAAAAAAAAAAAACAAAAAAATTGAATTACAAATGAGAGATTGGCTCTCAACAAAAATTTTGATGTGGGCAGGGGATAGAGGCCTGGGAGACCAAGTCCCAGGCGTCTTCACCGGACCCCCACCCACTGTACCACAAGAGAACCCCCTTACTACCCCTCTCTACCATCCCCGGTCTCCACCATCCCGATTCCTTCCCTGATCTGCACCCCAACCCGCTCTCCCGAATCCCGATCCCCCACCCTTGCTCCGCCCCCCGTTTCCCCCTCTCCCCGCCGTCCCGCTCCCCACCCTCTCCCCGTTCTCCCGCTCCCCACTCTGTCGACGCCTTCCCGCTCCCGAGCCTCTCTCCGCCTCCCCGAACAATCCCTCATAACCGCGGGCCTCGACTCCTTTACCCGCCCCTCTGGGCACTTCACCTGTCCACCTCAAACGTTTCGCCTACCGGCCCCCCTTGCGCCCCTTGCCTGCAATGAGAATTTTCCTCTCACAGTCCATCAGATTGTATCACTGTATTTTTTTTGTTTTTTTTTTTTTTTTTTTTTTTTTTGTTTTTTTATTTTTTTATTTTTAAATTTATTTAAACCTAATTAACTTTGAAATAAGTGTATGTATTTCCGGATCCTTTATTATTGCCCCACTTTCAATTCCAATTTGTAAAAAGTTCATACACCTAACAACTATTATTTCTAAAACTTGAACAAAATCAATCAAAGAACTTAGAAGGAGGGCAACTAAGAAACCAAACACAACAATTTTCCTAAAAAGGTAAAAAACATAAAGTGGGCATACAAATACATGATTTCGCATAGAACTTACATTATGAGGTCGTTCTCGCCGAAGACCTTCATGATACTTTTGGAAGCATGAGTTTTCTCCGCGGGAGCACATGAACTTGTTCTCACATGAAGGACAAAAAAAATGTGGTCTTTTTCCATTCTTGTGTTTTGACATATTGCATACCACACAAGGATTTCTTTTCTTCAAGTACACGGGATAACAATAACCGCGACCTCGTGATGGAGAAACCAAGCCATATTCTTCTTGAACTCTCCAATTTTGCAATAATGCCTCACATAGCTCCGTCCGAAATTGCAGATGAGACATAGGTTTGCAAACCGGCAAAGAATTTTTGCATTTGTCAATATAAATAAGAAACATATTCACCACGGTCATATCAAGTAAAAAAAAGAAGACCCGATGCCACCATTTATGGGAACGGTTTTGAGTGCAATAAGATGCCCGTAGTTGGTCGGCAACATCCACCCCCCGCATATGAGTCGTATACTCCGAATGAATAGGCAAAGTTGGAATATCCTCTCGAATAGCTCCATTTCAACGTGGTACCGTTGGAACATGTAATCCGGGAGTAATAGTTGGTTGAGCATGAGTAGACAATAGTAAAACGGGTTTCTTGTCTTTCCATACTACGGAAGCCATACTCCTTGACTCGTGCATTCTCCAATCCATCCAACCTTGTACTTCCCCTTTACATGCCTTTGTATTTCTCAACACAAGAGGCACACCAATCCGATTCGAGCGTATTGTCCCGGTTGCATAAATCGACTTTGATAATAAATCTCTAAATAGCCCAACGCTTGTGAAGAAGTTGTCCATAACAATCACATGCCCTCTTCCACCAATTTCACTTGCCAAATTTACTACAACATTGTGTGCTAATTTCGGTTCCCCTCTTGCAACCCGCCGCTCTTCTTCTACAACTTGTGTTTTACCACAATAAATCTCAAAATTCCAAACGTATTTCATTTTGGAACATGCTAAACACCATACTTTTATCCCCCACTTTTGCGGTTTTTGAGGCATATATTGTCTCAAAGGACAATAGGATCCTTTATACCGTATCATCATCTCATCGATGGTAACATATTCTCCCAAAATCCAAACTTTCTTGCAATTGTCACGAATACTCTCTACCAACCATCTAGTTTGCCCCAATTTATCATAACCCGGCAATTCTTTCTCACGAACATAATTAGCCGGGTTAGTGATATGTAAACATCTTATCAATGCCTTGAATCGAGTACGGGTCATAATTCTAGAAATAATAGAGCAATGATAAATAGATCCTTGATATAGCCAATAGGATCCATAATTCGGTTGACGCTTCATACCCATATATAACCATATCGCCATAAAAGCCTTGAACTCGGCCTCAGTAAATTCCACCCATCCCAATCCACCCATAGTATTTCCATCCATGTCCGGTGCGGCCGCATATCGATTCGTTTCTCTAACAATGATGCGTATAATATTACGTGTCCAATATATCTCAAACAATTGCAACATCGTAGGAAAGCACCTCCAAAAAATATTTGACCTCGAAGTACCGTCAAAATCGCGAGGCTTTGGATAATAAGTGTGATGAATTTTTTCCCATGTTTCATCCCGAAACATAAACTTAGTGCCATTGCAATCTCCCAATTCTTCCCCGTTGTCCTCTTCTCCACTCAAATATTCATCACTCTCGAAACCATCGCTATCGCTCTCCAATGTAGGTGGCACGTAGTCATTGTACCTTTGCCTTCTCCGTGGGGTCACTTCATTTTGTCCATAATTATGCCTTTGGAAATGCCTCGGTAAATTTCCATGAAGACTGCCATCATACCCCCCTCCACCTTCAACTGAATCCCCACCCTCATACCCCTGTCCATTGCCACCAAATTCCGCACCCTCATACCCCTGTCCATTGCCACCAAATTCCCCACCCTGAACCCCCTCCCCTCCCTGCCCTGAAACATCATGCCATGCCTCTCCTCCCAACCCATGTGGATATCCTTCATGCCCCTCCCCCCCCCATGCACATCATCCCCTCCACCCTGGATAACCCCCAATGTCTCCCCGCCATCCCTGTAGAGGACACCCTAGTCACCGCCTCCCTCTCTCCCTCCTTGGTGGGAAACTCCGCCCTCCACGCGGGCTCCGCCTCGCTCCTCGCCCTCGTGGCGCCCTCCAGCGTGGCCGTCTCCGCCCTCCTCGCGGGCTTCGCCTTGCTCCCCGCCCTCGTTGCTCTCTGTGAGCGGAATTAGCCCGCCTTCCAGGCTCGCTTCGTCCCGCTCCCCGCCCTCTTCGCTGCCTGTGCGCTGGATAACCCCGCCTTCCTCGCGGGCTTGGAGGGTCTCCCTGCCATCAGTGGCCCCGACTCCATCGACGCCATACTGTAGCCACATGGGTTCTAAATTCCAAGGAGCCGTTGGACCCCCAATACCCCGCCCTTCACCTGCCCCACCCATTCCATGCAGAGTCTCTGCATGCTCTAGAACACTGCCCTCCCCCGCAACCTCTCCCGTGCACAACAGCTCCTCTCCCTGTGGAGGTTGTCGAAACTCCCCTTCGTCTTGTATTTTTTTCTTCTTCTTTCTCTTGTGAGTCTTTGCATTGAATTTTTGGATGTCATAACTAGATTCTTCAGGCCACCATAAGTCCTCCAAGGTCCTCTCCTCATCATAGGCATAATCTCCCTCTTGAAAGCTATCCTCACTGTAAATTTCACAAGAGCTCTCCCTCCCCTCATTCTCAAAACTATCTTGAGAATCTTGAAAAAATGGATTAGTTTGTGCAATTCTTGCTTCTAACAATGCATGTAAGTCCTCTCCTACATTTGCAGATTGTGGAGGAGTAGGTGAAGGAGGTTTTGAAGGTGGAGGTGGAGAAGGAGGTGGAGGTAGAGGTGAAGGTGAGGAGGATAGAAGGGGAATCGAACTTGTAGATGCTTGGTGGGATTGCAACCTTGAGCTCCTTCTTGGAGCCTCTAAGAAGCTCTCCTACAAAACTCAAGAAGAACATGTGTTAGTCAGTACAAATTTGAAGTTAGTAGAGAACTTTCAATTTGCAATTAGAGAATGGAAATGCTTGACTTACCTCTTTCCCCCTCCATGATCTCCTTCTAGGCATCTCACTGTAATTGTGATTGCAAAAGCTTATGACTATTGGCACTATCAATGTTGCAATAGAATTTTTTGAGACATTGTTATATACACATGTATATGTTGAGGTAGTCAATGTTGGAAGTAGTAGGTGTTATTTTTGATTTGATATTTAGAGTCATAACATTGTTGTGGGGTATCTAAACACATCTAGGTGGTGGAAAGTTGCATTGTGGCTCTGACAAGGTACCATGAAGAAAAGTTCTTCATGGAATACAATGCAAATTGTATACATAAATTTACCTAAGTTAGGATTGATCAAGGTGTTAGAGTCACCTGTGATTGTGTAATTTCTTGTTTCCACTTTGTTGATTCGCAGATTTACTCTTGCTGTGATTTTTCTCTTACTGTGATTTCTCTGTTAGTGTGATTTGCTCTTAGAATGGGATGAATTTTTTTTTAAAAAAATCATACAAGGACACAGTGGCCCAGCAGTGTACAGTGAGCACTGTGCAGAGTGCGGTGTTCACTTCGCTCAAGGCAGTGTGTACACGGCACTGTGAACAGTGCCCTGTGCACAGTGCACAGTGCGCAGTGCACACCGCACTGTGCACATGCGGCACGGTCCTCTCCCTTGCTGCAGCACCGGGCACTGCCACTCCCCCGCTCCCCCCCACACCGGACCCATTCTCTTTGACCCCGCCCTTGCTGCACCGGGTCCCTTCCCTGCTCCCTTACCCACTGTGCCTCCCTTTATCCTTTCCCTTGCCCACAGTACTTGGCCCTCCAAGATTCCCTCCATAAACACCTGACCCCTTTGAGCTGACCCTGACCCCATAGAAAAGTCAAATGAACTCCTTCAACCTCATTGGACAAACCCTCTGCCCGCCCTGCCCTGGGAGTAGAGTTTTCCGCTCAGTCAACCATAACTTTTCCGTCCTACATCTAAATAAGAAAAAAAAAAAAAACCCCAAAAAGCTCTCTACAAGATCTATTCCCACAAAAAATTTCAAATAATTCCAATTAAAATTGACACCTTAGGAACCTGCCCAATATCCAAAAACGCCCATTCTAGGACTTTGGTCAATTAGGGGTTAAAAGTGGACTTTCCTATGGTTCATCCCTCTTTTTATTCTAATTACCCTTTTTTCATTTCCCCCTAGAAACTCTAAGCAAAATGTGTAAATAAAGAGTAGTTCATTTCTTGGTTTATTTTAAAGTTCGTTTTATGAACCCATCTTTTTCGAACCCATCCTTAATTCAGTCTCTTTCTTTAATTTGATTCGTCAGAAAGGCTTCATAATATCCCATCTTCTGTTCCTTTCTTTTTATTTATTTTATTAATGAAGTGTACTTCCCTTGTTTTGTTTGTTTGTTTGTTTTTTTTTTTTTTTTTTTTTTTTTTTTTGGGTGAAGCAAACGGTGACCATGCAGTGTACTTTTGTGCACGCTCTTTAGGGAAAGATTGGTCATAGTGACCATGCAGTGTACTTCTGTGCACGCTCTTTAGGGAAAGATTGGTCACATTGATCTTACTTTAAAATTTCATTTTTGATCCATCAATTTTTTATGCACCCACAACAGTTTAACAAACCCGGATGTTCTTTTTACATATCAATAATTATGGATATTATTCAGTCACCTTTTGGCTTCAATTCTTTTCTTGAGGGAATTTAGTGTTACAATCCAACCCCGTAAGTTCACTTATTCAATATATCATGCCAAAAATAAATTGCTATTTTTATTCAGTCGGCTTTGTTGGTTCAAAATGTCCTACTACATTCGCTTGTTCCGTAGAAGCTGCACAAAAACTTAAAAAATTTTTAATTCATGGAAATCTGATACATTTGTGAAATCAAGGAACTTCAATCAAATTTCGAGTTTCAAAATGTAGAGACAAGTCTCTTCAATTAAGTAAATAGATGAAGTCCACGCCTTGACAGGAGTTCCAGAGTGCCTCGATAGTGACGGATCACAAGCATAGGACGGTTGAAACAAGTCTCAAAATGAAATCAAGAATTTCGTGCATGGCTAACTGTCTGAACGAACTACATGAACATAAGCTACGTGTCAGATTACAATTTTGTTAGCAAATAATCATTCTAGAACGCGGATGCTCTTAGCAATTTCATACGCCAGTGGCTGCGGACGGGTACCTGGCACCGACGCGCCTAACAAGCTCCGAAGTGTATTGCACCCACCGATCCTGGTCCGGAGTCAACTTCCCGTCCCACTGTGCCACCCAAGCGAGATTGAGATTGGCCTCACAAAAGGAGCAACGGTAAGAGTTGGAGTCTATCATCTCGGCTACACAAATGTTGTAGAAGAGGCAACCGCAGGATCCAAATACTGCTGCTTGAGCCACGAACCCTTCAAGCAAATTGGGCACCACTCATATAAGACTGTCCCATTGATCGCTATTACAGACTGCGATCTACATAAGGAATCTTGGCATGCGGCCCCAACGTCAAGTTGTCGAGCTTTGCCTTTTTCAAGGCCGCCATAGCTACAACTGATGCGTCCTCCGTTTGCTTGTGTTCCGTAGTAGCCATGGTCAGGAGCCCCGTTGCTTCAGCAAGACGTTGAATAGTAAATCTAGCCGTCATTACTTCCTCCTGTAACTCTGCTAGCTTCTCCGACCTAATCCAAACAACTCCAACCTGCTTCTTATACTCGGGGAAAAGCACAATAAAGTGGACTACAAAAGTGCTTAGCTATTTGCCAGTTTCAGCCCTTTTGCAAAAATTGCACAAAAGTGATGAAAAGATGTAACTGAATTCAATTTTTTTTTGCTAATATGGATTCTCAACTTGATTTTCTACAACTTGAAAACGTTTCGTGCCAAGTAGACACTTTAAACTTATTGTATGAAGGATTTAAATCCAAGCAGAGTGAATGCAGCCATTTGAAAAAGTGGCTAGAAAAGAATCAAAAACTATCTAAAAATCACTTTTGATGAAGTGGGGCCCTCTATATGTTAAAGAGGTATTCTAAAATAGTCAATTCATATATACATTGTTTGATTTAGGATTCCAAAAGTACCGCAAGGATGTTTTTAGGAGGGTCTTTTCCGCGATACTTTTTGTCACTTTTTTTTCACCAAACATTGTTTTTAAAATTGGAAAAAAACATCATCTAAAGACAATAGAGGGCCCCAAATGAAGAAATCAAGACTTTGGAAAAGTTTATTTTCGGGGGGGAGCACAATAAAGTGTACCACAAAGTGCAATTTGTGACCAGAATTCAGTGAATTCAAAGTGGAGTGTTTGGGTACATTGGGAACGCGGGGGCTGTTCAACTGCCAACTTGCGAAGGGGCTTTTCGGTTGACACTTGTTGAGGGGTTTCTTGCTGGACACAGAAGCCGATATAGTCCTCTTCATTGTCCAGAGACTGCCGTGAATGCAGCGCAGCCATTTCTGCCCGGATGGTGATCCTTCTGCATTTTTGAGGACGCCAAATTCATGCCACAAGCTAGTTCCAAGGTAAGCAACATTGATGCTCATGGGTCTAGGTTTAGAGGGTTTAGGGGACAGGGTGCAGGCAGTAGGGAAATTCTAGTTTCCAATGTCCTGCGCACTTCACTTTCGGATCACTTTGCAGCTGGGCGAACCTCATCAGATTGCACTGTGTTCGGAAAGGCTTCACTTGAGCGTCCGAGAATTTGTTAATTTTGTAGGATGTGGATTTCTATTGTGTATTGTTGTATGCATGCGCATGCTTAGAGCTCGGAGCGCTGTGAATTTTTGGATAGAAGAAACGCAAAGCGTACTGAGTGGAGGCATAATTCTGGGGTTAGGGAGATTAGGGTTTGTATCGGTCGAGGGTGTGACTACAAGGGACCGCGAAGTGGAACTACGTCGTTATTCACAGTGCAGTCAATTACTCAGTGTCTTCTGGATGGCAGCTACTCGGCGTGACTCCGCTGGCGCACTCCCTAAGGCCGATCTTGAGCTGAACAGAAAGAATGTTGAGCGGATTAAATTCGCAAAAACCCTATTTGATCGTCGTCAGTGGAGTGTGCAGAAATTTGCGGAGGAGCTCAAGTACGAAGACGCAGGGATCTGCGGAAAGACAGAGTGCGGGACTCAGCATATCACGGAGGCACATCTAAAGCGCGTCTTTCCTACAAAGGGCGGAAGTGGTATTCGCGTCATTCCAAACGTGGAGATTACTGAGGAGGAGTGCGGACAAGTGCTTCAGCTGTACCAGTCCGTGTACAACCATCGTCCTCCGAACAAGGAGTTTGCACGGTACTTTCTAAGGAGCTGGCTGGCGGAAAGGGAGGGGAAGGCTAAAATTAACTGGGCGAAGTTTGCCTACGACGTATGCCAGAAGCAATACGTCGCATGGGAGAAGGATGGGAGGGTGGAGGAGGCGTGCCGCATGAAGTGGGACGACCTACAGGGACATGAGTTAGACGATAGCGTGGACCAGGTTTTAGGGTTCGGAGGTGAGCGACGTCAGTTTGGAGCATTTGTCGAGAGGATTCGCTTCTCGCAAGAGTAGAAATCGGAGGTGCAGGAAATGCTCAAGTGTGCAGAGGTGGAGAGTTCAAAGATTGGGCCTAAGATGTAAGTCATTCTCAACCTTCGTTTCGGACGTGCTCACCAACGTCGTCTTTCGTTTCGGACGTGCTCACCAACGTCGTCTTAGGGAGTGTCATGCAGAAGCTGAGAAAGCCCTCGTGGAAGCAAGTGGAGGTTCAGTCGATCAGAGTTAGGGTTTTGTCAATAATGCATGTGCGACTCGCACTAGCCCCACGTTGAACTGTGGCCGGGAAGGATAAGTGATAACGGCGTACAGACTGATACGAGTTTCTGCGCTTTAGAGGAGACCTCAGCACCCTGTTGTCGATTATTGCGTGGCCGTTAACCAGATATTCCAAGTTACGAAGAGGAAGTTTGTAGGATTGGAATCTTTGCAGTGCAGATGTATCTGCAAAAACATGGTCATTGCAGGTTTAGGCATGTACATAGACAGAGAAAACTGTGAAGTGAAGTGTTAGGGTTTCGATTAATTGAGGGTGAGGAGACAAAACTGAGACAAATGTGGCTGTGCAAATCATTGCTAGAGCATCAATAGAAGGAATTGCAGCAGCAGTGCAAGGGCATGGACGGAGCACTCGCAGAGCGGCAGAAATCTTTGCATGAAGAGGAGCTCAGCTGTGCTAACATACGGAGGAGGCGAGAGAGTTTGATCGCACATTTTACATCGCTGAGGTATGGAGAGGGGTTTGAGGATAGTGAAGTGCGGACTGTGGGCGAGACATGTCCGGAAGAGGACGAGGAGTTGAGAGTGCTTGATAGAGATCTGGAGTTCGGTGTCCACATCCTCAATCGGGAGAGTGCGAGAACAGAGCAGCTTGAAAAAGAGCAAGACCAGATGCAGACAGAGTTGAGAAGAGTTGAACACGACATAAGGCTTCGAGGCGTGGCATCTACACGAGCTAAGATATGGGTCGCAAAATTAACGGAACAGGTGCAGCTCATGGCGGGAGGCTCCGGAATGGGGACATCACCCTTGCCGATTCGAAATCCGAAAGTGCCGCTGGAAGGGAGAGGAGGAGTTATTCGCATCTCGAACTGCCCCGTCTGTGGCTACAACTTTAAATGCCACAATATAACCGTCGCGGACTGTGGATGCACGTATCATCACTTCTGTCTTGCGGCTTGGTTAAGTGACGGGAGAAGCAGATGCGCAGGTGCTGTTTGCGAGATGGAGTTCGGTTTGGACTGGCTGGCGAGTTTTGGAGCGAATCAGATCAGGATACCCCTGTTGAGGACTCCAAAAACGGAAGGGCGTGTGGGAAGGACGACGAACCAGGACGACGGTGTTGTGGCAGCAGCTGCATCCACGAATTGTAAGTCCTCGATTCCCACGCTGTATTTATGAGCCCTTCAGAGGGGAGGCTATTTACCCGTGTCTTCTCGTGGAGTGACTGTGTTTGTGGTCTTCCCGGTTGCACATTTTGTTTATAGTTCGTGGTCGGTGCCCTCGTTGTGTCTACTGGTAACTCGATGATTTCTTCATGACGATGGTTGCACGGGTGATTCACAAGATACAGTATGAAAGGGCATGGCTGCGTGCAATTTCTTTAGACTCTGAGAAGTTGATCAGGGCGTGCAACGGCTCGGTTGTATGGGGAATATCCGGTTATGTTCTGAGCATGTCACTTGTGGTTCTTAGAAGGTGAGTGTCATGCGACACATGCAACTCGTCATCTACGCTGTTATGATAATGTAGATCAGATACCTGATTAGGCAGTTTGGTGGTTTTGTGTTGATAATGTCCTACTAACTTATACAGGAGTCCGGGCCTGGAGGGGCTCGGTCACCCTTCATGGCTGACAGCATCTGTGCGGACGTCATCTCCCAATGTAGAGTACATATGAACGGACGTCGGAGGACAAACCCGCTTGGAGGGGAAGCACAATAAAGTGGACCACAAAAGTGCTTAGCTCATTGCCAATTTCAGCCATTGTTGTAAACACTAAGAAAAGTGCCATATAAGTTTTTGATATGTTGAAAGCGGGATGGGATATAGAAAATAGACTCGGTCATCTTGAGTCCTAGAAATTTGCATAAGAAGGTAAGGTGTTTACGATGCCCTACGAGTACCTCAAAGTGCGACAAAGTGAATGCAGTCATTTGAAAAAGTGGCTAGAAAAGAGTGCAAACTTTGTCAGAAAACACTTTCGAGCGGATGGTGCGCTCCGTTCGTGAATTGTGGTCGTGGAAATGGGCACCATCCACTTCGTTCGAAAGTGTGGACAGACGAGAAGTATATCTGGGATGTTTTTTAGGAGGGTCACTTTGGCAGTACTTTTTGTGAGTTTTTTTTCACCGAACATTGTTTTTTAAATTGGAAAAAACATCCTCTAAAGACAATAGTTTGCACCAAATGAAGAAATCAAGACTTCGGAAAAGTTCATTTTCATGATTTAGAACTAGTGGTGAAATTTAGTTTCAATTGAGGATGTTCTTTTCATGAAGATGCGTGTAAGATACCTTACGACACCCTAGAAAGTGACTAAAATGCTCAAAAACTTCACCAAAATGCTCAAAATCAGCTTTGAGCTTTAAAAAACAGCACACTTCATATTCACTTCTTAGTGATCACATATTGCACTTTGTGGTCCACTTTATTGTGCTCTCCCCCCTTGGGGATAACATTTTCTTCTTGAAAGCCGGGTCCTTCGCACAGGAACACAATTTAGGTCACATTTCCTGGCACCTGTATAAATTTCTCTGGACGGCACTTTCGCAGTTGCTCATGTGCTCAATGGCGATGGCTGCCCTCGAGTATGGAAATGCAGAGCTCCTTTGTTGTTGGAGTTTACTTTACTCACTTCAAAGTGTCCCTCTGTCACTTGTGCGGTGTCGTAGTGATGTAGTGAGAAAGAAAATTTTGTAGCTGCACTTCATGTGCCTTGTGTCGCGTGGGGCTTTACTTCCACTGTGGTACCGCTGAGAATCTACTTCTGATGAACATGTGGATATTTATTTTCACGCTGCCACTTGGGATTTCACTTCGGTGCTTCACGGTTTAGGGTGTCGACCCTGAACTGCAGCCGACTCACTAAGGTTTCACTCTGGTGGCATTGTGAAAAAGGTTTCGAGGTTGACTCGGTTTCACTTTGCTTGGTAGTCACTTTACGTTACCGGCTACTTCTACTGACCATTCTCTGAATTTGTTGTTCTCTTGCTATAGCCCCTGTGCGCGTTCCCAGAACCCTACTCGTTGGTTTAGGGTTTCCTCTGACTCACTTCACTTTGCTGATGCTTCCCCTTTGCAAACTTGGGCTTTCACGTACGTGTTGGCTTCACTTTGCTGCTGTGAAGCTTGTCGGTGAGATATTCACTGTAGCACTTAGCCTTTCACGTTGAAGGTGACTTCACTTGAATTTTGCCTTCGCCTACGATGGACACTTCACTGGGCCGATGTATTCACTTTCGGTAGGTGATCATAGTGGATTCACCGCTTCGGTTCAGCACTCCTCCTCTTACCCTACCTTTTATGATTTATCATTTGACGTGGTCGAAATGTTCGAGGATGTGTCAAGCTAATACAAAGCTGGAATTGTTGGCAGTTGCAGTGTATATGGGGAGTAGGGCACGCCTTCCTCGGGACGCATGGGGACTCCTGCGTCTGGGAGTTGGAGGACGCCTGCGGGAAGCGCCGGAAAGGATCCAGAGATTCGGAGGGTGGGGAACGTGGATTTCTCCGCTTGCCCTGCCCCTGAGCCACTTGTACCTACAGCACGTGCGTCGAGAGATGCATCCATCGCACCTCCGGCGTGCCACAACAGTATCCCGTTTGAGCAGGAGGATGTCCGCGTTAGTCAGTCCCGATCGTCCTCAGAGACGGCGCCAGGTGCTGCCAGTAAGAAGGCAACTGAGACGTCCATCCCGGAGACGCTACCGTCAGCTGAGGGGTGGTTTGATGAGCTCTATGTAGAAGATGGAGTCACCAAGGTGAACTGCAATGCAGGGTCCACGGATGGGGGCGACGAGGTGCAGGAGGATGCGCCGGAGTTGGAGACTGTAATGAGTGGAGTGGAGCCTGTATGTAAGACTACCGTGAAGGTCACCACCGTGGAGGAGACAGAACCGGATGGGATAGAGGAGTGCCCGTCTAACAAAACGTCCGGTTCTCAGATGCCGGAGCGGTGCACGACGCCACGGCAAGCTGAGCTATGCAACACGCTGTGCCCGTCGCCTGCTGTAAGCGGGGCAACACCGACGGGGACATGCTTACCAGGGCGTGCGAAGAAGATCACGGCGGGGCGGGGGCGAGTAGCTGTGGGGGCGGCAAGAACGGAGAAGGCGTCCAACATGAAGTCCCTCACGCAGGTTGGAGTGCAGGAGAAATTCAGAGCACCGAGCGTTGTGAGCGATGCAGGAAAGGGACGAGGTCGTGGTGGGAAGCTCGCAAAACGCAAGCGCGACCTCAACAGCGAGTAAAAGGCCCAGGGAATTTGTGAAAGTTTGGAAGAGAAGTACCAAGTACAAAAGATGTGGGTTGTTGTGAATCAATCGGCATAGTGCGGCAGGGGAGACAGAGGGTATTTATGTACAGAGTATCTTACTTTTTTGTTACACTTTTCATCTTACTTTTGATATGGACTGGGATGTTCTACTGAGGATGCTCCGCATAGTGGGCATTTCTAAAACGCGGGAATTAATACTATGCTTTGTGGATACTGTGCACAAAAATTTTGGTTATAAAGTTCACCTATTACTGATGTTGGTTTTATGGCCTCGCACATGTTTGTGAATTTAGTTGGGCTCCATTGAAACGCCTCGCTGTTTGATCCACTGTGTTAGCCTTATGTCATGTGTGATCTTGAATTGCATCGCCTGGTGATTGCGATATGCTGGTTATGAATGCTGTAGATAGTCTCTGGTTCACTGCTGCTCCGTGCTCAGTCCTTTCTCAAGTACCCATGACGCAGAAGTGACGTGGAGCGACACGGAGTGGGTGACAAGGTGAGCACTCATCCGTCATGAAGTGTCTTAGTAAATCTCATGCTCCATGCCATCGGCATATGAGATGGATGGACACGTAGGTTGGGGCTAAGTAAATGCTGATGTGTGACATTCAGGGTTCGGAGTCATTAAATTTCAGAATCAATGGAATGGCGGCGACAAACCTGTACTTGCTAACTCAGGGCGCTGGTGCATTGTGCTTTGTCCAGCTCTGATTCTCCGCTGCGCCGACGTCCCCAATTCCGGCGCATCCTCCCCACGCATCCCGTTCTCTAGGCCTGCGTGACCTCCAGATTGCTAGTGTAGTAAACAGTTCACTTCCTGCACTTGTCCGCTTTCTATCGGCCATGCAAGCGCGACAGAGACGTGACATGGAGGAGGTCGAGGACGTGCGCAGCATGTACTTCACGGTCCACATGTCGACCAAAGGAATGCTCGACCACCTCGTATGTGGAACCGTTGAAGAACTCTATGATATTCCACTTTTTCTTTAAGTTGACTCTGCACGGGCTAACTCTGTCGGATTGGATTACCCGCAGGAAATCCCAGCAGCTTTCACAGGGAAGACCGGGTGGCCTTGACAAGGTGACTGCGCATTCGTTGCGGGCATTCCAGTCCTGAGAGAATGGCCAGTGCAGTTTCTAATTTGCGAAGATGGAAGTGGTAATCGCAGAGCCAAGAGTGCTGGACATGGCTGGTCAAATTTTCTCGTGGACACAGAAGTCAAGCCGGGGAGTCTTCTAATCTTTGAAGTTGTCGATGAGAGATGCTGCATGGTGACTGTCTACCATCTTACTAGTCCTCGGAAACCCGTAGTGAGTGGAGAAGGTGGACCGCTGCATAGACCTTCTGACGGCCCCGTCTTCAGGAAGACGCTGCAAGCAAGTCATCTAAAACCAGGGAGCGCAACTCGATTGGTGAGCATCACAGACTCCATTCACGTCTACATTGCTCTGTTAACAACTGTAGGTGCTTTTTACATAACAATTATATTCTATTTTTACATTCTACTACGACAGTAGGTGAATTTGCCATGTCCACCGCTATTTTGAACTGTTGGTTTCTCGTAGGACTTCCCAACAAAGTACTGGCGACAGTTTGGTCCGGAGCATTTCCACGGCACAAAGTTCATCCTTTGCGGACCCTCTTCGGCAGTACGTGTCAAAAGTGCTAGCCTGGTGACGACAAAACAAATATTTTGCTACTAGCAGAAGGGCTGGTATGATTTTGTGGCACTTAACGATTTCAAGCTCGGTGATACGCTGGAGTTTGCGGCAGTGGGCACAATGGAGTTTAATGTGAGCCGCTGTTGATGAGCGTCAGTGTTGGGTCTTCGCAGCGTCTCATCTCCGGGAGGACTGCCCCTGAGATTGGCCCCGGTGACAATGGTCGGCATCAGACTTTTATGAGGATGACCAATTAACGGGAAACAATGAACATGTGAGTGGTTTTTACGCACACAGTACTTTAGCTGGGTAGAGATTTCTCAGACTAGACATTTTAGTTGGACCCTTCCAAAATTATAGTAATGGTCTACTGCTCTCTGTAGGAACTCTGCATATAGGACTTTGTGTAATTGGCAATGAGCTAGTATGTGTTGCACCCGAGCTGTGGAGAACCTCGGTAAGGCAGTCAGGCATGGACGGGTCATTGGCATTCGTATGTGAAGACTGCAAGTAGGGGTATATTTGGTCCAATTTTTTCCACCACCATGTCGCATACAGCTGGATTGGATTACTTGCACTGTCAGCGTCAACTTGTATTCGACGTCCTCTGCCTTCGTTAATCAGCCACTGTCATGTGCAAGTGAATGAATGGTGCATTTTAGATGTCATGTGAGTACAAGGTGTCACTAAAGCCTGGACAGGGGTTCCATGGCCACACATGCCGCGGAGTGTCAAAGCTACTGTGCTCGTGAAAATTATCACGCATTTAAGACGTTAGGGTCGTGCATAGGTTTTGGTGATATATGCACAACCCGTTGAGTTCACCAAAACGTGCACATTGCAAAGGCTTCTATGGGATCGTCACCCATCTAATTCATATACCATATCCAAAGTGATACCTGCATTGTACACTTGTAAGGGGGCAGACTCTAACATTTGTCCAGAGAAAGTAGTCAGCTCGTCGGTGGTTACAACTTAGTGACTAGCATTCGAGATTCGTATGTAATGAGAAAATATAGAGGTTCGACCAGATTATAGAATAGTCATGGAAGTGGATGCTGTGGACTGTGGCCAGTGCATTGCAGAGGGAAGTGGAAGGTGACGTCTAAGTGAAGTGGAACGGATCTCCCCAGTGAAAGTGGAAGGCTCTGTCAAAGTGAAAGTGGAACGACGGATTCTTACTCAGCAGACGACAACACTCTCGACAAACATGAAGAGTCCGCGGGGGTAGGATTAAGATTCAGAGCACAATGAAGGGGGGAGCTTAAGTAGAGCACGTAGATATGTAATTCAAAGTATGCGTTATATTATTCTGCGAAGGGGCACCACGAAGAGGACTACTGAAGGTACACACTATATACTTTTGGCAGAGTGCCCAGACAAAACATGTTTCCTGATGGCGTTGCATAAGCATCCTCAAGAGTCTATGTGCAAAAGTGGAAACGGAAGAAATAGAAAGATTGTCTCAGAGTCGAAGGTGCCGCTATAGTAGTATAAGCCAGTCATGTACTTGGCATGGACCGTTGCTCGCACAAGGTCAATCTTAGTTTCAAAAATTGCCTCGGCTCTGTCTGAGAGTGACCGACCTAGGCAGACCTAGTTGAAACCGCATAGAGGAGGAAACAAGCGTGGGGATTTTGACAACTACACTCTCCAGTGACTATGTCCTACAAACTGCCTAGAACGGTGGAGAGGGCGTGCAGATGAGCTAGAGATCTTTCCAGCTTTACAGACTTTTCTTTGAAAAGAACCCGAGCTGCGGTGAGATCAGTCTTTGTCTTGGACACACGTTCCTTCTGCATCTTCAATTCTAATTCCCAAGATGTCAGTTGTGTATACGCAAACGCCACATTCTCCGTCCACAAGTCCACAAGCTGCTCACACATTCCCAGAGATGACCTTCCGATACGAGTATCATCCTTCGTGCCCTGTGCAACAAGGTTAACCTTTGCTGTCTTTAGTTGATCCCGAGCTCGCCGAAGCTCAAATGCGGCCTTCTCATGGCTGCGGGACTTGTCGGTCACCTTCCTCTCGAGCGATCTCAGCTGCTCATGCTGGTCGTCCAAGCACTGTCGAAGTTCACGTACTGGCTTGTTGATTTCGAGACAGGCCATGTGGAGGCGCGTGCGCTCGTGGTCTACCGAGGCTTTGAAGCAGGGATGGAGCACCAGCAAAGCCGAGAGTGCCGACTGGTTGAAGGTCACACCGCCTTGTAGCACGCCATTGCCTCTTCGCTGGCCATTGTCGTAGTGTGCTGCCGCTGGAGCATCGTCGTCGGGAAATTCGGACTTCACCTCCGGACCGTGGTTGGGGACTGGTTTGTCACTGGAGACACGACTGCCAGGGACTCGTACGGTGCACCTGTGGGCAACTGAAGAGGGAGCATCGTCCATGGCGCGACGGAGTCACCGCATGCGTTCCCAAGGGGTGTGCTATAGGCAGGGACAGGGGGCAGACTCTGCACAAAAACGTCAATCCGGAATGAAAATTAGAGTTCAGTTGGAAATTCCTTAGGCAAATTAAACCGACCTCGATTCTACAAGGGAGAACATGGCGTGTTTAAAGTGTGATTAAAACTCGTTATTCAGGTGTTCGTAACAGGGTGAGAAGAAATACCGGGGCAGCAGAACTGATCGTGACAGAGTCTGCTGGCGTGGGTTCCTCATTCTGCAGAGTGTACTCCACATCTGTGATACCTCCTCCCACTTCGTTCAGATGTTCGACAATGCGAGCTGCGAGAGGTGATTGATCCCTCCATGTAGTAAACAACCAATGTCAGTGTGAATCAGAGGCCCCCAACAAAGAAGATTCACCAAAAACTTAATGGATCACTTCATGACCCAATGTTGCATTCCCTAGAGTGTTATTAGCAGGACGTTCGCAAGAATTTCTCTTACAAGGTGATTGCAAGACAATTTCAGAACATCGATACCACTGAAGAGAAATACACAGGGACTTTGTACTTGACCCTTCCATGACGCGAGCATGTTAAAGGCGAAGGATACTCACCGCAATATCAACTGCAAGCATGACAATTGCCAACGCTGGTAGTGGGGAAACCAAAGCTCTGAACTTGGGGAGGATTCGCGGAATACTGGAGTTGGATTGGTGAGGATGGGTAGAGTTGTACCCAAACGTCGCCCAATTCACCTCCACTCCCAAAGCCTCCACCAGTAGCCCACGTGCAAAGTGGAAAGGCAGTACACCACTCATCGGCCCTGGCAACTGTAGAACCCTCGAAAACAATTGTCTGACGTATATTTCGTACGCTGGAACTTCGTGGTCGTTGAAGATGTATCCGAGTGATGAACGCGGCCCCTAGAACGCTGCCAGGGCCTTATGTCCAGGCATGAACTCGCTCGGTGTAACACTCGGAATGACACCCCGGTTGTGTAGCCGCATACACGCTACAAACCAGGGGAGTGATGACGGTTCGACCATAGCCATGTGAAGCAGAGTCGACTTCGTATCTGACCAAGGCAACGGAAGAAATCCGGATTACTTCGTATCTGACCAAGGCAACGGAAGAAATCCGGATTACTGTGTGAACTCTCAGACCTCGGCATCGCAAAAAACCGCGCTCGTTCGAAACGGCCATGACCATATGCAAAACAGGGTAAACTCGACAATGGTAAATGCAGGACGGAGCTGTGATTCTGGAGTGTGAGAAATGTGACCCACAGCAATAGGCAAAGGGAAAGCAAATGGGCACAGTGGATTGAACACATGGACTTCGTAGAAAACGGAAGCAATCACTGTGCCGACAGAGGGCCTGCCCGTGACCAACTTACTTCGTTTCGCGAATGAGCTGCACTTGAAACTGCTCCACGTCTACAGCTGGTGGCTTGGGTTCCTGCGGCAGATCCGACTTGCCGAGGCAAACATGCGCACGCTCAATGCTTTGTGGAACCTGAGCTACGGTGCTCGTGGCAAAGTAGCAAATGTAGTAAATTCTCCACAACTGCACGCCAGAGTGTGACGCACTATACATTCACCTGTGCACACGTCTTCGACCTCAAGAGCTCTCGGACCTCCGGCGATTGTTAGGAAAAGCACACGAAATGGAGGAGAGAACGAGCACAATTGAAACAGCTAATTCCTCTCCAACCACAGCCAATTTCACAAGTGTGACAAGAGAGATCTGCGAAGAGAGAGTAATTCGCACCTGGAAAAGATGAGCCGGGAAGCAGAATGAGAACAATACGCGGAGAGCGAAATGACTCGCGCTGTAGAAGGGAACTCGCGTTCTGCAGGGAGGAAGCTCGCACAAGTATGGAGTACTGATCAACAAGGTCTAGGGGCCAGAAACCTTCTCACGACGTGATGTCTAGGAGTTGCCTGATGGAGTGTGCAGGCCACCACCTTCGCACAATGTCCACTTCATGATGAAGAAAACGAGCCCATTGTCAGTTCAGGGATCCCCAAAATCTGATTTAGATAATCAGTGGAGCCTGCGCAGAATGTCAAATCCCATTGCATGGTAACTTACTACTAACTAATCCAGTAGTTAGTGTGTACAGAATTCACGATTAGTAAAGTCCAAAATTTCACCCAGGTAAAAGCAAGTCCAGAGAGGGGTAACAACGTCATAAACAAATTTCAAAACATATGAACGGCACCGCTTCGGGATTATCACAGATTGTTTGCGAACAGTAACGCGTAGTTCTACTGTGACCGTAAATACGAAATACTCTGAATACCAAAATGGTGTCCTCAAGGTATTGTCCTGCTCGACAGTACGACCGATTGCAGCCTTTGCATGCATAGTTTTTGATGGTTTATGTGAAATTCTGGATCTCGAACAACGTCAGTAGATTCATAATTAAAAGACTGCATTAGAATGAGAAGTAGCGCTTGCGAAAAACGAGGATACAAAATTGCCCACCAAGTTCAGGAGGTCATGCGATAAATTCAGTACTGGTACTTGTACCCGTGTTTCGCTTTCTCTTGACAATCTCGAAAAAGTACTTGAGCGTACTAGGCTCCTCCCACGGTAAGAAAGACAAACTGATTTGGAAGGGAACGTGTTTCATAACCACCTAAAGATGAGGGTTTAGTAGAGAAAAGTGTTCTGTAAGTGATCAGAAGTGTCCTAACAAGGTTTGAGGAGTCTAAAGTACAACAAAGTGTTTTGCTTGTGAATATCCACTAGGGAGGAAGGTCCGCATGCGTTCCTTGAGTCAGCGGCACTGTTCTGAAACTAATAGCATAACCTAACACCATAACGAGGCAACTCAAGTAGAGGGAAGTGTTTCCAAAGTGATCAAAGTGGTCCTAACATGGCATTCAAGTGACGCTTAAGCGGAATAAAGTACTTTGTAAGTGAATCGCAGATACCTAGCGCGCTTCCAGTGAGCTCAATTAAAAGACAGTATTTTGAAAGTATGTAGAAGTACCGAACATGGAACTGGGTAGCTTCACTCAGGGGAAGTGCTTTGTAAGTGATCGAAGGAGTTCTAACAAGGTTAACGGCTTCCGAGGTAACAGTAAGTGTTCTCGAAGTACACAGCCGCAAGTCAGAAGCATAGTTAGCGGGCACAGCGGAAGCTACAGGGATTCGTAAGCGGAAGCAATTAAAGTGAAGGGTCAGGCGCTATGAAACATGTTCAGCCATAGCTTCTCAGACGTGTTAATCTCAATGAAGGGCAAGTTAAAGTCCACTTTAATTCAAACAGATGTGACAGGTACGTCATAACCACTACAGCACGCACCACTTAGCCACGGTCAGTGCACAAAAGTGTTTCCCAAGCGTTAAGAACTCTTCTAAGTGGAACATACCTCTGGAGCACTGTCCGGATGTGGATGCTTGATGTGGCACTGATGCGCTTTAGAGTCCCCGCCGCCATAGCCGCAGCTTTGTACTGCACTTTGTTTCGCATTTTCTGTCGCCTGAGGGTGTTGTCTTTGAATCAATGCAACAGTTTCGAGCGCTCTGACTCCACCGAGTTGCCAACAAACGAATCTGTGCTGTTGTTCTATTCCATGTGCACACAATTCTTAGAACGAGTTTCTTACAAAAATAGACTGTCCTCACCAACCCAATGTCAGACAATATCACCTACAACTACTCTGCGACCACTTAGCAATAAAGAAGGCTTCCAGTATACTTCATTAAACAAAGATGAATACCATTTGAAAGGCTGAACATAATATGATTAGCGTAACAAAGTAGATAATATTTTCCAACGTTTTCAACGACAAGGCAGAATGATATCTAAATGTAACAATGTACAATCTATGAGACCTGACGGCAAGTAAACCCTTGCATGTCACCACAAAAGAGATTGGACACAAAAGTATGAAAACGGAAAAAGGAAAAAAATGAGAAAATGGAGAGAAATTGAAGATTAAAATATAACTGCACAAATCAAAATTGTCAATTGCAAACTCACCGTCACAAAAGTATCGTCCTCCCAGACAAACACGGTGGGAAGCTTAGTATCTTTCTTGATGTAGAAGGGACGCAAAACGTCTAGCCACTCAGGGCCAACCACATAAGTAAATACAAACTTGCGATATGCAGGAGCAACCATTTTCAATTTCTTGATGAACTGCTTGGCTTCCGGAGTACCATCAGAGTCCAGAACAGCTACTACCACTGGACGCCCGTCCTCCTTCACGGGCCTCAATTCTAATTTCCAATTATAGGAGTAACACGTGGAAGCAGATTTTGTGCATCAAATTCCGCTACATCCTCCGCTGCCACAAGCACCAAATTTCAAATCAGCTTAACATCCTCCAAAGACGAAGCCATTTGCCCTGGCGAGCCCTGAAAGCGTCCTGCTAGCAAGTCAATAACTAGCGCCCGGTTAACGTCCCGACCTTCAAAAGGACCATAAAACGTCGCTTTTTCTCCATATTCACCATGCATCACGACAAGGGCAGGGCCCTTATCAAAATCGAAGTCCTCCATGACGTTGTCGGAAAACACTTCCATAAGAGCAAACCATGCCTTGGTCCGGTACTTTTTGGCGAGCTCTTCTAAGTCGATGGCTTTGAAGCCAAACCCAGCGAAGAGGGGAATCTCATGCCCAATGGATTTCACGAAATTTCGTAAGTCTGCTTCGGAGCTCAACTTCTCAATGGAAGGAGCCGACAAACGACTCAAGTAAGATACAATGCCATCAGCTTTTCGAGGACCCGCATAATCTGTAGGGAACCCATTGATGAAAAACTTCAGTGTCGGAAAGGCACTGGCAAACACAAGAGTGAGTCAAAAATAATGCCACCTGAAATTGGTTTCCGGTGCATTTTCAATACAGTTGCTAATACTCAGCCCTGATTGTTCCCTCCATAGAGAAAACCCTTCGACCATAGTAAAAATGAAATCAATTACGCATTCCTTTACCAACACCACGGCTCTTCAGTCCATGGAAAAAGGACAAGTATTGCTTTTTACAATCTACAATATTCATGGCAAAGTGATGTGAATTATCATTACAACAAGATTGAGGACCACAGCACCGATAGATATAAAAACCTAGGTGGCGACAATCATCCCCCGCACATACAGAAATGAATTACACGTCAGCTTTCATGAAGTGATCATGAAAGGTGATCACCGTCCCAGAACTTTTGAATCGTTCCATTTCCATAGAGGCCCTTGACAAGCTAGAGAGCGTTCAACACTTCCCTAGCTAGGACATGGAGTCATATGCTACTAAACCGCATGCAAGATAAAAATCCAAGAGGCAGAAAAGTAAGCACAAGACAATACCTTATTTTGTAGTTCGAGGCAACTCTTGAGTGTTTCTCAGCATCAATTTTAGCCAGAACGATTGGCCTCGAATCCCGGGCAAGCACAGGGGCTGCGATGTCCAGCTGCAAACAAAATCACTCGTCGAAAAAACCAATTAGAAACCGATTGTTGGTTACAATGAGCATAATCCATGAACGAATACCCAGACACAATTCTCTCCTACACAGTGAAATAAATCTGCAATCCCTTTCCCCCGATTCTCACAAACTTACCAAACAACTAAAGTCTAAAACTCTCCTAAACCTAAAAGAAAAAAACCAGGGCCACTGCGAAAAATGAGCTAGTCCGCCTCTGAATATCAAAAATTCAAAGAGAAAACCCAAACCCTGAATGCCTCCGGAGCTGTGATTCTGCCTCTACAGCTTAAGAGTATGCCCAAACATCCAGTCAAGCGAAAAGAAGAACAAATACTCAAAGCCCCCATCTGGCATCAGTCCGAGGTCATCACAACATGAGCGCAGCAACGGAGAGACATGCACGGTTAAGCCCACCTGAGGCGCGAGACGCTTGCAGTGCCCACACCAGGGCGCGTAGAAGTCCACTAGGATGTGATCATGCTTGGCAATTGCAGCGTCTGTGGCTATCATCTGTGAGCTCCACAACACGCCCATAGAACCCACTTGCCGGCACCGCCTCTCCAACCACAGCCTCCTCCTCTAAACCTCCAGCTGATGAAATCACACAAATCACACATACCCAGAAACAAGAAACCCTGATTGATGACAACACCGCCATGGCAAACACACCATCACTCCACAAACCGGCTGAAAACAGAAACGAAGCCCCCCAAATCGCACCCACAAGGGGTACAAGACGACGGTTCCATGTGATATTCTGACCCCCTCCCGGACATAGGCATCAAACTATTCCCGCATCCTCCAGAACCTGATGATCTCTGCGTACCCGTGCGACTCCTCCCTCCCGCCGTCCAGTGAACGAACAAGAGGTCTGCATTAACTGTTAGCGGGAAACAAAGAGGAAATGTGAAATACTTACAGCTCGTCGTAGCTCACTCGTTTGGCGTACACCACGCTATGTAAACCATGAGATGGCATTAAGCGGAGTCATTCTGAATGACTCCTGGTTCTCTTGAAGTACTGGTCATTGGTGCCTTCTGTATTCTCTCACGTCATTGCTTATTGCAATTTCACGGTTTACACAGCGTGGAATTTCGACCAAAAAAATCTTACGCCGAAAATTCATAACTTATTGCGGTAAGATGTAGTACAGAAGGTCTATAGAAAAGGGACAGTCCTACACATTACACCGTCTAGTGCTCTCAAGCACTATATGGAATTTCTGTACACGAAGTAATAGAAGACGTTGCTGTCACTAGACACTTCCTCTCCGAGTTCATACCTGCGCACCTCAGATCACCTGTAAAAGCTAACTGAGCGTAAATTATGTACATCGCAGGGGTCTGCGCTCAATGCGCATTATACGATTGTCGCTCCTCGACGTTGGAAAGAATGGCCTCCCTCGTCTCCTCGGTCATCTTGAATCTAGGATTTCTTTTGCTGCTTTTGTACTGCAACAGCTCAACCTTAGACTGTACCACTAGATGCGAGTAGTTCCACGCTTTGGGCTCATCTTCCAGGAGCTCATACCTGTACAAAGCTGCCACACGCCCCACGCTAGGAAGCCTTCGATAGTATGTCCCACTAATGAGCATTGTGTCCTTCGGCCACGTACAACCCCAGCCATCGGTGAAGGTTGCATTGTTGTTATGCACTGGCATGTCACACAACACCAAAAAAAATCTGTCCCCGTTCTCAGGTCGGTCGGTGTACACCACGTACGTGTCTCCCGTTTCCACTCGTTCAGCCTCTGAGTCTAGGTCGGGTTCGTCCTCGCCCTCGTCCACCAGGCCGTCCTCGAACTGAGCACCCACCTCTACTTCCGGCATGTCTCCCTGGGCCATCAACAAAGTGACTGCAGGGTCCTCGGCGCATGCCTCAGCCGCCTCGCTCGTTGGCATGACTCCCCCCACTGATGATTCTCCCGCAAGTAGCTCGCCTGCTCTCTGTTGCCGGGTCCCCGTCGACGCCCTCTGCCAAATGGACGCAGTGCACAATTCGGTGGGAGTCAGCACTTGGGTACGTTGAACCCTACTCTGGAACACCAACGTGACCAACCCCTAAACCTAAACCGACTTTCTCTCCCAAGTGTCTAAGCATCCACTTCCCCCCCTCAAGCAAACTTGAAATTGAGAAAAGGGTGAGGTCGGTGACTCACAGCAATAGGCGTAAGCGGTTGCAGCACTTGTAATGCCCAATGTTTTACCTGCTCCTGCTTCAAGCACAGCATGGGATTGTCGTCCATACACTCAACACAAAAACATGCAAGTTGTCGGATATGCAAGTATGTGACATTGGTTGGGGAAACTGACGACACCGAGTGAACCGATCGTGTGCCTGGTATCGCTCGGCAGTCCAAGTCCCGAGTTCTGTCCAATGCACCCACCGCAATCAGATGAAAGTATCGAATTAGTCTCCTCCTCGCGTTACCGTAAGCCCGGTGCTCCTCCTGCTCTTTCCGATTGCAAAAACTAACAACATCTGCGGCACTCTGAAGTTTAGTCCTCGAATCGAAATTCATCTCCTCCGCCCTTATCGCACACTTCAGTATGGCCCCGGCCCCATCATGTAGACCCTTTCCATGGCCACTTCCAAAATACGACCAAACCATTCGACACCCATTCTGTAACCCTGGCATCACTGTCGTGGAAGGATACCTACACCCCCACAGAAACAAACAATCATCACGCAGTCAATATGTCTACATCATTGTAACTCCCCCAATGACAATTTACATAACGAAGCATTTACCAATGGGCACGTTACTGAGTACCTTGACACATAATACCAGCACCGCCTGGACTTGAACTGTGCCGCGTAGCCGTCTGACCAAACAATGTGTTCGTTCGGTACGATCCCCCGGTCCTTGATATGCTTCCAATGCAACGCGAAACAATGTTGCACAAAAAGCGTATCATGCTCCATGCCATCACTTATATAGTAGTGATACTCGGTGAGAAGCTTCGGGGCATCAGATGTACGGTCTGCAAGATACACAGGGTTCCACCGGTAGCATATATGCACGAGTATAGTAATTTGGTGTTGTAGCCAGTGCATAGACTGAATTTCCTGATACGGCTGGAAAGTGTAGTTCTCTGCAAAATCAACAGCAGATAAAATTGAATCAGGAGGAAATGTATCAAGCGAGATCTTGTATTGCTCTGCTTGCCACTTGGCAATGTAGTTATGCACAATGAAGGGGCGCAGCTTTTGTGTCAAATACTTCAGGAAGTCTGGAGCCCCCGTAGTCTGATAGATCATTCGTAAGACCTTGTTTTCCTTCCCAGCCTTAGTCACCCCGTGCACCACGTCCTCGAAATTGTGCCACTGCACCATGAGAGGAACAGTAGCGTCAACTTCTCTCGGACAGAGCTGGAGCATGTCCACTCCGCACAGGTCGCAAGTGCCCTTAATGCATTTTGGTGCGTGCCACCCATCCTCCTCCACCGAGCATAACACACTATGCCACATGTCTGTCACCCCAGTGAAGTGGGACAGCTCGGCGTGACAAGCAGCGGGTGCTCCTTCCACTTCCCCGGCCCCTGCACTTCCCGGTCTCCTGCAGACGTCGCACACGCACACACAGTGCCGACCGTGGATCCCCTTACTAGCTGTCCACATATTATTCCACCCAGTTCTCAACTCCGCTATCTCGCATTGATACCTGCAAGCACATGTATTCCGTTCCTTCAACCTCCTCACGTAGAACGGCTTCAGTAGCTCAAAAGCCTTGAGTCCGACCCTGCTTCGCTCATTGGCGTCCCTGAACCTTGCGTGAAATTCCAACTGCCACGAAAATGGAAATCAGAGTGTATTCATCTAATCGCATTATTCAGTACTCTTTCTCATTGCTACTGCACTTCGCGACATCAGCATCCTAGTTCTCATACCAGCGACAAGTCCTAGTCAAGATACTATTGCTCTCTGATCACCATGCACGTCAACGATTGAATTTCCCACCTGATAGGAAAGGAGGCATGCGGAAAGCCAATAATCCGTTGTGTGTACTTGGGAGACTTGCAGGTCATGGGTCGCATGATCCTCGTGCTCCTTTGGACCAATACGTCGCCTCTTCACATCTCGCTTGTTAGGAGAGACGGTTGTCTCATTCTCCCACCACGAGCAGACTGCACCTTCATCCTCCGCACTAAGCCGATCACTCCGTCGCTTTCTATCCCCCCGGCCCAGAGATTTTCCCCAGTTTCATCAACGACCTCACGTCGCTGGAAAGCTTTCCTCACAAGATATCGAGAGGCTCCTAATGCTTTGCAAATCCCTTGCACAAAATCGCCTTTTGAGACGGCAGCGGTCAATACAATGTTCCTTACCTTAGATTTTCCCTGAATGCATGTAGACCGTATTGTTTGTAATGCCCCTCTCAAACTTTGGACCATGGTGGTTGCCACAGAGCGCAACCTCTGAACAGCCGTCGTTACCTCAGGATCAACCCCCTTGATGCGCTCATCTAAGAGCAACTTGTGCAACACAACTTTTTTTTCTTCCTCTGTGAACCCTCCCTCGAAGATGTCCACCAACTGATTAGCACCCTTGGAAGCTGACCACGAGCATTTCCGGTTGCGTGGGGTCAGATTCTCCCCGTCAACATCGCCGCCCTCGTCACCCGTGGAGTCAGCTCCCTGAGCATCAGTGATGGTTTCCCCCTCTAGCTGTGCCCCGCTGGGCTCATCGTTCGCAATATCATGCTCATTCTCTTCCCCCTCCACATCCCCAATATCCTCCGGCCTATCCTCATCATTAATTCCGTTCCGTCCTCCCGATGGTCCTGCGCCGTTCCCATCCTCTCCGCGAGCCACACCCGCATCCACAGCGCTTCGCGTTCGCCATTTCCGATGGAACTCCGGTTTCTGCTCAGCCCTGCTCAATCCGTCAATTCACATCTTTAACTGTGAGACTGACCCGAAACCTAAACCGACTCTCATTTACGCTATTCTTCCACTACTGTAGCGCACTTAGATGTGCTGGAGAGAAGCTCCCGCGCTGAAGCCCCCAAAGCACACCTCCAGTATGGAAAATAAAGAAAACAAAACCACACAGCAGCTGCGAATTTAAATTCGCACACATTGCAATTCCAAGTACTCGGAATAGCAGAAACCCTAAACCCTCACCTGTGGACACGAAGATGCTCCTCCTCGTTCCACTCCCGCGTCTCCATCTCCCGACGACGGTTCATTTCCATCCTCTCCTCCCTCCGCGCATTACGGGAGCATTTCCCATGCTTATTCTTCTTAGTCCCCATCTTGAACAATGACATTATTCACAGAACCCCTCAGTTAGCCCCGACTGTCAAACACCATGGCCATCTGATGACAGGGCTCGCTACAATGAATCTGAGACAAATGCTGGCACCTCTTCATCAGTAGCTTCGCCAAAATCATAACAATTTAGCACGGACGAAATGAATCAAGGCAATACCTAGTACCATCAGGGTAAATTGTGTATGATCCAACTCAGGGCTCGTCAGAGAAGTGTAAATCTAGAACGACCTCCCGATAACCACTAATTCAATAGCCTCGACCACACATCAGAGAGGAAACGCAGCACAGAAACTCGAAAAGTACTAACAGGAAAATGCCCAACATGTCTCCATGGAAGCTAATTGAGATATGGGCAGATTGAATACCTCACCACCCCAAAACAGAGAAGCCGTTCCACAAGCTGATCGCAAGTGAAATGGCGCCCAACTGACGTCGCTCAATTTTCTGCTGCAACTTCACGCCCCTTCATGTGAGCCCCGTCTGGATTCGGGCATGGCGTTGGACATTCCTGGTGCGGTTGGAGTGCTGATTTTCAGTCGAACACGAAATATCTCAGAACATTTCCTTATGCAAAATGCATTAGGAGACGACGACTTCACATGGTACAAGCATGCCCCACATGAACATCGCGGACTTAACCATATTGCAGACCCGTGTTCATCGAGACTACGAGCTGGACACTTGTTGAGGACCAGAATCGGAACTCAGAGAATTGAAAACCCACTACATTTGTATCCAGTCACTGCAGAAAACCGCGCATTAGTTAATCGGTCGAGTTTACAACTTTCCCCTGAGCCCTAAATTCAAGTTGGATACAAACCTGTCGAATTACAGAGTATTCATCTTCGCCCGACATCGTTGGCTGCTGCTGTGGAGCGTCCTCAAGCACTCCCCGGGATCCATTTCTGCCCAAGGCGTTTATCCGAGCCACATAACCCTAAAGTCGTAATGCGCTACTCCGACATCACCAGAAACGTGTACCTTAGCGCGCCACTGCACGTAGTCATGTTACACTCTACAGGACTCCACTGCAAGACATCAACACTGGTCGGATTCTTCCCTCGTCATCTCCATCGCTTCACAGTGCAGGGAAACCCTAATCGCCAGAGAACCCCAAAGCAGAACTCCAGACCCTTGCGTTGCTAACCTCTCGGCACTTCCACTGTGAACCCAAAACGCTTCACTTTTTCGTGCCGTCTAAGCATCTCTTCGGAATCATCCCTAAACTACGGGCACATAGCACTACCCCTACTCCGGACAATCACTCACTCAGGGAGCCCATTGAACTTTGAATAAAATGTGGAGTTTTGAAAAAATCCTGGCATTCCCTAACTGCGTGTGACGGCTGCACCGTCGCATCAGCACTTGGTTTCTGGCCCCGCACGGTAAACATCCTTCTCATGCAGATGGCATTAATGAGGTTCCCATGAACCTGCTCACCTACCGGGAAGGTCGTGGCGCTCTTCCAAGACACTTGTTTTCCAGTTCCACTTTTTGCAAACTGAATTTCAAGTGAAATCTGATTTTCAAATATATGATTTCCTCACTTTTTGTTTTTCGGTCCCCTCCACATTCCAAATATGTAATCAAAAATATATTTCAATGCCACAAGATTTTCCAACTACCCCCTAAAAAGTTTTCCCAAAAACAGCACCACAAAAACGTCATGGCCGTACTTTTGGACCGCACATAACTTCGTACAACGTATGTCGATTCATTTTTAGGACCGTAATTCACAAACGGAGGGGACCGTGTTCACTTCAAAGTGCTTGCGGACAATGGATGCCACCGTTCAAATCACTTCTCCAAATGACTGCATTTACTTTGTTTGACTTTAAGGTAGTCATACGGCATCATAAAAGTAGAATCTTCTCATGAAATTTACCGAGCTTATAGGAGTTCAAGTCTACTTTCAATACCCTAAATCATTTTTCAGAACTTGTAAATTGTGATGCCACTTTCTTTAGTGTATGTGAGAGGGGCTGAAATTGGCAATGAGCTAAGCACTTTTGTGGTACACTTTATTGTGCTTCCCCCCTTTCATAATTTAGAATTAGTGGTCAAATTTAGTTTCAATTCACAATGTTCTTTTTATGAAGATGCCTATAAGCTACCGTATGACACCCTGGAAAGTGACTAAAATGCTCAAAAACTACACCAAAATGCTCAAAATCAGCTTTGAGCTTTGAAAAACAGCACACTTCATATTCGCTTCCTTATGATCACATTTTGCACTTTGTGGTCCACTTTATTGTGCTATTCCCCACTCCAATGGTGTCCCCTCGCGGAAGAGGCGTTTCTGCTCCAGCAAGGCATCGGCGGTATCCGCTTCCAATGTAGCTACGTCCTTAAGTCGGCACTTCTCCAATACCGCCTCCGCATTGTCTCTCTCCTTCTGAATCGCTCTAAGAACCTCTGCCCCGGATCCCGCTGCTGCTACTGTATCCTTTGCTGCCTTTTGTACTGCTTCAACCGACTGTGGCCACGCCAATATCGAAGATGATCCAGTGGACAAGTCCCTGATGATTCCGCAAAGAGCAACGGGGTCGAGTTTATGAGGATTCTTCATCGCTGTCGCAATTCGCCTACTTCAACGGCCTTGTGCTTCAGGTATCCAGTTGACTTCCAATCCATGGACCAAGGTCGCGGTGGCAACCTTCAAGAAGCGCATGTAATAGTACTTATTGTCTGAGCTATATCCATAAACCTGGTAACAATGTGTGGAGAATAGGCCGTGTGCTCCTTGTCAGTGCAGTTGGTGATCTCGAAGCTGTTCGGTTGACTACCGACTCTCCAGACCTCCTTGATGTCAACTTCCACAATCTGGGATATACTTTTCCAACGTCATCAACCATCGCATCATGGTCGCACAAGCCAAGATGTTTGCCGAAGAAGTTGTCTTTGTACTCAGCTTCACGGCCTGCAAGTGCTGGCGCTACCTCAAGTATCTGCGCTTGTACCGTCCTACAGATGCCCGTGAGGAAGATTGCTACATCCCACTCCGAGTTCAGTACTTCGTAGGCCAGCGCCACTTCGGCCAGTTCAGTTTTGAGCTGCATAAGACGTCCCCAATCCTTCCCCTTCATCGCTCTAATCTAATTTTGCCGAGCATCTCCTCACTCGCTTGCTTGGAGTGCTCCCGGTCCTAGACTTGTGGTGCCTATGCTGCACCATCGCGACGAATCAAAAGTGCAATTGCGCCGCAACAGCGATAACAGTTAATGCGGTGATACAACAACAACAAGCAAATGATAAGTATTAGCAGCAAAGATAGAAGAGAAGGAATGATGAATTAACCTTGATCGGGCCCTTCACTTGAAGCAGAGTTTGAGCCACAGCACACGCACTGCAATTTTGGAGGGAGGTGACGATGGTTGTGCCTTTGGGTGCATGTTGCCGTGGATTGGAATTTCCATGTGGGAGATGTGACATTCAGAGAGACAACATGATGTATGTGCAATTAAAAAGACTAGAGACCTTGGAGCTTCAGCCGCCAGCATTTGACTGATGCCAATGATTAGACATGATATTCTCCAACAAGCCTTCTCTTCAATGCTGTGATGTGATACTTATGTCCACTTTGGCACGGTGGATAATCCTTATTTGCTATGATGTTTTATGTTTAATTCTACATTTTCATTATTTAAAATAGTAAATTGGTGGATTTGTTCATGAAGTCGAAGTACTCTCCATTGTCGACTGGGCTTTCACTTGTCACTAATAATTCTGGCTCATACATACGTTTTGTACTCTAAAAATGCATCAATTCCTTTAAATTGCTCATTCTTTAGTTAAGTACAAGTTCCGTGTGACTAAATATTGTCAGGGTCAGAACCTATCATAACCGCATGTCTATAGAACAATTTTTTAAGCAAAACGTAAAAGTAAATTCGTGATTTTTATTTTTATTTTTATTTTTTGTTTTTTGAAACTTGTGATTTTGATGTGCTGGAGCAAGTTTTCTACATTGTAATTCAAAGAGTAATATCCAAGAATAAAGGAAAGTGTTCCACCTAAGTTAACCATGTTAGGATTAAATATATTATCTGTGCTACATTCTAATGTGTATTTTAAAACTCCAAAAGAATAGAATAACATATTCATATGGATCGGTTCACTTTAGTGGTTCTTCTGAATAAAAGATTCATAGAGTCTAGCAGTTATTCAGTCTAGAAGAACCTTAAAACATAAAAAACCACCCCATCCCCCTCCCCCCTCCAAAATTCCACGTAGTATTTTGCACACGACGTTCTAGGGGTCACAAGAGAGATGTTGGCCCCTTCAGCAATTTAAACGTGGACAAAAAATAAATTGATAATCGACCAAATAAGAATGATTTAAGAACTCTATTTTTCAATGACTTATCATGTAAAGCCATTAACCAATACATTGATGGATCTAGTAAACAGAAATTTGAATGTCTATTCCGGATATTCCAAGGCCGGAGCAAAGAAGGGTCAAAACAATACACATAATGTAAAGGGGGTCAGTACTAGGTTAAAACATTACCCATAAAATGAAATTCAGAAGAACCACTAAAGTGAACCGATCCATCATTATTGGGTCCGGCACTATACCCAATTAGAGAAGCAAAATCAAAAGAGGGAGAAAGGAGAAGCAGAGAAAATAACGAAATTAAAGAAAGAGATTGAATCAGGGGTGGGTTCCGAAAAGTATCCATAAAATGAAATTTAAAATAAACCAAGAAGTGAACTAAGGCTTGTTTACAAAGTTTGCCAAGAGGTTATTGGGAAATTTAAGAAAGTGTAATTAGACTAGAAAGAAGGATGAAGCAGAGCAAATTCCACTTTTAAATTAAAAGTTAAGATTCTAATACACGTTCATGGTCAGAAGCATATCTAAAACACATCATTAATGAGAAACCCAGAAGTGATCCATATGCAACATACCAAATTGTGCAAAGAAGTTGGGGGAAATAAGATATGACAATAAGCTTAAGCATGGGGAAAAAAAAAAAAAAATGAAGGAGGGGGGGGGGGATTACAAAGGTATGTCAAAACAATAACCCAGATAATGAAATTTAAAGGAAAAAAGCAGGGTACTAATTCGTCATCATTGGGTCCGGAAGTAGACCCAATTAGAAAAGAAAAATCATAAAGGAGAGAAGGGTGAAGCAGAGAAAAGTACCAAATTGAAGGAAGAGATTGAATCAAGGGTGGGTCCCAAAACCTATCTCTAAAATAAACCAAAAAGTGAATTATTCTTTATTTCCACAATTCGCTCAGAGGTTCTTGGGAAATTTAAAAAAGTGTAATTAGCCTAAAAAGAAGGATGAAGCAGAGCAAATTCCAAGCTTATTGCAGTGGAAGGGACCTAAGAGCATCGCCACGCTTGCACTGCAACGGGGAACTTCAACGGCCCTTGAGGGGCCCGGCCTCAAAATGCGCCCCACCGCATCCTATTAAACGGCATTCTTCAGCCAGGGCCCTCCAAATACGAGACCCGGCACGGCCAACGACAGTGCGCGCGCTCCTCCCTGCAAGTGCACAATCTTATCGTTTGACCAAATCTTATCTGTTGACTCTGTCTGTGACGATGGTGGGAGCGGGAGCAGGCCGAAGGCGCCAGGAGCAGCAGGCTGCGGAGGTGCCTGTGACCAAGAACACGAAGGGAAAGAAATTCGCAGCTGAGGAGGAGCGTCAGCTGTGTCGTAGTGTGATAGCAATTAGTCAGGATCCGATTGTAGGTAACCAACAGAAGTCCAACGCATTCTGGGACCGAATCTTTGTTCACTACAACGAGAATCGGCCTGCTGGTGAGAGACCTGCGAGGTCACTGGAAACGAAGTGGGGGCTCATAAAACACGATGTGAGCAAGTTCTAGGGCGTCTTTCAGCAGGTGTTGCGCACGAAGACGAGCGGGACGAGCTTGGCGGACGTGCTGAAGAAGGCCCACGAGTTGTACCAGATTAAGAGCTCCAAAGGTGCCGAGTTCAGCTTTGAACACTGCTGGGAATTTGTCCGGGAGGTGCCACGCTGGGCAGACGGCTGGAGCCAGCCCAAGCCACCAACGCCGAAGAGGAAGGAGCCCTGCGATAGCAGCGATCGAGAGAGCCACAGGGAGGACACCGGGACTGTGACGGAGGGGGCGCCAGACATGGACGAAGCCAGGCATTTCAGAGGTCGTCCCGGAGGCACGAAGGCTGCGAAGGAGGTCGTGAGGCAGGCCAAGGTCAAGGAGGGGGCCGCGTGGGCGCAGGCCACTGCGACGCAGCTGATGGCGGAGGCGACGAGGAGGAAGGCGGCCTCGATGGAGGATCAGAACCTGCTGCTGCTGTTCACGTCCCCGGAGTCCCTCATCACCCCAGAGGCGGTGGAGTACCTGCGGCTTCGACGACGACGGGAGGAGCTCCGCAAGCTGCAGCGGCGCCTAGCCGCGGAGGAGGAGGAGGAACGGCGCCGGAGTGAAGCCCCGACGGTAACTGCTGAGACGTCCCCCGTTCCAGCAGATCGGATCAGCGATCCAGCAGGGGGAGATCAGACGCAGGACCCGATCGGCGATGCAGCAGCAGGCTTCGGCCCTCCCTGGACCCGATCAGTCGCAAGCTCCGATCAAGCATCACCCATCACCTGCGACACCGAAGGCATTGACGATGACCAAGACTGGCTGCAGATGTCTCATGTCGACAGTGACCAGCGCACGCAGTGGCAGTCTCTTCGTGATGGTAGTTTCCAACAGCATTGGACTCATGCGGCACAGGAGCCCATTGACCTCGACCAGTATAGCCAGGATTCAGCAGGAGAGAGTCATGTACACATTGGATTGTCTTTGAATGATTCATCACATTATCATTAAATACAACAAATTGCTAACGCAGAGCAAGCATGGCGATGCTCTTAAACGTCCTTATTTCTTCTGTTCGACTTCATGTGAGTGTCACTCTATCTGTGTTGTTGCTGCTCATCCTCTGGAGCCTCGGAGCCAGCCATGGGTGCCATCCGTGCTTACCTCGCCGTCTACAACTGGCTGCTCTTTGCAGGATGGTATGCTCCACATCCCCCTCACCTTCCAAGGCTTTCATTTTTTTCGTCACTTGGGTTGAGGTATTCGGGTTATTGCAAGTGATAACGCATTTTTGGTGATAGGAGGTAGCTTTGTGGAATTTTCAAGTAGTTGGGGTCCTTTTCTGATATTGCAGTGGATGGTGGTTTAATTGATTTCAGTTGTTTTTTTTTTTTTTTTTTTTTTGGGGGGGTTGAGCTTTGATGGTTTGGCGGAGTGAACGAGGAGCCGAATGTGAGTCGCTGATTATTGGAGATGTGGGGCGTATGTGCTTGGATGAGGAAACAGATGGGAAATGGAAGGGTGTGGGTTGGCATTGTACGCAGGTCATAGTGTTTCAAAACCTTCAACGATTCCGGTGATCTGTGTGTGCTTTGGTCGTCCCTGACTAGTAACATATCCCTGCACATGCACAATAAATAATTAGAATGTAACATGGACATGTACCAAAACTGATACAAGGGTGTATGTTAGCTGAGAAGTTGTTTCATGTGTGACAACAAATTAAGCAACTTATCTGTGCATGGAAAGATGCATCAACGCAATGGAACTGAATACCTAAAAAGCACAGGAACTTGTTATTAAAAACAAGAAGCATGTCAGCAGAACCATTACCAGACTAAATGAATATATGATTTGTAATTGATTATTACATATATGTATGAAGATTATGTATTCCTACTTACAATCCTAAAAAGTAAATTAAAAAAAATAAAAACTGGAAAAAGATGGACTGGGGACCCCAGGCCCATGGACTGGGGACCCCAAGCCCTTGGACTGGGGTTGTTACTCTAAAAAACTTGAAGTCACATGTAGTGATTGAAAACAAGAGGTCTGGAATTTAGTTTAATTGGCTATATATGTATGAAGATTATGTATTCCTACTTATAATCCTAAAAAGTAAATTAAAAAAAAGTAAAAACTGAAAAAAGATGGACTGGGGAGGCACTGGGACTAAGGACCCCAGGCACTGGAACTGGGGACCCCAGGCACATGGACTGGGAACCCCAGGCCCATGGATTGGGGACCGCAGGCCCTTGGACTGGGATTGTTATTCTAGAATATTACACGTAGGGCAAAGGGCTAATAAAATTCTTATATAAAAGTTACCTATAATTTCAATGTAAGAATTGCTCAATTTTAGATTTAAAAATGAAAGTGAAGCTTTAATTGAAATTAATCAAGGCTCATGTAGAATATACTAAGACCATTTTATCAGTTCGCTGATCACTCTGCTCTGTTCAATATCAGTTCTTAGACATGATATGAAATTCATGGGGCAATGCAGCTGTGAAGTAAATCTCTTTTTTCTTGTCATAGGAGGACAACTTTGTTTTGAATGGAGTTTTTTGCACATACATGAAAAGACTATTAAAGCTTCAAGTAAATGGCAAAGTCGTTGTTCTTTTGCATCTAACGAGGTGAAACATAAAATATGAACATCTGAATAATCCATACAATTGCAGAATAGATAACCAGTACATTGCAAGTGACACATCAACAATAGCAGTGTAGCAGCTCTCGGCATGACACCAATTCTCTTGCAACTTTAAAATGGACAATTCACAACTGGACATACAACTTATGCCATATTGGCACCTTTGATTGCCCACAGGTGTTCTATGAGGTCACCCCGCAAGCTGAAATGAGTGTCCTGGTTCTCTAATTTAACTGTACTAGTGATTAGCTGGTCGAATGTCAAGCCTCTCTGCAAATGATCTACCCTAGCATGGACGTCACCATCACGATCTCCAAAAATGTCATCTAATCCTGCAACATCGAACTCGTCTTCCAGGATCATGTTGTGAAGTATGCAGCAAGCAAACATAATGTCACTGATCACGTCCAAACTCCACTGTCAACATGGATTCTTCACAATCGCAAAACGGCCTTGTAAAACACCGAAACACCGCTCTACATCTTTGCGCACAGCTTCTTGTCGCTCTGCAAAATGAGCGCGCTTCTCATCGGATGGCAAGGCAATCGACTGTACGAAGCAACTCCACTGCGGGTAGATGCCGTCTGCAAGTAAATAGTATCGATCATACTCGCAACCATTCACTACATAATGCATGTCACGGGCCTCACCCGTGAGCATATTGTGTATCAATGGTGAGCGATCGAGTACAGTAATATCGTTATTTGATCCAGGTAGACCAAAAAAAACGTGCCAAATGTGTAAAGAAGCATCTGCTATAGCCTCGAGAATTATCGACTTCTTCCCGTCTCGATCTCCAAAATCCCCTTGCCAAGCGACGGGGCAGTTCTTCCACTCCCAATGCATACAGTCGAGTGATGCAAACATGCCGGGAAATCCTCGGTCCGAATTAATCTGGAGCTGCTTCTCATAATCTTCTCGTGTGGGCTGCCGCAAATGATACTCGCCGAATACTGCTCTCACTGCGACACAGAACCTCTTCAAGCAGACCATCGCTGTGCTCTCACTAACTAGACAGTACTCATCTGTCGCATCTGCAGAAACCCCGTAGGCAAGCATACGCAACGCACATGTTATCTTCTGATGCGAAGATAATCCCATGAGTCCACATGCATCAACCTTCTGAACGAAATACCTATCCTGTGCACAGATCTTCTCCATGATCTCCATGAACAAGGAGCGACGCATTCTGTAGCGCCTCCGGAATAATGCCGGACCAAAGACAGGAGTGTCACAAAAATAGTCCAAGATCATCCTCTTGTGCATCACCTGTCGCTCCCTATCGATGTTCCACTTCCTCCCTGGCCGTGAGCCACCTCGCACCCTAGGCAACGGCTCCTCATCAACTCCACCACCGAACTGCCCCAATACCACCTGAATGTTGAATTCATCTTCCTCATCGTCCTCCCGGAAGTGACGTCGAGAAGCAGCCACCCTCTCCCTCCATGCGTCCATGCTGTGCAAGAGTGAGCAGACAGAGACTTGAGAAGCTCACAGCGGTTGGGATATAAAGGTGGTCACGGTGGGCCACAGTGAGCAAAAATAGGACTAAACCGCGTTGCAGTGGCAGACACGCTGTGCAAGGCTGGGGACACGCTCTGCCCACGGCCCTCTCACTCAAGCCAGGTCCCGGTAAGAGTGTCTTGCAGTGGCTCGTTTACCGAGCAAGCGTGGCGATGCTCTAAGCAACATTCTAGTGTTAGTACTACAGTCTTATAAGACCCCTAATTATACCCCCTGGTTGCAGCATTGAGTGTGTACCGCGACAAGGAAATTCTGAATGAGGTATTCCTTTCGAGGCTTCTAGCACGCCAGAGTCGGATTTTATCCTTTCATGTTTTCTTTCTCCTTATTCCCTAGTTAAACTATCTTGGGCATGGATGTGTAATCAATGGGTTAATTTCCCTCAAAACGGCTGCTAAATCTAAAATAATACTAGGTGCCCGGTATTTTGTACATGCGCAATGAAGGACTTGGATTCACATGGAGACATGGTAGACTCAGTTTCATTATTCCTATTCATTGCTAAGAAAGAAAAAAGACTCAGAAACCCTGCTTGACTCTATTTCTACGAGTTTATTCAATTAAAGCCATGAACTTTAGAATAAACGTGTCGCAATGTATTAGTTTTGCATTCAAAAGGAAGCGTAAAATACTATAGAGCAGGGTGTAATGATATCTCGAATAACTAGTCAGAAACGGCTTAGTGATATTTGTTTTGGTATTTCAAAAAAATTCACAAAGGATAAAAAATGATTATAAATAATCTAGAAATACAGAGGCAGTAGTTCAAGAGTGCGTCATTGGGAGTGCGCATAGGCTTGCCGTGTGACAGGCTGTCAGCCACGACCAATACCTCGTAAGGAGTGTAAACCAAACATTCATTGTCCGTTGACGATATCATCTGATTCAAAATACTGACTGGAAAAACAGAAATGAGGAGAAATACAAGCCGTATATGTATACATCATCCAAACTATACCACTTGAAATATCATCCACTATTCCTTCCATTGAAGTACATACAATGTGAATATAGAATACAAAAGACTATCAAATACAATATACAATATTTTCCGCATAAAGAAATAAGGCTTAGTTTGAACAAATGAAAATTTTGAACGGATATGGGAATCTAGTGGAGAGTGGTTCCAATTGAAGGATCGCATGGCGCGGGCGCCAACTGCTCAAACTAGCTCAGAAGTGACCAAGTATGCCCATCCAAGAGCATATGCTATATTATGAAGCTTCAGCAATCCAGAGATACAAAACAAGTTAATATAAGATTGCAGCGGAATCAAGTTAGCATTTGTTCCCAAAAAAGAGAAAGATATTGAGAACGGATTAAGGTAGCAGAAAACGGCATTGAAGACAGAGAAAGTATGAACTAAATCATAAAGAAACTTTGAATGACAATCCGACAACACTCATTCAATTAAAATCCCCTGAAAGGGGCCCATCAGAACTAAAGTATCCTTGAAAACCAAAAAGTGTGCAATTCGAAAAATAAAGCCTTTGCAGTACCCTCGCTAACAAGGACATTGGCATTGCAAGAACAGAACAGTTTCATCGAAGCGAAGATAATGCAATTCACTGGATTAAAGAACTAAAAAGTGCTTGCATTCAATGACAATAGCTTGCAGCATTACAGAACAGACTAGTGAGAATTAAATACTATTATCATAATTAATATCCAATACAGATGTCCAAAGGTCCGAGTGGAGTCACACGTTATCCGCGCCAGCGCCAACTGGCAAAAAAGTTCGCAGCAAAAGACCATAAATATGCAGCAATATAGGATCACGAGGCCAACTTGGTACTCTATACCTTTCAATACTTGTGGGTGGTGCCAACGTCATCTGAAGGTTGATTAGGCTGACCAGTTTACAAGAACTAGCAAATCAGGAACATATACATATTCAGTAGGTGATGATGGCCTTGTCAATGTAATGTCAACTAAAACAAGCTTGCACTAGTGTATAATTCTGTCATCTACAACATTCAGATCATAACACCTGGGACTCGAATTGGACTTATCAACGACAGCAATCAAACTAAATTGTATGGGGAACAACTCTCACAAGCCCAAACGAGGCATTATCAATGAGCAAGTGATTGCAACATTTCTAAAGCTCACAATGCGTAGGCTAGATTTCAACTTCTTCTCACTCTTGACCTTCAGTAAGTAGGTAACAAGCAGTACCACGATGAACCCAGGTCCGAATGCTCTCATCCAATAGCCAAAAATGCAAGACTTGCAAAGTCAGGCGTCCTCTTGCGCAATATCCACGTCAGCTTCAACCGAACAATCTTTCAAGAATACTTGGAAGGATACAAGACCTACCTCCAAAGCAAGGATGTGTCCGCCACTGAGATCACAGACGGACACAAATGACCCTACGGCCGCAAGCAAAGGGTTAGAATCAATCGAACTACTTTGCTAGTTAGTTTCCATCGAACTTGTTTAGGGGCACCAGTTTGAATAATCATACCGAATCTAGCTGTCAAGCCTAGCACCGCGCTTCCCCTTTCGGTGCAGATCGCAATCATGGATTCCATAACGAGGGCGACTTCTGTTTTGATCCCCGGAATGAGTCGACCCCATCCACTCGCAGAAGGTTTTCGTCAGTGAGAACATTTTGAAGAAAATCAGATTGGTCTGGGTTCCAGTCCATAACCTTACTCGCAATTTTGTTGAAATGGAAGGCTTCGTTTTTCATGCTCTTCTTTTGTAGAAGCTTAGCCTTGAACAAGCGTTTCTGAACAAAGTCAAGGCACTAAATCAGTTAGGATAAATCCAAGAATTCAAAATTATTCCACATGAATACCATCTTTATCAAATTTCTTACCCAGGCTGGAGTGAATGGTCTGTGATTCACAACGTAGAACATTTGCACACAATCCCAATCTTGAAGCAGACTGTGGTCATCGAGCTCCTCTGCTGGCACAAAGAGGAGGAGGAATCCGGAGTCTGATAAAACCGCTTTAGCAATGTGAATTATGGCTGCAAAAGTAGACTTCTTCACCATGTTCCACGTTGGTACTCCTCCCAAGATACCAAGCACCTTATTATCGTCCGGTGTGTCGCAAATGATCAAATCGACACAATTGGGGCTAGCTACCCCTCTATGCTGCCGGAGCTTACCACTCTTGATTTGACACGTACATAACACTTTAGTAAGAATAATTATGTCAAAAAGGCAGAGAATAGAGGAACTAGATTAGGTCGTTCATGAAAAGGATGAAGCAAATGGCGTTGGCGTCAATACGATGGAACAAATGATGTCAAAATGATAACTACTGCTTGCTCTAAGGATTTGCTTCAGCGGTGTGAAAGGATAGGGCCTACAGCACCCAAACCGCAACCTAATCCGAGTGTGAGACCGTGACACCCGATACGATGAGCAACCATACTTTGTGCAACTGATGGTCATGTGCAACCATTGAATTAAAGAAATAGGGATTGCTCATGATGCCGGCGCCATCCGGACCACAGCTTCTAAAGATGGTGGCGTCTACTATGGATTCGAATGGTCCTTCATTCTCTTGTTTGGACACTCCTAAGTCCTGACTGTTGTGCGTCAAAGAGATGTACAGATATTTCACGCATCACAATACAACCAACGGCATGGGAATTTCACCCAGTAAATTAAATCAAGTGAACATACTACTGCTGCAGCACCGATGCTTGAACAACCCAGCTGTACACATTGTATGAATCTCAACGGCATTAATTCACAATTTCTACAAGGATGATGATGTCCGGTGCAGTTTTAATAAAGCGGAAACAAAAAAACCAAGAACTGATGAAATCTAATAGCTTTGTACCGAGAAGCTTGAAATAAATGAAAGACCCTAACATCTAACGGTGGAGTGATCCGGTTAAAATATGAGAAAATTTTGTCTTATACACGTATTCAAGAAAACAAATCATTGGACGAAATCCTACAAAGCCAAACTGCTGCAATTTGGAACCAAATTGCCTTGACGTGAGCGCCAGTCTCGAAGGAGCTGCATTAAGAAGCCACTGCAAGGAGGCAAAACCGCAAGATCGGATATATAATTTCATTTAAATTCGGATTGATAGAGGAAATAAAAAAGATAGATCACTCACCTACTCTATGCAATTAGAAAACGTGTTGAACATAGAATGGTCAATGCCGTCGAAGAGCGACTCAAAGGCTATATTAAGGGACAATTTGATTGTCTTGGCAACGCCTTCGATTGGCAAGGCCATATATTTCACGAGCGGTACAACATCCTTGCTAGATTTGGGTCCTCTTCTCATATTCTTCGAAGAAGGTCGTTTCTGAGGTGCGACTTGAGTGTTTAATGCGTCATCCTCGTCTTGTGGAACTGCCTCCTTAACTGTGCAAGGCCGCAATGAAGGACCTTGTCGAACGCCCTCCGTTGGCTCACCCTGAGTCTTCTTGACTGTTGGCGCACCCTCAGTCTCCCATAGAAATTGTAACTCATCGTCTTCGTCTTCAAGGGCAGTTCTCATTTTTGACACATCCCCAAGAACACCTCTTATCAAATCCGTTGCGCCTTTGTTTTGCGAAATATCCCCGCGTTTTGATGATTCAATCATCTCCTGCAGCTCAATAGATAGAATGGGGCCATAATCGATCATCAACCCATTGTTAATAGCTGGCACGTAGACATAATCAACTCTACCTTCAAGCGCACTAAGTAGTCCTGACGATGGGGTGAAGGAATTTTGATCTACCGTAGCACGGACGCCATTTGGATCGCAACTTGAGTTGTCAATCTCTGCCTTGTACATCTACAGTGTCTCCGAGAGCATCGCAGCCTTCTCAGCGAGTGGCGCTTTCATTGTAGACTTGATCTGCATAAGCAACTGATTTTGGATATACTTGATGGCGGAGTTGATGAAGCCGGTAGCACCTGGCAGGTCCTTAATATACCATCCCAGGCCCCTCAAATGGGGCGGTTTGAAACAATCCCTTTGCCCTTGGGTGAAGCAACCGTCCTCAGTACAACGTAGCCAGTCCACAAAGACAGAGAAGTCCGTTAAATTCCCGGTTTCATTTTTTATCAGAAGTTGCTCACATAGCCACCGCACAAATTGCATGCCACTCCTTTGAACGGCTTTTTCTCCCAACTCGTACTTTGGCTGATCCTTTGAGTTCTTGTGGCGCAGTGGCCCTTTTTGTAGTGTGAAAATCTCAAGAAAAGAATCTGTTAAACCCAAATGCAATGACACCGTCAAAATACTCCTCCAGCATCTTCATAATGTCTTCATTTGTCTTCATGCGGAGGTTTCTAATTCGTTTCTCCAGCTTGGGTTGAAGACCTCATCTACCCTCAAAAATAATTGTGAAAGCGAACAAATGAAGCACTGCTCAACGAAGCCATAGTCAAACCCATTGGTTACAACAAGCGCAAGGGAAACTACCACTGAGCACTTTGCAAGGGAAACCACCACTGAGCACTTTGCAAGGGAAACTACCACTCTCGGACATAGGTGATGGCCCCTGCACCATCTGCCTAGTAAGACCGACACACATGACAAAAGGATACTGAAACTTAGACAATTAGATACTTTCAATCCTTGAACTCTAGAGAAGATACGTAAAAGAGTAAAAACAAGCCGGAACAATTCATCTATTAGTCAAAGGGAATGGATAGTCCTAGTTGCACTCTAGAACGTCATGCTAGGCATGCATTCGAAGAAAATGGCTCTCGACTTTAATCCGCCCCAAACATTTCAAAGCATGGACGAAACATAAAGGGATCTGACAAATTGGAGAAGAATCGAATCGGTTTTCACTGTTTTCCTTTGTTCCTTTGTGCTGGTTTTCACCTTGCGCTTCACTTGGTAAAGTCTAGCTGCTGTGGATGTCTAAAATGCATCAAGTCATTTTGGACTTAACAAAGGATACTACCCCTCTTAATCAAGGGTGATGGCGCCTGCGCCATTTAAGAAGTAACATCAACTCGAATGACAAAAGAATGCTGGGATTGAGACAATAAGCTAGTTCCGAAATCTGAAATCAATGAAGACAAATAAAACCGTAAAAAAACAAGATGCAATGTTACATATAATTCTGTTTGCAACTGAGCAGTTCCTGTTGCTTTCAAAAACCTCCTCCTAGACAGGCATGTGAAGGAAATGTCTCACGAATTCCAACAAGAACAAACATCTCAAACTTGAGACTCTAAAAAGTGGATTTGAGCTATGAAAGAAAAATCGAAGCAACTTGCTGTATTCTAACATCCACGGCTGGTAGTCTATACCACGGGAAGCGCAAGGAATAAATTAGCACCAAAAAATGAAGTACTTGTTTGATGAAACTCTAGACTTAAGAATCAATACTACCTCTCTCGGATCAGGGTGATGGCGCCTGCGCCATCAGGAAAGTAACACCCAGGCAAATGACAAAAGGCTTCTGGAATTTAGACAATTAGGTACTTTTGATCGCTGAAATCCAAGAGATGGAAATAAAAGCAAAAAAACTAGCTGGAACAATCCATATATTGGTCAATGCTTCTGGACAGTCTGAGTTGCACTCAAGAACGTCATGCTAGTCATGCATGCGAGGGAAATGGCTCTCGATTTCTATGAGCCCCAAATATTTCAAACCATGGATATCAAAAAGGGATTTGACTTTTGAATAAGACTCTTCATGCACATTAGAGGTCAAGAGGGTACCTGCTCCCACCAGGCTTAGGTAGCCAGGGTTAGAGTATGGTGATGCCAGAGACAAAGAGGGCCAAGGAGAGGCGGGGATTACTAGTAAAGCCAGGGAGTGACGGCCATGGTACACTGATAAGGGGAGTCTTATGAATCAGAGCATATCCATCCATATGTCAAGCGAGACAGGGAGTTTGTAGTGAGAAGAGTAAAGGGGATTTGCCGTGATGAGTGTAAGAGAGTCTAGGTGAGGGTGGGGAAGGCATAACATACTGACGGGACCATGTTAACATCCAAGGAACCAGGGACCAGAGTGAAGTAGAGATAGCAAGCACACTAGGACGAGAACAGAGTCTACTCGGAACCGCATTCACAACAATCAGAGCAGCAGAGAGACAGGGAAGGTAAAGGCAAGTGAAGAGTGTTTTAATAGAAGAGAGACCACGGTGTCCAAAGTCGTAAGGAAAATGGGTCAACATCCAAAGGAGCGAGACAAGGTACAAGGGGAAGTCCAAGAACCGAGACTTGACTCAAAATGAAGGAGTGTTTCTTCTTCGCTGTCTAGTCCTATTAGTACTATTATCGAATCCTAACTCTACGGTGTCACTACAGTAGCACCGCTGCCCTTGTCCTAGCTGGCCGAGTCATCGTCCTTGTTGACCAGGTCTTCCATGGTGGTCTTGGTCTTCAAGTCTTCCTGTTGCCAAGAGTCTTCTGTCGGTAACAGGCTCTCCAATTGGGCCGCTTCTGAAATGCCGCTCATGTAAAGTCAAGCTCAGGAAACTTGTACTTCTTCTTCTCTTCACTTCTAGCATTCAATAACTTCAGAACCTTTTTGATGTCAACTTGGGCACCAACGAGAATATTAAGGTTGTCTTTGGTCATTGCTCCAACCTTTTTGTCATTGATCACTGCGCCATTGCGGGTGTGAATGTCCTGCTCCTCTGTAAGATGCGGGTGATACTTAGGATTGCAAAGATGAATGATTTTCTTCGTGTAATCCATTTTCTCCTTCCGTAGTTGCTGCGCGCCCAAATGCTTGGCCTCCTCGATGGAAATAGGGTATGGCTTGTCGACTGCGTAGTGTAGCCTCCATACGGCATTTCGTTCGGGCATGCTAATTTCATGCTACATTGAAAGCATTGCACCATTCAAATTAAACTCTCAGTCACAACTTATTAAGTAGGGAAATAAAAACCACACAAAATGATTCATCACCTACCTTGAAGTAATCTTCGCTAACAGCATCACACGTCATCTTATACCAACGCCCCTTGCAAACATCCTTGATGCGCTCAATCTCACTCTCTATGAAGTTGACCTTGTACTCCGTGGAATCACGATTACCAATTTGCATTACTTTGAAAATGGTGCGAGCTAGCTCTTTCTTCACCATTGAGTTGACTATCCCACTGAATTCATAAAACTTAATGTAAATTTTGAAGTGTTGAACAATCAACCCCTGACAAGTCAACTGCTACACATTCTTGATCTTATGTCACTCAATTCTTGTAGAGCTCTGTCCCAGCCCATGCGGCCATCAACGAGTTCAAAATAGTTTAGAACTTTGCAACTGAGGGCAATTTAATAGTCACTGAGCTGACTCAGCCTCTGGCCACACCCTAGCATGTCCATGCCGCCATCTACATGCACATCAGAGCCATGCCTATAGCAGATAAAGGTTGCAACTGAATTTGAGCGTTAAAAAGGGCAAGCCTTGCATTATAATTAATTTCAGATAGTACAAAACAATAGCATTATAGAGGAGCTTAGGTAAGAGTCATACTCATTGATATCACGCATGAAGTTTGAGATCCAGCCATGGTCCTGTTTAGCCTCATTCAGCAAAACCTGTTCACCATGATAGGTTCACCATTGCATTCTTTGATGTGGCGCATCCACGGCAAGGCCATATGGTTTCCATCCCAGACATTTACCTAGTGTCCAATAATTTTTTCAAATATTGTTCTGCTTCTAAGTTCAAACTCGCATTTGTCGATAAGGTCGTTGTCAAATTTATCAAACACAGCTTCCCACCTCGCACCATCTTCAAGGCCATCAACTGAAAAGGTACCTGGATCACCGCAGCATGTTACCAAGAAATTGGCACCCCGATCCCCGATATGAAAACCTTCGTAGACGATTAGAACGTCTGCCTCCGGAGCTTGACGTACCCAGGTCGTGGGCTTTAATCTGCTGAGAGTTATTTGAAGTCATAGTGGCCTAATCTTGCGCACCTCCAAACGCTTGTAAATGTTCAGTTGGCTATATAAAGCCTCTTGAAATTGCTCAAATGTAGACAACGTGGGCTTGGCATCGGGTTTCCTTTGAATGGTTTCCACCAATCTCTTGTCCTTGTTCTATGGTTCACTTTCTCCATAATTAGCCTTGTCGGTGATGGTAGTGTCACTCTGCGGCTCATAAAAGCAAACAGTGGGCCAGAAGTGATTAGAGCAAACACTATGGCAAGAAAAGCAGTTCGGAATAGAATAACAATGTAGGACGCAACACTTGTGTAGTAGGTTCATCACCAACTTCTATCTACATTAAGAAACAATGAAGAAAAATAAAAAAAGGTTGGATTGTTCAAACATCCTCGGCTGCTAGTCTATACAAAGGGAAGTGTAGCAAATAAACCACCACACAGGAATGAAGCAACCGCATCAAGACACTCTGAACTACACAATGGAAACTACTGATCTATCGGTCACAGTTGATGGCGCGTGCGCCATTTGCAAGCAATATCCACCGAAATGACAAAAGGCTGCTAGAATTTAGACAATAAGGTACTTCAAGAATCCGAAATCCTTGAAGAAATAAACAATTATTAAAAAAATAGCCAGAACAGGACAAAGAATTGTCAATGCTACCAAGCAGTCCTCGTTGTTCTCGAAAAAACCTGCTACACATGTGTGTGAAGGAAATATCTCAAGACTTCTGACAGACACAATCATTTCAAATATTAGACTCTCAAAAAAAGGAATGGACCAATGGGAGAAGTATCGAAGCAACTTGTTGGAATCTAACATCCACGGCTGCTACTCTAAACCATGGGTAGCACAAGGGATAAACCAGCACACATGTCAAAGTACTTGCATGACGTGACTCTGGACTTCAGTATGGATTTACCGCTCTCGGACAAAGGTGACGGCGCCTGCGCCATCTGGGTAGTAAAATCAACTCTTGTGACAAAAGGCTGCTGAATTTGAGACAACTATCTAGTTGCAAATCTGAAATCTATCAAGACACTTAAAACCGTAAAAAGCAAGCTGGAACATTACATAAAAATCCGTGCGCTTGTAAGTAGTTTATGTTACTTTCGAAAACAACCAGCTAGACATGCATGTCGATGAAATTGTTCACGACTTCTAGCAGCAACAGTTATTTCTAACCCTGGACTTTAAAAATGGATTTGACCGATGGGAGAGCAATCGAAGCAACTTGCTTGAAAAGGATAACTACAGACATAAATCACGAGAAGAAGTCAAATGCAAAAGTTAGGGTTCAGAGATCTAGATGCAAATCTCAGAGTGTGATGGCGCCGGCGTTGCCTCACGTAAACAAGATACACGTAGACAACATTATGACTCGCTAGCCATGCTTGATTCAGCGGCAAAATGTCGAGTCTAAGATCTGTATTCATTAAAAACGCACAACAGAGCCACAAGAGATGGAACTCGGAATCCCACGGCTCTTGGTGCTAGGGCCAGTGACGTCCAGCGACACAACTTATCAATCTCGTCGCGGAGAGTCTTGCCGTCCGACCGCAAGATGGATCATTGCACGCACAACTCAATCTGACTCAAACCCATCATGCGCATTCAGAAAAAATAGATAACAAGTACCTTGGGAACGTCAAGATTGGGCTTTAGCTTCTTGCGCCCGCGGCACCGTCCATCCTTGTCCTCCCAAGACCTCCCACGCCTTTGCCCCTCCATGTTGAACCCTTTTGGCGCCTGTCCAGCAAGCAAGCTATCAAAAAGTCCTCCAACCTTTGGCATCCTCGACCTCGACATGCTAGTACTGCTCGGCATTGTGAATTACCTGGATCTTACAATGTGGCTGTATCTCGAGATGGAGTACGTAGAAGCTGACAACTTGTGGATAAGCATGATTGACCTTTGTCCTATATATAGGACACCAGTTTCTGCCGTTGGCCCCACGACTACAAACCATGATGTCAGAAATCTGCAACGGCAACCATACACCTTGGATGAATACGTGGGAAATTTGAATTGACTACTTGGCCGTTCTAATGAGAGGCATTCCATCCACTAAATTGGCAAATTGGATGTAGGTGGAGCCCTTTGCGCCACTTTTCGTCCAGAAGAAAGGAATGGGCTAAAGATTTTCACGCTGCCTCTAAACGAAGACGAAATTTATATTGTACATCGTGATCCTGAGATCGGGATCCTGCCACAAGAAGGGCGACTGCAACTAGGGGGAAATGAGAACGACCAGCCACTGGATTGCATACTGTTGGAAGATATGTCGTATGACGGCCCTTTCAGCGACGGTGGATTTTTGTGTGGAAGTCCTGAATTTGAAGGAGGTTCCGGTTTGCGCAAAGAAAATGCTTCCCGAGGATTGACACTATGCCTCAAGGATTACAAAGTCAAGCCAATTGGTAACTTGGATATTCAGAACACTAGTATTGACAATGCTCCCCGTTCACCTGATGTGACAACTCCATAGCAAAGTCCCACGTGCTGGCGGAATCCTCTGGAATCGCTGCAAGTCGAATTTGAGGGTGAACTCCACGGTCAATCTTTTATGACACCGTGCTTGCCGCCAAGACAAAGGACAACGGCAGTGGAGGACAATGACTCATCCTTTCCTAGTGCGTTCTCCATATATCCAAACCTAAAGGATCTTCCAAGCAAAGGCTGCACAGATGACCTCGCCAATCTCCCGCTTCAGGAATTTCTGCACACCAAGTGCATGTATTTGCCAAGGGAGTATGACAAAAATCAGATTTTTGAAGTTCCTCCAGTGACAGATTACGATACAATAACAACGGATATATCTTTTGATGGGCATCCTTGGATTAAGTCCAATAGTTATAATTCAGCATGCCTGAAGGATGCAGGTCTGCGTGTTTGAAAGTGCTTTTGTGCTGGTGCTTTTGAATTTAGAAACATAGATTGCCCCTATATTGACCTCCACAATGGTCCGAACACACTGTATTGGGATGGCCAATGTCACACAAGGCCCAGCGTAGGAAAAACACCGGTTGACAGCGACTGGAGATGTTCCTTTTGTCATCATAGCCCATATAGCGTAAATTAGTGCAATGGTGTACTTTGGAAAGTCACCCATGAATAGGAGTTCTTAACACGCGTGGTTGTGCACTCTGGAACACACTCTCATCCATCACCAGCATGGCGTAGTCGTGGTGCGTATGTCAACATGACGGAGGCAATCCACAAGTTTTTGGATGACCAGCCTTGGCTTCTAGCTGCACCAAGATGGGTAGGATTTTGTTGTGCGCACAAGGACTTTTTTGATCTTATAATGTAGAGCACATCAGTGGAGGAGAGGGAGATGCAGAACAAAGAAAACCTCGTCCGCATTCTAGAGGATGCACTGCCCTACCACGATAAAACTCGAGTTAAACATGTGGTCACTAAGTATAGGTCAAACCAGGAGCGCTGTATTTTGGCTTTAAATCCATACTCTTGGTACTGTTACATTCAGGAGAGTCATTTTTCTGTACAGTCAGATGGCGGCATCAAATTCATTTCTAAGATGTCGATTGTTGGAACTAGAAGCGGGGTGGACCTGGAGATCTACTGGCTGGAGATTGACCAGCTGAATGACCTCTGGAGATTTACAAGCTTCATTTGTGATGTTTGATCTCTTAAAGCGAATTCATCAGTGGACAACGATGGCGGCGCATGTGTATGACCACAATCTGCAGAGGTTGCTCACAATAGCGGTTTGCAAAATGAAGCTAGAGAATATAGAGAACCAAATAAAATTTTGGAAGCTCCTTAACATTGCGGTACAAAAACATGGCATGCCAAAAACCAAAATTCAAGGGGTGTATGGCTGACGCAGCCTAGGCAAATTACAACGCAGTGAGGGCCGTTTACAGATTGGTGGACGGGCTAGACGGGAATCCGGATGATGTGGAGAGTGATGTTCCCAACCCCGAGAATCCCATTCTCAGAACCTGCTATTTCCACTTTGTGCAAAGCATCCGTGATCACACCAATAAGTTGGTAATGGAAATGTATTGAGTTCATCATGTCAAGATGTGCAAACTTTGGGCATCCGCACCAACTAATCAGGAATTTTGTCAGATTGCTGAAGAACTTGAAGAATGGTGGCTGACGTCTGGAGCGGTACTAAAATGCAACATGTGACTTATGCTTGCCTGGTAGACTTGGTAAATGGCGAGGGAGACATTATTTGCTTATCACCACGTGAACAAACTTGATATGGATTCGGAGAGCGAAGCACTAATTCCAACTACAAATTTATGCAAACCAGTTCAGAGCTCAATGTGGGCGACATCGGCTTGCAGTTACAAGGTGAAAATGGATCTCTATACCGTGTGTGCCAAAGATATGACCCGGTCATTACTCCAGCAGCAATTTTGCCTTGGGGCCTCAAAAGGCCAGCTCAAGGGCTCCGGTCCGTCCAACGCCGACTTGTTGCTAAGAAGTGTAGTGAGGTCGGACCAGACTGAAAAAGTTTCATTGGCAGTGAAGGCAGCTGTGAAATGGACAGAGTTTTATTCAAGGGGCGTCGGATTGGAAGGAGAGCACAATAGAAATCACAGCGTTCAAATCGGTGCAAGAATCGGTAGGCGGACCTCAGAACGGTCACATTGATCCGACAAAGACAGCCGAACTATAAGAAGACCGCTGAAAGATCAGCTGGTTCTAACGCCGCCCCGAAGGAAACGAAATGCTTCCTAGGTCAATGAACATGATAACGGGGAACAAAGTTGCCTACTCAAAGTTGCCTACTCAAAGTTGCCTACACAAAGTTGCCTACTCAAAGTTGCCTACACAAAGTTGAACACGTCGGAAGCTAACAAGCTCGGAAAAGCGGGATTTTTCTTGGTAAACGATGCTTCAGTTGAGGAGCAACTGAGACTCCAGCAATATGAGTTTCCTAGTAATGTCTCACCACTGAATCTGCTGAGAAGACTCCCGCGACAAGCCGGAAAGAAAGTCAATAGGAGGTACTTGACTGAGGGTGGCGAGTCCTGAAGGCAGTACGGATTACAAATGGTCGCACAGGTTCGGGTATTGGGTCAACGCATGGAGGAATCTGTTTACACCTTCAATTTAAGCACTGTGTCCACAACTTCGAACAAACCTATAAATTACGTGATCACCATAAGTGAAACGCCGTCATGTACTTGTCCATTCTTCGTGAACAGCGTCTCTGACGACAAGCTTGGACATTTTTACATGACTTGTGAGCATATGTATCACATTTACAATACAGTGCTCGGACTACCGCTCAGTGATGAGCGACCACTCCAGTGCAGCCTTCACTTCGCCGTGTTGAAAACATAATTTTACAAATATTGAAAATCCATGAATTGAATAGTGAACAAATGGGTTGAACACACTGTCATCAATATATTTCTGGAATTGCCGTGTGGAACTAACTTTCTTTAGTCCACAATTTATGACCCTAAGAGTAGTATCTTGAACTGTGATTTCATTGCCCAGTTCTAACAGGTAAAACTATCAGCCAACTTACTCCCTGATGGCGTTGGCGCCATTCGAACTCAACATGGTGGCCAAAACCATTGTTGAATGAACACTTTTTATGGGCTGGGGATGAGAGAAGATGGCCTCAACACAACCTATAAATGGCACTCCACTCTTCACTTTCAAGTTACCGCAACTAGGTCACCGTTTCTATCAATCAAAAATTAGATCCTTCCTTCTTAGCCACACTAGAACGTTTACTTGTAGTTCCATCATGTCGTTCATTGCTGCGTTGCCTTTTGGTGCCCAATATTCTAGGGTCACGTCCAATTGCTACCACAAGCACTTGATCGCAACAAAGGCTAAGAGGAAGCTGGATACTTCAGAGAAGAGGTTGAGGAAATTGAAGGAGGAATTTGCATAGGAGGAGCCCTTGCTTATGGAGGAAGGGAGCGGTATCAACGCTCTCGTTGAGGCGGACATTGCTATAGTGCGAGCGGTGAGCGGTGAGCGGTAACTTTTTGGATGTTTTTGGGAATTCAGAGCGCAATGGTTATGGTATTTTATGGACTAACAATTTTTTTGTTTTTTAAAATTCTAAATATAGTTCCTAACAAGACCTATGGCCGTGGACAATTTCAGTGAAATGAGTGGAGGACCTGGATCTATGGCCGTGGAAATCTTGGTGTTAGGATCAGTGGAAAGTACGCGCCTACACCCATGGAATGTTGTCATAAGAACTGTCTAACCTTCATAATGTTACACCCTTCGTATCACCGCAGAGTGTGATATAAAGAAGGTGTTGTGTTTGTAATAATGTTTGTTTGGGGACATGCACTGAGGTCACACGGTAGCGGCGTTCTGTTGTAATTCGCAAACGTTGGTACCCTTTAGATATTGTCAGTGTTGTATGATTGTTGAGATTTCGTATCCTTGTAAACATGCTAAGTGACCTTTCATATTAGGGGAGAGCACAATAAAGTGGACCACAAAGTGCAAAATGTGACCACCAACAAGTGAATATGAAGTGTGCTGTTTTTTAAGGCTCAAAGCTGATTTTGAGCATTTTGGTGTAGTTTTTGAGCATTTTAGTCACTTTTTAGGGTGTCATAAGGTATCTTTTATACATCTTCATAAAAAGAACATCTTCAATTGAAACTTAATTTGACCACTAGTTCTAATTCATGAAAATGAACTTTTCCAAAGTCTTAATTTCTTCATTTAAAGCCATCTATTGTCTTTAGAGGATGTTTTTTTCAATTTGAAAAACAATGTTCGGTGAAAAAAAACGCCCCAAAAGTTTCGTCGAAAACACTGTCCTGAAAACGTGTGAACGACACTTTTAGTCCATCCGAGGTTCCAAAGTACTGAAACAGGTACATTTATATAACCCTATTTCAAAAGCGGGGTGCCTAGCGAAATTAAAAGTGATATCGGACAAAACCCTAAACCGTTCTGTTCACTTTTCGAAACGAGTCAGTTCACTTTGTCCGAATTCGACATCTCCGTTTTCCATGTTAAACTCCATGTCTTCTCCCGCCACTTTGGGACGTTGAAGTCCATCAAGTCTATTTTTGGTATTCCAAACTTAATCTTGCATCGACATAACGTAGATCCCACTTTCCCTAGTGTTTACGGAAGGGGCTGAAATTGGTGAAAAGATAAGCACTTTTTTGGTCCACTTTATTGTGCTTCCCCCCTATTACAACAAACTTTCAACCGGTCACCTCCTCAGATGCCTTTGATGATTCAAAACATCCAATTCCAATTCTTGATCACTTTTTGCCTAGATTCAACTAAGTGAATGGCTGCTTGAATTTGAGTTGAATATGCTGTGATCCTTTTCTGAACACAACATTTGTCAACTAGTAATTTGTCAGTCATAAGTTCCAGGCAGAACCAAAAAATAACATTGTTGCACATAATAATAGTTCTCGTCCATTCGTAGATACGCAAAACCAGATCTCTAGGAATGAACTTTGTTCTCTGATTTTTTTAATGTTTTTAGATTTTCATTGCGTACATGCTTCGCCACCGAACACACATAGTCCCCTCTAGATTCAAAACGCATCTCCTTATCCGGTTATAGTGAATTATGCCAAAAAGAAAGCCGTCAATGGATTGATTAGAATGGAATACAGTTTCTCTGAAAATCTAGGTCCAAATTTGGTAGCTCTTCTTGGTTTTCCGCTCCGACAACATATAAATTTGGAAATGTTCAGAAACAATCTATTTTGCAAATTTTCGTACAAAACGAGGAGATGGAATTGCGTGGAATCCTATATTGTTGAACCTGTCTACGTTTATGAGAATCCAAAAGCGCTGAGCAAGCGAAACAAGTTGGCAGATACTCGGACGTTGACTGTCCAATTTGTGATGAATGGCCGCATATTGAGGAACCTTAGTGTCGTTCGAAAATTCAGGCACATGGAGTATATGTCTCTCAATTCAGTCCTCGTCGAGGTTGCAAGCACTTTCTGAAGAAGGGCGCCCAATTCAGGATAAATCCATACGCCTGGGGATAAATTGAGAGACTTGGCGACTACTTTGTTTCAATACATAGACCTTGACCACAAATTGATGTTGGTTTACGAACGGGTAAATGGTGCTAGGACAGTCATAACACTACTATCCCGTCTTCAGAGAGAAGCTGAGAATGAACGTATCACAAGAGTTATCTTCAGAACAGCTACACATCCACACTTTATTACAAAATGGATATGCAAGTTCATTTTAATAGCAACAAGGCAATCCCGCAAGGATATATTTCTATGGATACCTCCTGATGACCCCGATGATCCCATGATGTGTATTGATTGCGCTCGGAAAGCAAATGACAGTGGTATATTTTTGGATACAAGAGGCTGTAATCAGAACAATCCTAAGTGGGTAAAATAATTTGATTGGATTAGACATCGTGAGCCAGCAGTGGATATGGAGGACCGTTAGCCAACAGCCGATGTGGATGATGAAAATCCAAGCAAGCGTCAAAAACTGGAACACAATGAATTATGACTACTATGCGCACCAGAGAAGGGATTAGAACATACATATGCAACATAACGTACACACGTACGCAAGTATAGCAATCTGCGACAAAAAGAGCGGTTCCGAGGAGGATATAAAAAACTGTAGAGGACCGTGAATTGAAAACGGTCTAGTGTCTCCATGGTCGTACATGGACCTCGTGGTCGGGGTAATATGGTCAGAAGCTTCTACTCTATTCATTAACTTCTGACAAAGGTGGATCACTAGTATACCTCTCTTTGACTGAGAGTTCTCGGGGTTTTGGGAGTCTAAAAAAGGTTTGTTTGAGCCCAAGCACACTTACGTGACTCCCTCCTAAACCCTTTTATCATAGCCTCTTGAGGAATTAATGTTCAGGCAAGCTATAATCTGTTGTTTGTTTGTTCAACTGTCCCTTTTCTTTTGGGGGGGAGCGAATGAACAAAATTCATGGCTAGTCTATAAGTTCATACTCTCATACTCTCATCGGGCAAGCCATGGGAGAGGGGATGGGAAACTACAATCTGCTCTTCAGTTACGGAATGCAGTGGGAATTAAAAAAACAGGAACTTAGTGAATGTGCATTGTTGTGCTTACTAAATAAATCTTTATAGTGCTTATGTATATTCAGACCTAAATACACACGAATTTGAGGAAATGAAATCCAGTGCTACTACAAATTCTTGGTAGTGGCCCTTTTAGTCTCACTACTTCACCATTCACATAAGTTCCGGATACACATGTGTCAACAACAAATCAGATATCACTAGATCTCAAGGTACTTCAAAAGGCGACTCTTCAAGACTCGCTTCACTTTGTTGAAGCTAAAACTAGCTGCATGAATGAATGTATCTGAGTCTGAGTCAAGACCGCAAACTTTAGTGAAGAAATAGTACAAGTGCTTACAACTAGCCCATTGACCCCGCTTCCCAAGTGCCTTCATTGCCATCTCCTTGAAATTTGGGCAAGTGCAAGAAGGGTGTTGCGAAATGGTCAGGTAATACTTCAATACCTTTGGAGGCTTCCGATGTGTCAATGCATCCCAAGGCTGGGGCTGGCAGCGGACGTCGTTATTTTGCGAGCAGTGAGCGGTCTTGATACTGATTTTATACGTCCTGTGAGACTCACGCTCATCTCCAAAAGCAGTACTAGGTTTGCATTCTAGAGAAACAAATACCTTCGAGATGCGGGTCTTTGGTGCACCACGTGTCGGCGCCGGGCATCTTCAAAATTGATTCGTATAGGGGTTTATCCCTTCCATCAACTGTCTTAACCAGTTGTTACCTAGATCTAGTTAACACTTACATATTCGTAAAACGCAATTTCTAATTTTTCTCATTTTTTTCACCGGATTTTAGTCTTCCGGTGTGCCAACCGTGGAAATCACTTTCCACGGCGGAATATAAGCTCCATCACCCGTTGGAACGTCATGGGAGCGATCTTGGCCCTAAACGGCATTCGCTTAATCTGGTAAGGTCTCCATTATGTTGAGAAAGTTGTCTTGTTCTTGTCTTGTTTGGCCATGGCAACTTGGTAGGAACCTGAAAAACAATCAAAGAAAAAATACATTTCGTCTCTTGCGACCTCATCTATAATTTCTTCCATGTATGGTACAGGATAATGGTCCTTCTTTGTTGCCGCATTCAGTTTTCAAAAATCCACACAAATTCGTAGTGCGCCGTTTTTCTTGGAAATGATGACCATGGGAGACAACCATGGTGCTGAGTCGACAGGGGATATATAAACTTGGCTTTCAATAATTTGTCCAAATCTTCCTTGACATTCGTGGCGTAATTGGGATTCATGCGGTACCGTCTTTGCTTAACAGGGGTGGCATTGGGTATTAAATCAATAGTATGTTTGGCTAGGGTGTTGGGTATGCCTTTGAGATCTTCATGATTCCAAGCAAATATGTCTTGGTATTCATAGAACAAAGCAATAGGTTTTCTTTGATGTTAGTAGGTGCATCGGCATTAATTTTTATGAATTTGGGGTCATCAGTGGTGCCCAGGTTGACTAGTTTGACGGTGTCTTTGGCACCATGAATCCATCCATTGACCGTCTCCTTTTCAAGAGCATGGAAAGCCGGTGTAGAGTTGATAGTGACTGATCCTGATATTTCATTTGAGAATCGGGGGAGCAAATCAACCTTTTCTGGCGCCGTGATTAAGCTTGCTAGGTGTATTTCAGCCAGAGGAATGAGATTGGGGTTAGCATGGAGCACCAAGGTTTCCTGGTCTTGAGACAGGCCCTTAATCCCATTTGTTCGGCCTTGTGTCTGATCTGGGCTGCTTTTGCTTTTGTGATACAGCTGTCCACTGGAATAATAACTGTTTTTTCTTGGCGGTGGATGCGGATTTGGTTGCGAGACCAATCATGGATATCATTCATGTCTCTCAACCATGGCCTTCCAAGGATGACGGGAAAATTACTAGTGTCGGACATATCAATGACTACGAAGGTGGCAGGGGTGGAGACTCCATGTGTGGTATTGGCCACGGTGGCCAATATACCCAAGGGAGTTATTGGGTTGTCATTGGCCATGCGCAGGATAAACTTTGTTGTTTTGGCTGCGGTAGTCCTGGATGTTTTCTTAAATGGTCACTCATTACATTCACGCAGGACCTGCCATCTACCAACACATTAGATAACTCATGGTGTCCAAGTTGTAAATGGATGACCGCGGCGTCAAGGTCTAGCGTTGTGGCGTTCACCTCTATGATTGTAAGATCATTTGTGGTGTCCGGCAAATTTGCTTGCTCTAAGTATTTATGTAATTCCAGGCATAATTTCAACAATTTGGACAGAGTTATGGTTACATTGGTGTCGTCCAATATGTGTTGGATTTTTGATTTTGCTGTGGTTAGCTCTAAACCTTTCTGCAGATCCTTTCAAATATTATGCACTCTGTCCCACTAGTTCGTGATAAATGGTTTTCTGTGTTCTATGACATGTTCAGGGGCCGTGACCTTGGAGCGTGTGGTGACCGCGGCGGCACTAATCGTAGACACATTGGTTTTGGTGCCGTGGACTTCGGTGAGAGTCACCCCTACCCTCCAGTTTGGTGTTGTGTATAATTGGTTTTCCATGGATAAGGCTATGGGTCAATTTTGTTCTGGGGCTCCTTGGTATTGAACCCACTGATGTTGTAGTATAGGACACTAACACCTTCGGTGATTGGGGGATCCACACTCCCAGCAATTATCATTTTGACCTGGTTGGAAAGTGTCCTCATTTACCTCCTCGGTGTACATGGCTGCAGCAAAGGGCCATGGTCGTCGATTATCTTCTGAGCGGAAATTTCCTTGTGCAAACCAGCATTGTCCGCTATGTACTTTACCACAAGTGCCGCAGACGGTTGGGGCGGGGCCGTTTTCTGGTCTTGAGGTAGGCAATGGCAACAGCGGTGCCTGAGTTTGGTTTAGAGCCCCAACTTCGCGGCTAATGTCATTGGCTGCATTGAGAATTTTGCTTAAAGTTTTGAGGCCACGAATGACAATTCCCTATTGTATCTACAATAATAATCCCTTTTTGAACCATTTGCATAAATAGTCCTCTTCCGGGCGTTGACTGAGTTTGTCTGCTAATTGTCTGAATTTGTCATAGAATTTGTCGACGGGCCTATTTCTATCTTCAGTGATACTACCCAAAGCGCCGAGTATCTGAGAACTGGTTTTTAGCTTGCAAAACTTATGCATGAAACTGCGTTCCATGGCCTTCCAGTTGGCATGGGGGTGGTCAATCTCAAAGTCTATGTACCATTTGATGTGATTTCCTTGGAGCGTGGTTCCAAAAATGTTTTGCAAATCCATGGATTTGAGGATGTCGTTGGTGCGGGAAATCACCATGAACCTCCATATGTGCCAGTCAGGAGCTCTTGACTCGTCAAAACCTAGGTACGGTATTTTGGGAAACTTGGTAATTCGATCATTGTCACCTCCACTCTGCAAGATAACTACGGTGCGATTTTCTCTAGGAAGGGTGGTGGATCTAAGAGGGTCCAGTGGCGCTTCCAAGTCTTGGGGCGTGGCATGGACGGCCTCATTAGTGGCTGTGCCGTGGAGGTTTTGATACTGGATAAGGTAGAAACACCTTAAACCGGGCGAATAAGAGATTCAGCATGGTTGTGGACCTCGTGTGTACTGTTTGTAATTTTTCCTGGATGGGGAAACAGGAAGGAGAGTGAATGCAAAAATTTCCAGAATTAAATAGCAAAAATTGAATTTACTACAAATTTTTGAAGTCAAAAGTGTACATGACCTTAAAGTGATCAGTAGACTCTCCTTTTGTGGCGCTCACGCATGTAGCTAAAACCGTGCAAATAGAGTTAATGAACCATGAATCTATGAACCAACCACCTCCCTACACGTGTCCATATCGAGTCACTATTCATGAACTATTTATGAAATTGCTGTGCACGCAATAAGGTTCATGCCATGGGCGGCACAGGGGCGGTCTACCCTGCGCTTCTGGGGGCCGCCCGGTTTAAGGTGTTTCTACCTTAGTTAACATTTCAAGTTTGGCATTCGTGGCTTCATTCTTGGCAGTTAAGGCCGTCATTTGCTCTTTCAAGAATTGTAGTAGTTCTTTAGTAGGGTCAGGATCATCTGGCTCGATAGTTTCGTCGGCGTCATTTATGCGGTCAAGCAGTAGCTTTTGTGGAGGCATGGTGACAAGTTTGGGACATGGTATCCCTGCTTACTTAAATTAATTGTGGATCTCAACTTTCCATCTCCAGCATGGTCGCCAAAATCTTAGTCTAGGTTAGGGATGGAGTGTTCTGAGATCCGTCAAGGACAGGCAGGGAGGTCAAGGGGTTTGTGCTAGATAGGAATTACACTTGGGGCTGTGTAGAGTATAGTCTAACTAGGCTATTGGATGACTAGGCCTTACTTAATATTTTAGCGTAGGTGATCAGGGATAGAACTGAATGTGAATTGCGAAGGCTTTGGAAAGTCATAACCTATCGAGAGAGGGATAGCCAACGGCCTCCAAAGGGAATCCCCTATTTTTGGGTCCCAAGTACGCCCTAGAAGGTCCGAGGGTGGTCAAAAACTTGGTGACAGTAAGAGGGGAGCAGAATGCACAAAGCTAAAGCAATACTGTTGGGGACATCTTAGTGTATTTGAGACGAGACAAGAGGAGAGTTAGCTCAATGCTTCAAGGCTGTGTGGTATTCCCAAGAAGAGAGCAATTAGTGCTGAGTACACATAGAGCAAAGCAGAGTTCCTAGGAGTCTAAGACAAAATGACTTAAGGTCTCAGCCGAGAGCCTTGGCTTACAAAAACTAGTATCCAAGCTCCAACCTAACCAAAAGTGTTTTTCCGAACTTCTAACACTAATCTATATGCTGTACTAATCTGCTATTCTAGGATGTAACACGTAGTGCCACCGTCTACTTACTCCTGGTCTCCACGGTGTTCCGCTTTTAACTTCTTATCAACTGCGTCTTCTGCTGCTGACTTCCTGTTTGCTTTGGAATGTGGTTCTTGAGTCCTTAATTGCCATGGTGTTCGTGTCAGGTAACAGTGTGCTCCACTTCCATCCGCTCCACGATGTCCATCATTTCCCCCATCGCCCACATCGCCTCTAGCAGCGGTTGTTTCTCAGCACCAGCGACAATTGGAATATGGGAGCAAGCTCCAGCGATGAGTTTGAGGGTGATGATGAGGTGGCTTCCCTTTGCCAGCTTGGATTTTTTATTACCCCTCATTTCTTCCACATTAGATTGCCAGCTCGGCATTTTTTTCTTGCATTGCCAGCTCGTCCTTTCGGAGAATATATGAGACTGAAAAGATGACAAAAAGTTGACAGGGATTAAAAAATATGAATGAATTGACAAGAATATAGAGAAAAATGTTGAAGTTATCATATTGGACATCGCGCTATCACAGTTTTCTCAATTTGACATAGTTCTTCTTGTAGTGTAAAGGTTGTTCGATATGATAATAACGCCGTTGGCAAGTGCTCATTCCAATCAGTTCTGTGGTCACGAACCAACTTGTCAACAGCCGACCAATTACTTTTTTGGTAGACTTGGCCTGCCCATTACCTTGTGGGTGATATGTGGTAGATGTCCTATGTTGCAGTAAAAAATGCTGAACCAGATGTTCAATGGCCTCATTGATAAAATGGGAGCCTTGATCACTGTCTAGTGTCAGTGGGCAGCCATAACGGATAAGGATTTGTTTGTATAGAAACTTGGCTATGACCGCGGCCGTGTTGGTGCGTATTGCTTTGGCCTCCACCCATTTTGTAGCATAGTTGGTTGCTACCAAAATGTATCTGTTCTGTGGCCGTGCTGCCACTGGTTTAATTGACCCCACAAAATCCAAGCCCCACTTCATAAACGGTTATGCGGGTAGGCTAGTTACCAACTAGGCGAGTCCAGTGCCGGCTAATCCCCCAACTAGCTGGCATTTATTACAAGCCCTGCAATACTCCGACACATCCTTATGCAAATTCGGTCACCAGTAACCTGCGTCTACTACTTTTTGGAATGTAATCTCCTGCAAGAAGTGTCCTAGTGATGAGTAGCATCTTCATTAACACCCACAGTTGGCTTGCCGTCGATTTTTGGAAGTTGATTATTTGGATTAGCTGGTTTAACAAAAAGTATGCATCTTCATGCCCAAACTTCTTACAGTCCGTACAATACCTCCGATTGACCACGTCAACTCCCTCTATCTGTTGCGTGGTGGTGGCTCAAGGGTTGGTGGGCTCTGCCTTCTTTGTCTGGAAGATGAGTTTCCTCCTTGAATCACCAGTATAGTTGGTTTTGCAATGACGGGAAAACTCTTTTAGCTCACTAAGAGTGGTCACAGTAGGGCCACTCGCTGTCACCTTCATAAAATCCAACAATCTTGCACTCAAGTAGGTTAATTTAAATCCTTCTCCTGCCTCGGTCTGCAGACAATTTATGAGTTTCATGAACCATTCATAATAGTCCTAGACCTTCTCTCCCTCATTTTGTTTGAAGGTCCGCACTGTCATATAAACTTGTTCATCGGAGTCCTATTCCCTATACCTGGATTTGAACTCCTCCTTAGCCTCCTCCCATGTGCAATATAGATGATGATCTAACCAATCGTCAAACCAGCGCTGAGCCTTATCATTCAAGGTAGTACCGAACAGAGTGATTATCACCATTTCATTTGCTTCTCCACTAAACCAAGCGCATTTGTCGAAGTACCAGATATGTGCCTTAGGATCATTCCCCTGTTTGTAAGCTCGACAGGGTAATAGTTTTCGTTGAGTGCTAACCGGTGGACAAGGGAGTGCAGAGGTAAAACTAGTGGTGCGGGCAACCGACAGTGTGGTAGGCTGAAGCACAGTAGCAGCTGAATAAGAGGTCGATGCATGCGTTGGTGGATGAGCCACCTCTGGGACGTCAAAGGTACTATGGCCCACTGGTACAGGAAAGGGTTGAATATGCCATGGCTCACCTAGAGGTTCTGAAACAACTGTCAGGGCCCTGAAACTCGGCGTAGCCAACCTTCCATGATACCTTGCTGATAGAGTTGGGTGGTGTGCCTCATACACATCCCCTATTAAGTGATCCACATACCCAAAAAATCTAGGAGGCATTACTAGAGGGGGGTCCTAAGACGCTTCTGCTTGCTAGTGCTTTAGGAAAACAATTGGATGTAACAGGATGCCCAGCTATCACTCCTTCCATTTGCTCCCTCTCCTTTTGTCACTGTTGCTTCTCCCACATCTCTTGCATCTGCCTGAGCTCTTGGTGTTCTTGATCATGTCTCTCCTACTCTCGCTGTTGCGCAGCCATCTGTTGAGTTGCTTCCTTCACCCGTCGCTGGAACTCCTTTTCCCAAAGAGCAGCGTTTAGTTCGGCAATCCACGGCTGTAGGGTAGATACAACCATCAGTGCGGGGGTCTGTAATGCTTCCAATTGTTTCAAATACTTTCCGGCCTCTAGTCTAGTGTAAGTCTCTACGATTTCTCTATGTCGCTCCTTGATTAGCTCCCGTTTGGCTAGTTGCCTAGCTTTGAGAGCCTCCCATTCTTGTCGTTCTTCCTCTTCAAGATTCCACTCTGGTTGTAACCTGTATTCATCCAGGAATTGTACATTTTAAGGCGCAGCCTCCTCTGCCTGGGTTTGTACCATTGGCTTGTAGACTAGTCGGCTCTTTGTTTCATCCAATTTCTGCCAAAGGGAATGAAAAGCTGCTGGTAAGGTCTCTGGTGTTTTTGGCAGAGGTATGGTAGAGATCGGTCGACTCCGTAGCACCGTCAGCTCGCCCTCCAAACCTATCTTGCCTATAACCTGGGTCGGCTACAGCCTTGACTCTAGGAACGGATCTTGTGTTTGGCGGGTGTCTTTTTAAAACGTGTTGTAATTTTCTCCCAAACAACAAGAATCCCTCCTCTATGATGTTGTTCTCTTCAAATCCTGGTACTTCTAAGGTTCACCTCTTTGGTCATGTTGGCCCATGCGCCTTTCCCCTTTTTCGAACTGCCTCTTGTCTCCCAGCTGGCTCATCCTCGTCCTTCCGTCTCAAGAGGATATGTTGTTATCAACTTCCATGTCAATCAATTCACCCACCTGATTAGCTGCACTATACTACGAGCTCAGTCGGCCAGGTACCTCCAATGAAGTCGGCTCTGCTGCTCGCTCCGCGCGTTGTAGCAAGCGTCAATATCTTTCCATAGCCTGTTTTTCATGTGGGTCCACCTAATCCCCTTCCTCCATGGTTTGTTTTGACCCCGGATTTGACTGGCTTACAGTGCTGTTATGTTCTCAACTTCACTTTGTGAGCTGTTCTTTTTGCAAGACCCTTGCCCTATTAGTGCTTTTTAGGTTACAACTGATTCTTGATTAAGTTTATCCGAATATGTAGCTCAGAGGTTTTCTTAAAGTAGAGGTTACCCTCGACCTTAAAGAGAACTTTCTTAGCGACCCCTTATCTACTTGTTTTTTCACTAGTCTCTGTTTGAGTTCAAAAATTCCAATGTTCCCCCAACAATCGCGCTTAAAATCCCACGAGTCGACTGAGATCCCCCCAATGAGATCCGCACCCAAAAAAATAATTTTCTTGGTTGTTATTCAGTCCTTAATTGTTTTTAGGTCTGAATTTTTCCACTCCCAATGTTTCCTGATTACCTCCCTTTTTCACTTTGCCATAATAAGTTCAGGAACGTACCTGATGGCCACCTATCCTCTTTTTTGAGGGTAAACTGCCCTCAGTTTGTACGGATGAGCCCCCTCTCTGCGTGCTCCTGATGGAGCTGCAACCTTCAATACGTGAATTCTGCAAAATACCCCCAAAACCCTAATAGCAACAATGTGCTGTCAAAACAATGGAAATAATCCTTGCACACAGAAATGAAGCAATGCCCGCATTGAGGAAAACTTCACTAAAAACAGATTGCAATGACGATCAGAGACGGTTTAGTATTAGGAATGTAGCTTGAGGAATTCTGGGGCTGTGAAACCCTAATTGATGGATCACTGGATCAACAATCTATTGCAACACTGAAGGTTTGGTCTAGGTTGGAAACACACTTGCCGCAAAAGATCACATGGTTTGAAGGAGAGCATGGTCGCCAATGGTAAAGGGAGGATTGCCTGCTAAATCCTACCCCTGGCAACTCCGAGCCAGATGCTAATCACTCATAACTATGGAGATAAAAAGACTCAAATCCACATGCAATCATACATACACAAGTAATTGAGAGTCAAAACTGTAATAATTGGGCTGAATCTACCCAAGGTACAAGTATAGCATCCTCGAGTATCTCTCACTATCTCCAATCCTAACTCTTCCAAAGTTGAATAATGGATGCCGCCTAACCTCCTTCTCCTAACCCCTCAGTGAACTACTCTGACTTTAGTCTATTCATCCTCAGCCGGCAGACAGAGTCTATCTAGTCAGTTGACTGAACTCATCCACTGTCATTGGATGAAAAATGTCCGTTGTTGGATGGCTATTAACTTAATTACAGTGAACTGAGAGAATAACTAAGGAAGGGTCTAATCCGGGTCTCAGGTTAATACTCAGTCTCTTGGGTTCTCCCATGCATGATGTTAACCAAGGATTTACGGCAGTAGAATAGACGGGTAGTAAAATTGTAGGGGAGCTGTAAGACTGTTGTTATAGGGAAGGGAAGTAGACTGTTGTTATAGGGAAGGGAAGTAAACTGTCAGTTACTATTGTGGCCTACAATAAGTCTGTATTGAATGAAAACCGCTACTTTGGATGAAAACTGTCAGATGGATGAAAACTGTCATATGGATGAAAATTATTAGATGGATGAAAATTGTCAGATGGATGAAAATTGTCAAATAGATGAAATTTGGTGGTTGGATGAAATCTAGTGGTTAAATGAAAACTGGTGGCAGCTAGGGTTTAGGGGGCGGCGGCTAGGGTTTTGGATGGGAATGCAAGTAGGGGCATGTGACAGCAATTCTCTCTCTCTCTCAGTTCGGAGCTCTCAAATTTGTAGTGTGTGTGTGAAATTTGTGTGTGTGAAAATAGTGTGTAGGATAGGTTCTTGGACAGTAGAGGAGCAACTATGAGGATATTTTCAAGGATCCTGGAGGGTCCATGCAGTACCAGCAATACGATGTACGGATTTTCAAAGATTTATGGAAATGAATTGAATGCATTTGTATGTAAATGTATGGAGATGCAGATCTGAGTGTTTAGGAACTAGGAGAGTCAATTTTCCTGATGGATCTGATAGATATAGTATATAAATGAGTGTATACAGTAGATCAGATCAAGGGGAGTAGGAATATGTATCACATCTGAGAAAATACCACCAAGATCTAAAGCAGAATCTGTAGAGTCCTTGTTTTTGCATGATTCCTTTCCATATTCTTTATCAGTAAAGCATCGTGTTTTCCATACACTACTTTGTGATTTCTGTCCTAAGTGTGAATGATCCGAGAGGAGAGATAGAGTTTTGTTGTAGACCGGATGCGAAGGTGACGGAAGTTGTTAGGGAGGAGTGAGATCCTCTAGATTCAAAGATTGACCTGAGGAATTTGTCGGGTTGTCATGGAAATTAAAGCCTCATTCTCTGGGTCTCCAACTAACTTCACACGGAATAGCCAACGCTAGAATCGTAGCGGATTGAGGGGTACTTGATCAGGCTCCCTGAACTTCTGATAAGGTTTTGTATACAGTGAGAGAGAGAGTTGGATGGTGGAACGGGTCGCCCAGAGATAGCCGGATCCTAGTACTCTCGGATGTGGATTGGTGTGTTGTTGTAGTCTCACAGTTCAGAAGGAAATTACTTGTGTAACCTGGTGACTAGAGTTCTCTAGGTCAGTTGTGAGTTGACTCCTAACCGGATACGTAAGAATTGGTTTCTCAAAACTACCGAGAGAAGGAAGTAGAAAAGAGAGAAAGAGAGGTCAGGAAGAATATCCTGTTACAGAGATATAATCCGAGCAAATGGAAGAGAAACCAAATCGCTTAGGAGTAAAACCTAACATCACAGTTGCAAGTCCTTGGAACAATACTTGGAATCACACAAAAAGGAGGAATAAAAGCTTGTTTTCAATCATAACCGGAAGATAAGCAAGTTTGTGTTCTGACACGTAAAAATTTGGCACTGGTGCTAGGGATTCAATAAGGTGCGAGTGAGGTGGTAAATCGGCAGATAAGCGAGTCCAGAAATGAAGAAAGGTAGAGCAAGTTTATGAAGGCTTCATTCCGGTGGATATGCGGTAGACGGAAGTCAGCAGTATGGATCCAACCTTCCAAGACATTGGAAGGTGAGTTAACGGAGTATTCCATGGTTGGGGCGCAACTGGAAGATGTAGTGCGGAGAAGATCTGCCATGTTGGTAAAGAAGCATGGAAGAGTGTTGGTACACAATCTGCCAGGCACCAACCTCCTTTCGCAGATTCAATGAGCCGGAGAACAAAAAGGGAAAGTCATTGTGGTCACCTTGGCGGAAACGTCAACGGCCGGAGCCAAATCCGGAAGAGGAAGGAGTCCCGAATCCGGAAGAGGAAGGAATGCTCTTCAAAGAGGAAGAAGAGGAGGACACAGATGAGGAACCTCAAGCTCCTTCTACACAATTAAAGTACAACCGGTTCAAAGGAGACGAAAGCCAAGACATGGACAAATGGCTCTCGCTAATCAGGAGGATCCGAACACCAACATAGGGATCATTCAGGGACTTTTGAAAGAAGAGGCGCTAAGATGGTATCAGGACGTTTTGGAGAGGACCCGAAACAATTGCGCCAATTTTGTCACCCTGTTCCGTTGCATGTTTTAAGAAGCTGGAGGCGAGGCCTGCGCGCTTGGAAAATTGAGTCGGTTGACGATGAGACTTGCCGAATCGATACGGAAGTTCAGCCAGAGGGTGAAGGCTCTCATCTCGAAACTCACTACAAAAATTGCCTCGAGTGTGCAAGTGGAATGGTTCATGGCTGGATTTCTGGAAGAGTTGGGATTCCGAATTCATCAAATCCGGCTAGCTACTCTTAGCAAAGCCGTGGAAGGAGCCTAGAATAATAAGAATTCCGCTCAATCCCTCTGCAAGTCTCCAAAGCACACTGAGAAGCGTAGCAAGAAGATCCGGCATGAGAGAGAAAGGAGACAAGGACAAGAATCCTCCTTAGGCAATTCCAATTCCAGCGGCAGATCCGACTCAGGTTCGTCTAGTTTCGGTAGCTCAGCAAAAGAATCCGGAATTGCTTCACGAAGATGGAACTCAAACCATGGCAATTCCCGACACCGAAGGAACACGGAATTGATTAAGGTCAAGGTGGAGGATGATGAGTCATGGAAGGTGATGAAGGAGATGAAGGAGATCCGAGAGTGGTTAGCCTCCATTCATATGAACCTTTTCGAAAATTGGAAACAACGTAAGTTGGTTTTGACTAGCCGGGCAAACGTCAATGCGCACGCTGCAGAAAATAGAGTCATTACCCATCGGAATGTATCAAAACTCCACAGAAACGGATCCACTACGTACATCTGGAGGAGGAGGTATACTAGACCTGTCTAAAAGACAAGGCGTTTCAGGAAAAGGAGTTTGAATTGGTCTATTAGGTCCAAGCTACATACGGAAGAGGAAAGGCGCCGATGCAGATGGCTCGACCTTGCGCCGGATACCGGATCCCTCAGTACATACAAGCATACCAATGTACCTAGAATTGCTGCAAGGATTCTGTTTCAACTGTAGAAGTCCGGACCATTACGCTAACGACTGTCCATTTGCAAGGCGAAGACAAGGCGCACCTCGGATGCTACCGTGTCAGAAGAGCGGGGAGTACGGTCACTCAGCACCTCAGTGTACAAAACTTACACAACCTCGTCCGGTTTTTAACAAGTGGAAGTTCAGCCTAGGGAATTGACCGGACTCAACTATGGCCACTCGGTTGAAATTGAGAATCTGGATAAATGACGGTTTAAGACGGAGCTACAAGAGGGCGTGGAAGAATCCGTATACCAAGTACCAACCCGTAACTCCACCAAAGAGGGCGCCCAAGAACCGGAAAGTTCCAAGACCCAGAAGACGAGGAGAAGAGGGAAGTCCAAGAAGGTGAAATCTTATTCAAGTTCTGAGCCTTCTACAGTAACTCAAGCGTTACACAATGTGAATAACCGTCCAAGAGCGGAAAATGGGATAGAGGGAAGGACAGTGCCGGAATACATGAGCAAAGAGATCCGTAGGGAGCTCTCGAATCATTGATCTGCTGGAGTAATCCGCCCTACGGCCCCGTTTTGATGATGTTCCGGTGATTATACCACCCGATCCGCGAGTTGATGAATATGGTATCCTAGGGGATATCAAGTAGTTGAAAGCAAACGTCACCTTTGGACTGTTGCTTTACGCCAACGTGAATTATCAGAAGTTGATGCGGGAAGCATAGACAAAAAGGAGATGTTAGGGGACGAAGCTTCCGGCCATAGCAACAACCTTCCTACAAGTAGAGGATCATGGTGCATCGGAACTGGTGGTGCTAATCGACACTGATGAAGGATCCGGTGTCAACCTTATGTTGAAAGATACCGCTTTCGAATTAGGTTACCACTATTTCAAAGCCACGGATCAAGTTCTAAGAATGGCAGATTAATCACGGGTCATACTCGTAGGCCGGTTGTCACAAATTCTGTCTATGATCGGTGAAGTGACTTACTTCCTCAACTCCGTTATCATCCAGGTGAGTTCTGGAGACCTTTCCCGATGCTGTTGGAAGGACCCTGGCTATACATGGTACATGTAATCGTGGACAAGGGAGCTAAAGAATTAGTGCTCGGAAAGACGAACCAAAGGATTCCGTGGAAGCTAGATAGATACCTAGGAGAGACAAGCGGTTCCGATGGTTACACCACGGACTGATCAGATCTGGATGAAGAGGACAGCGAGGATTTAGCTAGTTTGTGAACCAGTTCAAGGAAACTACTGAAACCAACTTCCGGTTTCCCTGTCCAATTAGCACAATGCCACAGTCCAAACCGGACATTCCAAAAGTACCAAGCACTCTAGATCGCTCGTTGGGAGAAGGGAGCATTCCCCTCTAAGCCAACTGGTTTCGGAAACAGGTAAAAGAAGAAAGGTTGCGCGCAGTAGGTCTAGATCCGGACACACTTGGAAGGACCTAGAGTGCTTGGACGGATCATGGAGAGGAACAGGAACCAGAACGTATCAAGAATAGGGTGAGCCCCTCAGATTAGGAGAAAGTCGAGGTCAAACCCGGAAAGACGATCCTATTAGGGAAGAACATGAGCAAAGAGAAGAGTAGTGAATAAGTTGCCCTCCTAAAAGAATACTTGGATGTGTTTGCCTAGTCACACTCTGACCTTCAAGGTATACCACCGGAATTAGGTCAACATCACATCGACCTCATTGACAAATCGGTTCCGGTACGACAGCGTCGGTACCAGCTGAATCCAAAGTATTCCCTTTTGGTGAAGGAGGAAATCAATAGCTTATTGAAAGTGGGATTTGTCTATCCAGTAAATTATTCAGAATAGGTTTCACCAATCGTTGTGGTGCCCTAGAAGGTCGGATCAGATGGAAAGGTCAAGAACCGTGTTTGTCAAGAATTTTGGAACCTGAATGCTGCCACGAAGAAGGATTAATTTCCGTTACCCTTTATAGATATCATCCTGGATCACGTGGCTGGGCAAGACTCCTATAATTTCTTGCACCAATTTTTTGGCTACAATCACGTATCGATCCGGGAGGAGGATCAGTTGACGACCACCTTCACCACGGAATGGAGGACGTTTGCCTTTAACCGGATGCCATTTGGGTTATGCAAGGCGCTCGGAACATTCCAGAGGTTGATGGTTGATATATCCCCGGATTTCTTGAGGCATTTTTTGGAAGTCTTCATTGACGACTTCGTAGTTTTGAGTGAATGGAAGGAACATTTGCAGTTCCTCCGGAAGACGTTCTAGCAATGTAAGGAGACCAATTTGAAATTACATCCCGGAAAGTGTTTTATGGGGATGATTTCCGGAATCCTACTTGGACACATCGTGAGCCAAAACGGATTGGAAGTAGACTTGGATAAGGTCCAATCTATCGTAATTTTTCTAGCTATCTCAAATGTGAGGGAAGTCAAGGGTTTCCTAGGTTGTGTCTAGTATTATTGACGGTTCATCATTGCCTACGCCATGTTAGTTGCGCCATTGATGGAACTCCTGGAAAAGGAAGAAGAGTTCTTATGGACAAATTGCATGCAACAGGCATTTGAGGAACTAAAGAAGGCCTTAGTTAGCGCTCCTAGACTCTCCGCACCGGATTGGTCAACTACAAGATCCGCGGAATTGCAACTACAAGATCACCAAGGGAATTGGTTAGAAACTAGAGTCAACGGATCTAGAATTAAATACTATAACCCAGAACCTTCCTCTACACCGGAAGATAGCGTCAACTTGGAAGGGGAGGACGAAGAAGAGTAAGCGGATAAGAGGTAAAGTGTTCGCATGGAATCTCACATTTGAAAATGGGGTAATGTGGGATCCTAAAAAGTTAGAAGTAACCGGATATCACTAGACTGGAACTGAATTCTATAGTACTTTTCATTTTTTTGTTAAGTAGGGAGAACTAGGCATAAAAAAATTTGATTTAGTAGTTAGTCAAAACCGGATCAGTAGAAGTCCTTAAAACAGTTAAGTAGGAATCTACTCCCGGATAGGTAGTCGGATCCGATCCAGTAAGCAGTTGTGATGATTATGAATAACGGTCGGACCGGTACGGTCGCGGCGGCAAATTAAGCGCCGCATTGCAATAATGAACCGCGCAGTATATAAGCTGGGGCGTTTACGGTTAGGAAGTCTTTTTGCAACTAAGGGTTAGAGAGTAAATGAGCGGTAAGGTGTCTTTTTTGATTCATCGCTCGTTGGATTGCCGGGCTTTTTGCTGGGTGTTCGTGTGAACTCGGATAGTGAGCAAAATAAGCTATAGCAATGGTCACTGTAGCGTTGAGAACCATTAATCCTGCAATCTCGGAAGAGATATTGTGAAGTTCATTTACAAAGAAAAAATAAAATCAGGTTCTTAAATCCCTCTCAGCTTTTTTCTCCTCACTTTGCTGACCCTGCCCTTCCCGCTATTTTTTTTCATTGCGGGTAGGAAGTTACGTTGCAGCCTAGTAACTTTGAGCCCATATACGGTGTGTTAAACTGTGTCCATTGCCGGCGTGGCAATTTCCTGTTTATAAGGATGTCCTCTGCGAGGTCCCCATATACGCGAACGTTTTGCCAAACGTCTTTGCGGTATTAGGCTAACATGCCCGTTTCTGGTCACGATAAGCCCAGTTTATCTTGAAAAATGCTTTAACATCCTCACGTTTCCTTAGACATGAATGACCAACACAGAGACATGACAAAAACACAACCATGTTTTTAGAAAACATTTCCAAAAACACAAGTTTCTTGTAGTAAAATGTTTACTAGAGCTTAAAGAGATGTATTTTCAAGGCTAAAGAACTCTTCAGCTTCACTTCATGTACATTCTCTAGACTAGAAAGCTTGTAGAGGAGCTTCTATCAAGTAGAAAGCTTTTAAAAAATCTTTCATCAAGTATAAAAGCTGCTTGAGAAACATCCATCAACTAAAAAACTTCCTAAGGAGCTTTCGTCAACCATTAGGAGAAAAATCAGGTCACAAAAAGGCCGTGTAAGCGGCACGTGAGAGAAAAAAACAAGCGCTGCCCGCGTACTTTTTGACGTGGCACGTCCAGTGCCACCGTGGTGCCAGCAACCGCCACGGGGGCTCGAACCAATGACCTCCGAGCCAGGCGTGTGGAGGGCACATCTACAGTGTCGGGCTGACACAACCTGCCCACTTGGGACCAAAGCCCGAGCCGAGGCATTCATGTCTCACCTAATATTCCGAGGACCTTTGTTGTGAGTGCACCACGCAGTTCTGTGCAGGCAGCAACTCTGGCATTCGCTGCCAGCGGCAGAGGTGCCCAAAGTAGGGAGTTCACCTAGAAAGGGCAGGCTTACACGGCTTTATTTTGACCCCATTTTTCTCCTAATGTTTTTATAAGATTTCTAAATGAATCTAAAGGTTATGTTCTTAATAGCTAGATTTTCTTAGAGGATAAGTAACTTTATATTAAAGTGAGGTGTACAAATTTTTTAATATCATTAGCACTTTCAAATATATTGGTACAATTGTGAGCTTTTGTGGTTTTAAAAAGATAAAGTCATCATATACACAAGGAAAATCAACTGTAGGTATTTTGCTAAAATGTGAAATGAAGGTCTTATATTAGTCAAAATGATTGAAAATTATAATAATATGTGTGCTTAAATTCAGAATGCAGCTTAAATTTTTAGCACAATATAGAAATTTCATATATTCATATATATTTTTTTACAATTGAACATTTAAACTGTATTTATAATTTTTTCTAAATTTGGAAAATTTCAAAAAAAATCATTTTCAGATCATTTTGGAATGCAGATTAAGTGGAAGAAATAACTACATTTTTAGTGCCAAAATACTTTAAAAGGTAGATGTATAAGATCTTTTCAAGTCTTTTAAGGCATCTTTAACCTCGATTTTGTTAAAAAGATTTTGGGCAACCTAGATGAAGTAGTAAAAAGTTATATTTTTTATTGAAAGCTTTATTAGATATTGCTTCATAATAGAATTATAATTTTTTATTTTTTATTGTTTTTTAATAATGCAGGGGCCTTTTTGTTGTTGCAAAACATTGGTGTCTACCATTTTGTTGCAATGAATTTCCGTATCTAAAATAAAACTTACATATCCATTCTAGTTTAAAGTACTTTTGCTTAGAAAATGTAGTTGCAGCTTCTAAGGAACTTATAATATGATAGAATTATCATAGTAAAAGTTTGTTGATTTTCTAAAATTAATTTAGGAATATCATCAATATACTTTAAAATGTTTATTTTATGAAAATAAACACATAAATATATTAAAATTCTATAATATGTTTAAAAACAATTTACTAGTCTTCTTTCAATTCAAATTGTACATTTAAACTTTTTAAATGAAGTTTAAAGTAGTCATATAAAATTCAAGATTTTTAAAACTTTTAAAGGGACATATAAATGTATTAATAATGTACATTACATTATTAATACATTTTCTCAACAAGTAATTCTGATTAAATACATAAATTAGGTTTTATATAATTTTTGTTATCAAATTGACTTGCGATTTGTGATTAATAGACGAATAAATACTATTTTTTTTATAATGTAGATGTTTGGCAAAATTTACTTTTAAATTCATATATATATCTCCAAAATCACACATAATAGTTGCTTTCACAATTTAATTAGAATTATTAGAAATTTCCAATATAACTAAAGTATAATAAGTATTAAATATTGTTTAATGTAAATTTTGAACTTAAAACTAAAACACTCAATGCAAAAAACACTTTGGCTCATTATGAAAAATTCACATGTTTATTCTTATATTTTCACAAAATTCACATTTTAACTTGAAATCATGTTTTCTTTTAATTAGAAAAATTAGTACAACAAAATCTACAGTAGTTCTTTGTAACTTTATCAGTCTAACAATATGAAGCCAATTTGATGTAAAATTTTACATAAACTCTTAATTATTTGTCATTTTAAAACATGAATCCTTTTCTTTAAGTAAGGATTAGTTTTAGTTCCTTTAATATCAATATATTATATTGGCTTTAGAAAATATACTTAGCTAATGCTGTCAGCACCAATGATTTGCAACGGCTAAGTGGCAAATACATAATCCAGTTACATATAAAATAAGTGAAAATTTTCAAACAACACATAAATAATATTTTAATTAATTAAAAAATATATAATTGGAATTTACATATAAATTAAGTTTTATGTAGGTTTTTTTAGATCTTGTTCTACAAAATATTTTTATTTTATATATTCATATTGAGGACATTTCTTATGTCTCTTTTAACATAACTTAAATTTAATTTATATTTTTACAAGATGGATGTTATGAATGAGTTCATAAGTTTCTTCTAAAAATACCTTAGATTAGAAAGTTACTTCTAAGTTGATATGTTTTTTATATGTTAATTTGAAATTGAATATAATGATAAAAGGATCTAGAAAGATCTATGAGTTAAAAGAATAGAAGAGTCTAGAAAGGAATTAGACATGATAATGTGATAAATAAAAAAATATATTATTACATTTTCAATATATATATTGAAAATGTAATAATATATTTTTTTATTTATCACATTATCATGTCTAATTCCTTTCTAGACTCTTCTATTCTTTTAACTCATAGATCTTTCTAGATCCTTTTATCATTATATTCAATTTCAAATTAACATATAAAAAACATATCAACTTAGAAGTAACTTTCTAATCTAAGGTATTTTTAGAAGAAACTTATGAACTCATTCATAACATCCATCTTGTAAAAATATAAATTAAATTTAAGTTATGTTAAAAGAGACATAAGAAATGTCCTCAATATGAATATATAAAATAAAAATATTTTGTAGAACAAGATCTAAAAAAACCTACATAAAACTTAATTTATATGTAAATTCCAATTATATATTTTTTAATTAATTAAAATATTATTTATGTGTTGTTTGAAAATTTTCACTTATTTTATATGTAACTGGATTATGTATTTGCCACTTAGCCGTTGCAAATCATTGGTGCTGACAGCATTAGCTAAGTATATTTTCTAAAGCCAATATAATATATTGATATTAAAGGAACTAAAACTAATCCTTACTTAAAGAAAAGGATTCATGTTTTAAAATGACAAATAATTAAGAGTTTATGTAAAATTTTACATCAAATTGGCTTCATATTGTTAGACTGATAAAGTTACAAAGAACTACTGTAGATTTTGTTGTACTAATTTTTCTAATTAAAAGAAAACATGATTTCAAGTTAAAATGTGAATTTTGTGAAAATATAAGAATAAACATGTGAATTTTTCATAATGAGCCAAAGTGTTTTTTGCATTGAGTGTTTTAGTTTTAAGTTCAAAATTTACATTAAACAATATTTAATACTTATTATACTTTAGTTATATTGGAAATTTCTAATAATTCTAATTAAATTGTGAAAGCAACTATTATGTGTGATTTTGGAGATATATATATGAATTTAAAAGTAAATTTTGCCAAACATCTACATTATAAAAAAAATAGTATTTATTCGTCTATTAATCACAAATCGCAAGTCAATTTGATAACAAAAATTATATAAAACCTAATTTATGTATTTAATCAGAATTACTTGTTGAGAAAATGTATTAATAATGTAATGTACATTATTAATACATTTATATGTCCCTTTAAAAGTTTTAAAAATCTTGAATTTTATATGACTACTTTAAACTTCATTTAAAAAGTTTAAATGTACAATTTGAATTGAAAGAAGACTAGTAAATTGTTTTTAAACATATTATAGAATTTTAATATATTTATGTGTTTATTTTCATAAAATAAACATTTTAAAGTATATTGATGATATTCCTAAATTAATTTTAGAAAATCAACAAACTTTTACTATGATAATTCTATCATATTATAAGTTCCTTAGAAGCTGCAACTACATTTTCTAAGCAAAAGTACTTTAAACTAGAATGGATATGTAAGTTTTATTTTAGATACGGAAATTCATTGCAACAAAATGGTAGACACCAATGTTTTGCAACAACAAAAAGGCCCCTGCATTATTAAAAAACAATAAAAAATAAAAAATTATAATTCTATTATGAAGCAATATCTAATAAAGCTTTCAATAAAAAATATAACTTTTTACTACTTCATCTAGGTTGCCCAAAATCTTTTTAACAAAATCGAGGTTAAAGATGCCTTAAAAGACTTGAAAAGATCTTATACATCTACCTTTTAAAGTATTTTGGCACTAAAAATGTAGTTATTTCTTCCACTTAATCTGCATTCCAAAATGATCTGAAAATGATTTTTTTTGAAATTTTCCAAATTTAGAAAAAATTATAAATACAGTTTAAATGTTCAATTGTAAAAAAATATATATGAATATATGAAATTTCTATATTGTGCTAAAAATTTAAGCTGCATTCTGAATTTAAGCACACATATTATTATAATATGCAATTTCTTTTCTTTAATCCTAAAAATTCCAAATTATTTGAAAGAAGTTTATGAATATTTTACAATTCTATGATATCATATTTTATTTCAAAGCTATAACTAATTTACAAATGCAAAGATATCTTGAAGTTTCAAATGTATTATATTTTTGATAATATATTCTACTAAAGGTTATCGACATGATCATGTATTGGCCTTATAAATGCCAGTTATTTATGGTGGTTGATAGACCACCTTATAATCTTGATCATTATTAAAAGTAATTTTGATTATATTATTATAATAAAGGAGGTATTTTTTGATTTTTTTCAAAATATTCTAATTTGAATCATTTTATTCTGTTTTCCTTTTTAACATTTTTATAAATTTTGCTGAAAATAATTTTTTTTAATTGCAAAAATTTGAATTAGAAAACAAATAAACAACAACAGAAACAAAAGGTATATATCTTGTATTTTGTCACATATTTGTAACTGCTATATGCATCATAAGTATTGATTACAACCTGTAATTTGATTTCTAGATTACTGTAATATAGAATCAGGGTGTGATAACATTATAGAAAATGTGTATTAGCATACATAAAATCAAAATTGATATGGTAAAGTAAAATTCACTGCATAATGGGATCATTAATCATACTAACATGTCATGTGCCATTTTCACAACGATAGTCTTTCCAAAGAACAAATCCATTGAAATATTGATGTTCAATATAATTTTGTTGAATATATATTTTTATATAGTTTGTAATATCAAATTTAATCAGAAGTTACTTTGAATTTAATAAGCACTAGTGCTGCACTACGTGACAAGTCCGTTTGATATGTATTCAAAGTGTTCAGCTCTACGCTCCAAGACCTTTCCAACAATACCAAGGTTGCACATGCAACCGGCCTCATAATTAATTCTGCAAAAGTGTGACTTACAAACATAAGTATTGCTTAATTTTGTTTTCACAGTATTGGAATGTATTAGTGTAGTGTGAGCTTGAAGATGGGAATATTATTTAACTAATAGTATAGACACTCTGTTTTAAATTATTTTTTGATTTCAGTACTAATTATTTCACTTTCATTGTGCTTCTATTTGTGGAATTTTTCATGCTTGGGTACATGATAACCAGATGCCTTTACCACATTGACATTGTTTACCATCATTTGTTATTACCCTGAACCTCCTTAATAATACAATTTAGCTAAGGAGTAGTTTAAAATGTACTTTCGCCCTTGAGTTTTAGTGACATCATGTCTGTTTCAATTTTTATTTTATTTATTTATTTTTTCATTGTGCTAACAATATATGGGAACAGGATGGAGGAGGGAAAGGGAGGTGGAAAGCAAAATGAGGTTTTTCAAATTAATAAAATAATAAAATGAACAGGCGGAAATAAAAATCTGACACGACCAAACTGCTCATCTTAAACGTGAGATTACGGCAGAATATCCGTCAGGGTCATGTTCTTAATGTAGCTCTGCATATCCACGGGTGGAGTCCCGAATTATCTCTCGTAACGATGATTTGTCTTTCACATTCACATGTCTGAAGAAGTTGTGATCTATTTTTCGGGTGAGATCCCGCACGCCTTTGTACACTTTCCACTGTCCACATTTCTGCTTCTCCTGAGGCTGGAGCATGTACAGCCGCCCCTCCCGTAGCCGCTTGTGAACCCACTCCCATAAGAACGATCCTCTTTTGACATTTGACAGAACCCTGTGCGACAATGGATCACAAGTGTACTTGATTTTACTTTCTTCTACCAATTCCGATTCGTCCGGCCTACAATTTATCAATGTCAGGTTTGGATGCGAGAATTCTATAGATTCAGTCTTCTCGATACTTTCTGAGCGTTTCTTAGAGTGATCATTCATATCCATTAGTGCTAGTCTCCCCGATCTTTGGATAGTCTACATAAGGACATGTAGGCCCTAGGGCTTCAGAACTCCGGAAATTATAAATTAGACGTCATCAACACAACAAGATGTTGTAATCACACATCTACACCTGAGATCCCAGACATTAACAGAGTTGATTCCAGGAATGGCGTTGGTTTGATTAATAGCAAGTTGTTCAATTAGGTACTCTGAAACTTGTGGTCCATACTTCAAGGGTTTGTCAGGGGATTTCCAGCGCTTTTTCAGTTCATTGGATAACATTAACTATCCCATCCGTTAGTTTGGAGCTGATTCTGCTGAAACCATCAGAAGTTGATACCCAACTGTCCGTAGAAATCTTATTAATACGGCGGTTCGTGGGCTCCCCAGCTGCTGCCCCGTAAAAAAATTACGAATCGACTTTACTCAAAGCCGGAATGCTTGAGTCAGGTTTGGTCAATCATGTACTTCTTAAAGAGAACGTAGCGATCATGTAGAAAACCATTGCCAACCATCTGCGTTCTTCTGTATTGACGATCACTGATCGTATGCGAACAGCAGTACAGCGATGCCAAAACGTAGACGGGCCACAGCTTAAGAGCACAGCAGAAGTCACATGCACGGAACGGAGGTGGAAGAGATAGGGGGACATAGGATAGGAGGTGGTTACGGTAGTTTAAAAGGTACCTTCGTCTCAAAAAATTGTGCTCTTCTTTCTCCACGTTCGTCGGAAGTATACCTCGTTCCATTTCACCACAAATTCACTGGCAATGTCACATCCTTGTCGACCTTGCACTGACACTGGACCTGTGAACTAATCCATGAAAACGTACTACTGTTGTCGACGAATTTTGTATATGTCGTTTTCTTTGTCTCAAATACAGACCTGTGCACTTACGTTTGTAGATGCATTGGGTACAATTCGGATGTAGACAAGTCAACCTTTACTGATTTTATTTAAGTTCAGGAGCCTGGACAAAGACGTTTGGTAGTGTTGAAATCTGGACTAAGGGCTCAAAATTGAACATGGCAACGAAGACCAGGGACTTGAAAAGGTTTGTGGATAACATGGCGCTTGTCGTATTGCTCATGGGGACGGGAATCGCAGAAGGGAAGGCCGGAACACCTCCAATCCTACCCAAGCAATATCAAGGAAGCGGTACTGTGTTGCAAGCTCTTCTTAATCAGTCGTGGCCAGCTGCGCAAGGGCTATCAGCAACATTCACGTTTTTCGCTCCCCAAAACTCAGCTGTCAAGGTTCATATAGTGCAACATTCTTGCAACCTCTTACCTCTTACGGAACCATGATAAAGTGAGTTAGTAGTTACTTGATTACTCGATATTCGTCAGAAGTTATGACTATTACACTGATAAATCTCTGGTAGTAAAATTAATAACATCGGTTAAATTTGTTTACTGCTGAATTAATCGCCGAAGTCAAAACTTCAAAGAATATCTGTCTCGAAGGAATATTGAGGGCTAAAGAATTTGGTTAACTCAATAGGAACACATGAATTTTTGTTGTTGAAAATTATGTGAATCCGCCCAGGTCCCATGTCGTCAATCTTGACGATCATGCGATTATGATAATTCATCCAAAAATTATGATCAAGCTGTGATAGTGGCGTATCTAATGTCTCATGACAGTGTGCATACCATCGAAAATCAGTATTTTTCTGTCCTGTTAAATACTATGACATTTCTTTCCCGTGGAGTAAGATTTCGTATCCTCTTATCAGTGGTAACCAAATCAATCTTATTTTTTATTTTATTTTTTATTTCCGTGCATTGTGACGAAGGATCCAGAGATTTGAATATGGACCCTTAAATTTAATTTTGAAAATTCTGAATGACTAGTCGTGCAGCTTATATGTGAGCTAGTCCGACTAAGGAAACTAGATATCTTAAAACTAAGTTGCCTTTTGGAACTGTGATATGTGGACAGAAATATCCATGTTTGTTTTCAGAATCCGCAACAGTGAGCAAAGCTGTGGCGACTAACGTGCTACAATACCACATCATTCCCGGAAAAACTTTGTCATATCAACAACTAAAAAATCTGGCCCAGAATGCGGATTACATGAGCACAACAGCATTCAATGGGAAAAAGCTGAATGTCACATTAGGCGGCAACAAACTCAATGGTTACTCATCCATCAATTATCCTGACATCGGCACCAAACAATCTCAAGCCATTCATGGCATTAAAACTCTCCTCGTTCCTCCTGGCCTCACTGTATGTCAACAACATCTCTCCTTCAAACTCGTCCATGCTCTTTGAAGTCCACCTGAGACTGATTCTGTACCTTACAGTCTGATCACGTAGTGAATTAAATTGTCAAAGAATGATCGGAGTCAGAGTCTCATAATTTTATGACTGAGATCTGGACCTATATTCATTTGCAGATTGGATGCGGACCACCGGCTCCTTCGGTGAGAGGTGGAAACCACAGTGCCGCAAGTACACCATGTGCGTATTTTACACTTCATCGATCATATGTTAGTCGCTCAAACTTGTTACGATTCTAAGGTTATAAGGCTCAGGCTCAGGGCTCTCAGGTTATCTCCAAACTTCGATGAGAATTCCACCAAGACGGAATCAAGTGGCTCATATACAGATGTTGAATCATCAGTAATTTGAAACTTCAAACAGATAGACCATACGTGTGCCAACCTCTGCAAAATTGATTTCGCACAAAACGATTTGAAATTTGGAGATAACGGAGCTCTGAGTCACCAATATTATAAGACCCAAAATTGGAGTAAATTGCCAACTCAACCAGATTTATATCATTGTATTTGACGAACAGTGGCTTATCAAACACGGAGAAGACTAACGGATTTCAGCATTCCAGTACTGAGCAGCATTCTTATTGGTTTGTTGCATTAATCACACATTCCGCTTGGATGGCGACCTATCGATTATGTTTATTCATGATATCTAATGGTACATTCTCAGATGGTAAACATTTTATGATAAAAAATTAAACATCATATTTTTGAAAGTACCCAATAAAAGTGAATTAAATGAAAGCTCTCGAAAGAGAGCACTACAATGTGGGGGACAACGGATCGTAAGATACAGCATAAAACAAGTAGGTGTATAAAATTTTGTGCATGAAAAATGTTTGGTATACTAAATAACTATGAAGAATACTTGTACAATGATATTTTTGTATAACATTCTAGAGGTAGTATGGGACCACAAACTTTATAGAAAAGAAGGAAACCTACATTAGAATAGATATATTTACATTTTACACTTGGAATAGACACCTTTACACCTTCAATGTAAAGTGTAAATGTACCTATCCAAGATAATATATTTGCACATATTAATAAATTGTTAGCAATTTCTTCTCCATTTATCATAATAATGAATGACAATACACTTAATTTGACGATTGAAACCCAACATTCTATGGCTTTTCATGCTTATATGTAAAGTTTCCTTCCTACATCTTCATTGCTTTGTTACGTGTCTACTATTCTAAAAATAAATAAGATATCTAAATTGTCAATTTTTAGAAATTACTTATTTGACCTCCAAGTGTCTACGAGTGTCAATTTCCATATTTGTAGGAATTTGAATGGATCATTAAAACCTTTGGTAAGAATCATGTTGTACAATAATGGAAGAAGAAATTTTGTTCTACAACATTGGATAGTTTAGATGCACATAGGAAGCTATTTATTTTAACTATGATGATTTTAAAGACAAATCCCACGTTATTATACTGTGCACCAAATTTTAACTATGATGATTCTAAAAGATCATGCACAATTTTTTTAATAAATAAGACCGCGTGGATTAGAAGATTATAGAGTCTAAAGTAAGAAACATTGTTCTTTTTATCCTTTCAAAACAAGATCAGCTAACTTTGACTTCTCTTTGAATAATTCTTTTGGCAGTATACATGTAGGAGGTTTTGTACTAAAATGGTGTACATGATGTTAGATACTGTGCACCAAATTTTAGATTTAACATAAAGGTATAGCATTGTGAAAAACATTGTATATAGTGCACGAGTTCATGTTATTGTTGCTACTCATTCTATTTTTTTGATATACCATTTTTTGTTAGAATGAAAAGTCATGCAATCAAAACAAAGCCTTACGTCTGCTCTTGAAGAACAAATTATTAAAAAAAAAAAGAAAAAAAAAGAAAAAAAAAAGAACAAAATCTCTATCTTTTATGTGTTAAAGAAATTTTTTTTTCCATGCTTGACCGAAGAAAATGATAAAACTTTCGCTCCTTATATAATGAAAATCTTTGAAAATATAAGAATTTCTTTTTGATAATCTCAAAACCAATCATGTTAATTACTTGCATTAAAAATCCTAATGGTAGTTGAAGGGTGTATTAAAATTTTAGAGCTGCCCAAGAAGTAGGAATAATTGCTTTGGGCTCTATAAATATTTTTTTCAATGTCTGGTGCAAAAACGATTATACTCCCCCAAAGCTCTTGCAATTCTTTACATCTATAAAAGATTTCAGAAATTCACATCTGAAATTGACATCATGGGAACCAGCCGAATATTTCAAAAAGCCCATTCGAGGACTTTGGCTGTTTAGGGGTTAAAACCTGCAACTTATTTTATAACTTGAAGTCATTTTTATTTTCCATTAAAAACTCTTAAGAATGTTTTCATATATTTTTCAAAACAATCCCCAACTTGCTTATGTATATTCTCACAGCATACATGTTATATATGCATGAATAATTTCTTTTAAAAGTCTTGAAAACCTGAAGATTCAAAAAATGATTTTACGTTTCATTACTTTTAGATGAACCTACAAGTAGTATAATTAATGCAAAAATACTTTAGCACACTTTGATATATTAATGCATACATTTTTCAAAAATCTACATTGTAATCTACATTCCTGCCTTTTTCATCAGCTTGAAAAAAAATCATAGTCATCTAAAGTAAACATAAATGACTTCAAATCTCATTGTTTTATTATAATGTAAATTATCCAAAAACTACAAAAAACTCTTTTGACAAACAAATATTTTGATAGAGCAGATGAATAATGTTTTAATTATATAAATTCATAATGGCTTAGATAAATGATCATAGACTTGCTTTAATAGGTTTCAAGATAACTCTCTCTTCTTGCACCATAATTTGGAAATTTTTAAGATAACATTGAGTGATTTATACATATATTATATACATACTTTGATTGTACCACCATCACGAATGCTATCTTGTGAGCGGTGAGCAGTGAGCGCTAAATTTTAATAATCTTGAAAACAAATTCCATTAAAATGTGCTTTAAATCAAGAAGGGAGCCCTCTGACCGTGGTTTTTTTATAGTATACTTCGATGATAATACACAAATATTACCATTACATATGATGCACATACCCTATTTTTGTGCGGGTCATTTAAATTAAGTTCTATAATTATTACATTAGAATCGAATTCTAAAAGTTATAACTCATTGGTGAAAACGGTTTCTTACGATACCTATACTATAAACAAAGCCCAATGTCATGAATTTAAGATTAGTACATAAAGAGTCATATTTCAAACATATCAAAATAAGAACCAACTATAAGAAACGGAAATAGATTAATGTATAAAAATGTCACACACTTCTGAATTACAGGATAAATCAAGTACATGAATTGTCATCACTAGAAATCTCAATGTACTCATGCTCGGAGTCATTGTCATTACTAGTTGACTCAATGCTTCCGTGCTTAGAATCACTATCGTCACATAGTACCACATTATCTACTTCTGCAAATAGCTCAAAATACTGCTCCGCATCACAATTAGGTCTACGATGCTTTGGAGAAGAAGGTAATGAAGGAGCCGCCGCCATTGCGTGTGCAAGGTTCTCTACGTGGTAAGGAAGCTCCAAAGGACGGATTGGGCTTCTAATCTTGCTTAGATACCTTGGCACAATTCCTTGGAACTTCAACGCTTTCGGCCTCCGTCTGAAGCAAGAGAAATAAGAGATACTTAGAAAAATCACCTTGTTTGGAACCACCTTGGTTGATAAGGCCTAGCGCTAGTTTGATGATTTGCTGGATCATCACCCATACTGCACCTGGGAGGAGGCTAACAAAGCGTTTAAGTCAAGTACTAGGACAAACCCCTACACCTGTGAGTTGGGCGGGGAGCCAGGGCCCAACTCCTGTGGGAAGCTACCCAAAGGCACCCCCTTTCATAATAGTAACTCCTAATTACCTAGGTAATTTACCTTGGACTGTATTTACCCCCTTATGTGAGTCAAAATCGTATAGCGCCAAGTGTTACGCAGATGCGAGTTCTTCTATGTCGTCTAAGAAACCAGTTTAACTGCCAGCAGCGCATGTGTCGCTATGCCCTTGGTCCCGCCCCCTTCAGCTAGCCGGTGTGGATTCGATCTTGGAACTGACACGTTTCCTTTGATAAGTTTCTTGATGTATAATCAGAACTGTTACCCGAGATTTTGTGGTGGTTGTGTGGATTTTGCACGTGCTCTACGCAAACATTTAATATGCGGAATTGTGTACATTGCTAGCAAACGACATCGTAGCACAATGAAATTGTACAAGTTGTCAATCCATGCTACCTATTGAATCATTAAATGCAACAAAACATTTTTTATTCATGGCAAAACTCTATACATGCCACTCAAGACTGATACGTCTTGTACGCATATAGTAGGCACAATGTGACGAACAAGGGAAACTTGACGTCTGCAGTTATGCAGATTCAAAACGTGACTCTAAGTAAGGAGACTCATAGATAGCGTCTGCTGCCTATTGCTAACATTGGGAAAATCGAAAAAGACATAGTGGAAGAGACTGATTGCACAAAGTCCTATACAATGCTACACAGTGACAGTAACGCCACCTACTTTAAACTATAGACTTGAAACGGACATATCACTTTTCCTGCGACTGGCAATAAGAAAGCCTTTGTGTGTTATTACTACCTAGTGGAAGCCGGAAATGGAGACTCACATGTCCTGAAAAGCCAAATCTTCATATTTTTGGCAGGTTGTCACAAAAGACCTTTGAAGAAGAGTAGTGCAATTTAGAAGTATGTTTATTGTGCCCTTGATCACCACTACGTATGCAATTAAGAGGAAAACAGACTGTAAGCACTTGCTCTATGTTCATATATACGGAACATCAAAGGGACAACAAACTACTAAATGCGGTACGCATGATGTAGAACAACGTAGCAGTCAACATTCCAAACATCTTCAAAGAGACACATGCAGGCATTGCTACCACTCACGTTAAGATAATGGACTGTATTTAATAAGATGTAGACCAAATAACCAGATGAGTGTTCTATTTGATTTTATTTTTCTTCATTGTTAGAGAAGAGATTTCTAGTAAATAGTCCAATCCCCATATCACAAGTGCATCATTAGAGAATTCAACATCTCGTACTTGATCCACATTTTTTACAGTCTTCTATGGTTGAGAGGATGGGTGCATTACCTTCACATCAGAGTGAAAAATCTTTATTATCTCAACAAGTTGCATTTCGGTATCTCATTTCAGACAACGCCACGGAGAGGATTGTAACTTCACTTTTGTTGTCTTGAAGCTGTATCTTGTTTTTCCTAGAGCAACCGAGCCTCCTCCTTTTGTCGGATGTATGATCCACACGTCTTTCCTAATGCCCAAAGGGTACTTTCTCTACAACACTGCTTTTCTCTCATGGATGCCCAAAGGGTACTTTCTCTACAAAGTCGCCTTCACGATCTTTCTCCCACTCATTAGGAGACACGTAGCAGTCACCACTCTATATAAATCTCAATCTCATTGAATACTTTATTCATTTAATATACTATGATCATGTTACAGTAATATTGAACATGGTATTAGAGCAACTCATCTCTTTAGTACAGATTGTCCCTAGCTAGTTACTGTTTCTACAGTGAGCTCTGCTCCTGAGATTATAGAGTGATGTTCTAGACGTATACGTTTTAGGGTCCGATTAATTTACAGTCAGCTTTGCTCCTAAGTTAGCGAGAGTAAGTTTGAGTGAGTTCTGCTAACATCTAGTGACGCAAGTATATGCGGCAAAAGAGCATAGAATGTAATTTTCTCCCCAAGTGAGCGTTGCTCCTCGAACCTGCACACTTAGAATTATAGAGGAAAAGAAAGTCAGCATCATGTCAGAGGAACAAGGCAGCATGTATGTAGGAGAGAGCAGCAAGGTCATAGGTGTCAACAACTACTACACATGCCTGTTAAAGATGAAAGCTATTCTTTGAAGAGAGAATGTCTGGAATTGACAGAGCATCACGTTACACCTGCAATTTTTCCCGCAGTTTTTCTAGGCACTCAATACACTAGAAAATTCCATAAGAAAGGCAAAGAACCTTGCCTTATGAGGAATTCAACTGTCAGTAGTTGATTGTCTCCTTGGCTTTGTAGCGAACTTCAACGATCTTGCCCTTGCCTGGAAAGCGCTCCGCCTCAAGTATTCTTCAGGAAATCAATCCCATAAATTGAAGCTTTCAATTTAGCTCCGTGCTCTGAAAATGTCAGAAGGGAGCTCCATGGAGGACTATGTCAACAAGGCCACTAATATGAAAAACAAGTTGTTAGCAATCAGGGATGCCATGAGTGATCAAACTATCTGTCAACTCTTGTTGAATGGTCTACAGAGGAGCTATGAAGGTGTTGTCCTAACCTTGAGAAACCTCAATATCATTCTATCTTACTATCAACTTATAACAAGATTGCTGACCAAAGCTTTGCGTTAGGAGCAACGAACATCCCACCTAGGAGATGAAGAAGCCTAGGCCACATACTTCAAAGCCAACTGCATGACCTCAAGAACGAGCAGTTTAGCACAAGGTGAGAAGGTCAGTAGCCAAGTCAAAACTATCATCAATTCAGAGGTGATAATCAGTTTGGAGGCTTTTCTTAGAGAGGTTCTATGATCGGACAAGGACAAAGACAAGGCTTTTCTTAGAGAGGTTTTATGATCGGACAAGGACAAAGACAAGGCTTTTCTTAGAGAGGTTTTATGATCGGACAAGGACAAAGACAAGGCTTTTCTTGCCGTCAGATCACATGTTACCAATGTAGCAAGCCTGGTCATACTGCTAGAGATTGTTTTTCTAATACAGAGCCTCAGCGAGGTTACCCAAACGCATCAGCATATTCCAATGCAGTCATAAACCTTGAAGTAGCTGTAGCGCAATTGCAGGATATTAATAGCCCATGGTATATGGCCCATGGTATATGGATAGCAGTGCCTCTACTCATGTGACAAGAACCAAGGCATACTTATCTTAGTTAATTGAGTCTAGCACAGGGAGAGGGATCATGACAGCAAGACGAGAGAACCATGTTGTGCATGGCATAGGAAATGCCTTTGTTCACACAAATTTTGGTGAAATAAACATGAAGAATGTCTTGTACGTCTCAAGTCTCAAGAAGAGCCTCAATTCAGTTGGTGCATTCACTGATTCAGGATGTATTGTTTATTTTTCAGCAACACATTGTTATGTACTGGAAAATACCCTGAGAAGAAACATTATAGCTTCAAGTCACCAAGATCAAATAAACGGTCTATACAAACTAACAGCTGCACATGAGGCAAATAGTTTAGACGATGATGGGAGACTATGGCATAGAAGGTATGGTCACCTCAGCCACATAGGACTTAGACACTTGATTAGCCCAAATCGGGCAATAGGTCTCTCCAAGCTTCTCCCAGAAAACCCTGTTTGTGGATAATGCTTAGCAGGCAGACAACATCGGGAGGGGTTTTTGAAACAGTCAGTTAACAGATTTGAAGGGTCAACAGACATGATACACTTGGATTTGGTAGGACCACTCCCAGTTCAATCACTTGTAGGATCTAGGTACTTTGTAGTTTTCACTGATGACTACCCTCGCAAGTCATGGCTATATTTCATGAAGAGCAAAGCTAAGACCTTTAGCAAATTTCAGATATTTCACAGACAAATAGAGACTAAAACCGGTTGTAAAATATGGACACTCCACACAAATCGTAGAGACGAATATCTCTCGAGAATTTACTCTTTACTGCAAAAAACATGGAATTACCATACAGCTAACACAAGCCCTTACACCGCAGCAAAACGATGTCTCAGAGCGACGCAATCAAACTATTATAGAAAGAGTCAATTCACTAGCAACTGAATCAAGTCTACTTAGATTTTTATGGACTGAAGTGATTGCCACCACCAACTATTTAGTTAACTATAGTCCTACTATGGCAAACAAAGAAATTACTCATGAAGAAAAGTATTTAGGTACTAAACCTCACGTACATCATTTTAGAATTTTTGGATGCCTTGCCTACCTTCATGTCCCAAAGGAATCACGTAGGAAGTTAGATTGCAAAACTTGGAAGTGTTTATTTTTAGCACACGATGATCAAAGCAAGGAATATAGAATATATGATCCTATAAATAGAAAGATACTACTTAGCCAAGACATAGTATTTAACGAGTCCAAGCTTGGATACACGTACCTTTTAGAGAACGCGCCACATGTTGAGGATATCTTCCCTGCTTTCTCAAGTCATCCAAGTCTTGCTGAACAAATTGAATCCTCAGCACTTGTAGTACCTTCAAAACAAGAATCCTTTGCTCCCAAATCCACAGTTGAAAACCTGCCCTCACAACCACCTGCCCTAGCCCAACCTCATCGGCCCTATCTTAAACCACCCAACCAACCTCGCAGGAATCCAAGCAGGATTCAGGCCCCATCCCGAAATCTCCGGGACCATTACTGGACCTTAGCAACTAAGATATCACCCAAACCCACCAACTATGATACTATTGCCTTGGATACATGCTGGGTACATGCCATGCAACAAAAAATAGATTCGATATGAAAAAATCATACATGGAATATTGTAGATAGACCTTTAGACAAACTGCCCATTACAAGCAAATAGAGATATAAGATAAAGAAGGGGCCGCAAGGGGAGGTTCAAAAATTTAAAGCTCGCACACTTTTACACCTGTAAACCGATTTTCAACAGTTAGAGCAATATTATCGATAACCGCACAAAGAAAATGGAGGATTTGGCAAAAGGATGTTAAAGCTACATTTTTGAATGGACAGTTGGAAGAGGAAGTCTGCATGGAGATTCCCCCTGGATTTAATCCGCAAGTGACCCCAACAAGGTTTGCAAGCTGAACCAAGCACTGTATGGGCTCAAACAAGCACCCAAAGCCTAGTATTCAATAATTGATTCTTGGTTATTCTCTCAAGGTATGACTAGAAGCCATGCAGATCCAAATATGTACTTTAAGAAGGATAACGGTAAAACCACCATGCTTCTCCTATACGTAGATGACTTACTTATAATAGGGGGCCTTGATACAAAATTTCGAAATGACAGACTTGGGGACGGCACAACTATACTTAGGAATAGAATTTGCCTACTATCCCTCAGGTATCTACATACATCATAGAGCCTAGACACTAGAACACTTCTGCATCGCTCGCTACAACATGGAAAATTGCAAACTAAGGTTGACACACCTATAACCGACAACTTAAAGCAGTTTAGCATATCAAAGCTTGGGTTATTGACAAGGAGATATTTTTGGTTCATAGGAAAATAATGTTCATGAAGAATGAGCATTTTTTCATGAATTATCTCCCAATATTGAAATTTGTACAATTTTTCAAAGTGAAAAGTACTTCCGAACCAATAGCCGATATATACAAATGAGGTACATCTGTTCTTTCATAATCTAGGAATTAGAAGGTATCGGCTATTGGTCATGTGTCGACTATAGGTGTGTCAACCTTAAAATCGCTACAACATGGAACCTGGTGTAGCTTTACAAAACTCCTCAAAGACACCCAAGGTAAACCCAGAGCTATATCGCTCAATGGTAGGAAGCCTAATCTACGTTACAAACACACGTCCTGATATCAGCTGCACAATCAGCTGCGCAATCAGCTGCCTAAGCCGACACATGAGTAGCCTAGAGGAAACCTATGTACAAGCAGCAAAACAGATACTTAGCAATCTCAAAGGCACAATAAATTTTGCTCTTCACTTATCCAGTAGGGGAGAAGAAAAGTTTCATACCTTTGCAGATGCTGATTGGGGTCGAGATTTAGATACCAGACGTTCCACATTGGGAATAGTCTACAAACTTGGTGACACCACAAGTAAACTTCAGGATGTATTTCCTTTATCAACCACAAAGGCAAAATACCGCGTGCTATGTGAAGCCACTGCAGGTATCCTACATCTTCAAAAAAAATTCTCAGTCCTCTCTACAGTGATAATACCTCATGTATTTGCTTAGTAGGCAATCTAGTACTCCATGAGAATACCAAGCATATTCATCTGAGAGCTCACTTTATTCGCAAGAAAACACAATCTAAGGACATTGATTTGCAACATGTACATACAACTACACAACAAGCGGACTTACTCACCAAACCCTTTGCTGCGACCAAGTTCTTTCTAAACAGAGCAAAACTTCTTACCGTCAACTTAAACATGACCCAAGAAAGCCTCAGCCTGCTTACGCAACCAAAAGCCTCTGAATTGGGCTCCTTTGAACCCACATATCTGAGGCTCACAATTTGCCCACAAGGATTGGATCAGTGGAGACCAACCTCAACAGACAGCATAGAACTTCCCTTGTACACTACTCCTTGGCAACTCACACCTACCCTTATCGACACCTATCTCTTCCTCCTTCGACTCCCTTCGAAAATCAGTCCCAGACACCTTGAAGAAACCATCCCCAAATCTCCTTACAACCAGCCACAACACCCACATCACGAGACACCAAAGACCCACCTGTAAAATCAACGAACTACACAAGATCCTAAGGTAACCAATGTGAGTAACCTAAGATCCTCAACTTCCTCGAAAACCCAAGATTGCTGCATCTCAAACAAGAGTTATCCACACTAAAGACTTAACACAGAAATGGCGTCTAAATGCTGCTCTACACATCGCCAAATTGATGTGCTTCCCCAATCATGTGACTCCGCTCCTCTCCACTTCCTCTCCAACATCTAGAGCTGGATCTCTCTCGTCTGCAAACTGCTTCAACAACAACTCGGATCATATGTGCTTGTGAACTTTGTCACCGCATTCGTCTCCTCCAAAAAATCCGTCTCCGACACTGCGTGTTTTACTCTCATCTACGAACCGACTCCGCACAAATCACGGCATTGCATCTCCAAAACTATGTCTCCGCAATTGCGATTCCAAAAATCAATCGTGAACACTCAATCGGCAACGTGCATGGGGGTGTTACAATTGCCCATGATGTTTCATCCATAAGATGATGTTGACCTACTCTCTACATCCTTCTAGAACTTGACCCCTCACGATCTTTCTGCCACTCACTAGGAGACACGTAGCAGCACTCAAGCAGTCACTGCAGTCACCACTCTGTATAAATTTCAATCCCATTGAGTACTTTATTCACTTAATATACTATGATCATGTTACAGTAAAGTCCAATACAGATCGTCGTATTGTAGTGCTACGAGCCTCCTGCAGAGGCCTTGCGCGAGCTGCGCTTCCCCGCGGGCAGCCCGAGACTCCCCTCCCCTTGAGACCCCTCCCGCAGGGTCTTCCAAGCCCCGGTCCCCAACTCGCGAGTCGCCCTGAACGGGGTTCCCTCATCCGTCTGCTCCGTCCCCGTCCGGGCCCACCACCGCGCCACATCATCCCTCCAATGCATCCCCGCCCAACACCCCCCCCCCCTCTCCCCCCGTGCCCTGGCGCGGTCATTCCGTCTCCTCCCCACCGCCGTGATGCAGAGCTGCTGCTCGCCGTGATTCTGCGACAACACAATGCGCATGCTGTCCTGAGAGTCGCCGTCCTAATTCGTGGTGCAATTACTGCAGGTTTGATGTGTGACGTCCAACCGAGGAGCACTTACGCGGGTGCATTGAAGAGGGTCGTCACCATGCCGGCGGAGTTGGTTCCTTAGGGTTCTCCTTCTCCCTTCAAGCTGGTCATTTGCCTCGTACATCGGCGTCGCCCAGGTCATCTTCATCTTCTCGCACCATCAACAGTGAGGACGTGAAGGCATAGAGTGCAGCATTGTCGACGCTATGGCGGCTCGTGTAAGTTCGCCATTTCCTTCCTCGTTGTTTACTCAAATTTATGCTGCGATGGTCGTTGTCTGCGTTAGAGTTGTTGTCCCCGGTTTTGCTGCAATGCTGGGCATCGGTGTCAATTGTTTCATCGGGTATATGTCCGTCGTAGCTGCTTCTATGTGAGAGGTTTAGGTCTAGCTGCTGTCCTCAACACCTTCCATGTTGATTGGTTGTAGAGGCATGTCTTCCAGGTGGTACTTCGAATCGTCGATGTAGTCATAGGTTGCTGGAAATTGGGTCTTTTACTAACAATGTCGGTGTCACAGGACGGGGATCGGGTCGTAGTGGACCTGTCCAAGAAGAGTTACGCAGAGGCAGTCGACTATCTCCGGAGTCAAGCCACGGTACTCGACTACACTGCGATCGGTGTCAAAGCCGAGAAATCCTCAGCAATGCAGCTCCTGGCGTTGTCCCCAGGGTAAGCTGTCCTAACTTTGTGCCTCTCAAATACTAATCCCATCCGTAGTTTTGCATGTTCCAGAATTATGTAATGGTTCTTGATCATAATTCCTTGTTTGTTCAGATCACAGTGAAGAATAAGAAGGGGGAGTTGGAGAGTGTCATCTTGTGTACTACGGTGTGGACAGATAAGGAGAGGATGAGAGAGGCGTACACACAATCAGAGTTCGACTGGCTGGTTGTAGAAGTGAACTCGTTGTGGCGGCGCAAGCATAGGACGGTCAAGATGAAGTCGAAGCGGATTCCTTTCTTCTATAGGTTATGTAACAGAGACATGGTGGATAAGAGTGAGTTGGCTTGGCATTACCAACAAGATCTCTGCATCGTCTACGACTCTAGAAAGGATGGGCCGTAGAAGATGTTCCCTGTCAACGGGGCCAAAGGAAACTTGAAGATCGCTACGATGTTCAGGAAGTATAACTTGAAACTACCATGGCAGAGCGGGGGGAAAGGAGGGGACAGACCGGAGGATGAGCCATCGGTGGAGGAGCCGGAGGACAAGATGGTGCTCCTGAGCAGCAGCGCATTCAGTGGGTATAGCGCTTACAAGTCCCACCCGCCCATGAGAAGGAGAAAAGACGATCCGACCATCGCTGAGCAGCTCCAGGAGATAAAGAGGAAGAAGAGGGAGGACACCGAGAAGGAGACTGCTACCAGTGACAGGAAAGGTAAGGGGCCGGTAGTGGACAGCAGGACAGGAGGGAAGTCAGGGGCGCAAAAGCAGGCTGCGCAGTCCAAGGCGGGTACGCCATCTCGTGCAATGCTACCGAAACGGTTCAGAGGAGATTCCCAGTTGCCTAGGATGCTTGCTGAGAGAGTTCGCCCGATTTCAAATCCAAGACCTTTGGATAGCATGCCTCCTCCGACGCTGGATGCTCGGGCTGATTTGGAAAGACAGCTGCTCGTGAAGGCGGTTGCCAAGTACCCTGACGCTCTCTTCGGCGAGCCACCTAAGAAGCCAGGAAAACCCCCTGGTCTCTACAGTCTTGTAGAGCAGACAGGGGATGTCATCGACTTGGAGCTCCTCACGGACGTCAACAAGGCAAAGGCCGCTGTCCACACCCTCCATGCGAATGGTACACTGGGACGCAAGGTCTTCGACGCCTGGGGTGTGTTCTCCATAGACCTCGCAATTCGGATAAGTTCTTTGTCCCTGTCCATTCTCTTCCAATATAAGATCAGTCAATGAGTCACCATATGTATCAGGTCGTTGTTGCTGATTGATTCCGTCGTTGGTTCAGGACGGTCTTCCCATGCCTCTGTACGAAGCGGCGAAGATGTGCATTGAAGCATTCCGCCATCGACATGAAGTCGCCATTAGGATGGAGATCGAGCAATTCGTCTCGCATCACCAAGACGAGAGACAATATCAAGAGGATGAGGACAGTTGGAAGTCGAAGAGGGAAGGGGTGCGTGCGGACAGGAGGGCCTGGGTTATTGCAGCATTGGAGAGGTACGACAGAAATGTATTGTTGCAAGCAGAGGCAGCGAAGTGGAACTGGAGTCCACTCTTCATGCGCCTGCTCCAGAAGCCTGCTCCAGGTTTTCTGACATTTCCGTGTCGGCACACCGAGGAGGAGTTTCAGAACATCCTAACCTAGATTCGAAGTGAGTGTCGTGGCCAGGACGAGGAGGTGGAGGCCCCTCCTTTTGTTAGAGCTTTGAAACTGTTCAGCAGGCGGGAAAACGGTGTGGAGGCCCTAATGATCTGTCCACGGGTTGGAATTACATCCCTGTTCCTCTACGACCGGATGCAACAGGTTAAGTTCGCCATGAGAGATTTGCCCACGGTTGGTATTGTGCTCTTCCCCTCAATGGACACGAAATCTACGGACTTCAAGGCTTTCTGCGATGTCACGGCCTCGGGAGCAGGGTTTGAAGAACAGGTCAAGGTCGGGGAGGACTGGATGCGGTCGTGCTTTTGGCGGGCATGTAAAGACATGTTGGCCTTGGACAAAGAGGACGACCTCCGAGTCCTATGGCTAGAGGCTTCGAAGGCGAGGCGTGAGAAAGCCGTGGAGGACTTTTGGCGTATCATGCTGCTCCGCGAGGGGGTTGACCTGGGATATGCTTTGGGGTGCCTCGACTAGACAGGGGAGTGGAAGGTTGTGCCCGGAAACGTAATTTAGGCCATGACAGCCCTGCGTGACCTCTCTGTTCGCTTTTGCAGGGACCAGTTAAGACCATGGACAAAACAACAGCCCGAGAAGAAGGGAACCTCATTGGCCGACCTTGAAGGTTTAGACATAGGAGGGGAGTTCGGGGGGTCCCAGATACTCTGTACCATGGAAGCGCTAGGGAGTGTTGGCGATCTGGAGGACAACCAAGAGCAGGAAGAAAAAGAAGACGACGGTTTCATGACGGTGTTTAGGAAGTCTGGGGACGGCTCACCCGGGAAGATGGATTTGCAGCCGGGTAAAGAGAGCGGCCAGACCTCGGATCTTCACAACGTCAGCGGGTACAACCTCCATGATAGCAGCTCCGCTTCCGTGTGTCCATACACAGGGGAAGTGGTAGACTTGGGACGGGAAGATTAGAGTGGTAGGTCGGGTAGGACGATAGAATCAGACGGGGACAGTGACATGCAGTTACAAAGATGGTTAAGGCTTCGATCTGAGATTTTTGTATATGCTGGTAGACTTGGTAGGGACTAGGACTTTGTAAGGACCCTTTATAAATGTCATGCGATGCTTTTTGTTTTTTTTTTTCATGTTGGTTTAAAACAGAGCTGAATGTCAGTAGAATACCCGAGTTCAGCAAAATGAAAACTAGCGACAGGTTCTTATGGAATTTAAGGAAAAAATAAAATGTAAATAAAAGAAAAAAAGAACAAAGAAAAAACTTAGATGAAAGAATACGAAGACACAGGACAGTATCAACCAGGAAAAAAAAAGGATAAACAATTTTATTTTTTTTAATTATATTTTATTAAAAATAAAAAATAAATTAAGGAAAGGAAAAATTGGTTGAATTATTTTTTTTATTTTTTATTTTTTTTTGAATCAAATGGTGCGCGAAATCCATTGCCAAGGAAAAAAGTACACCGCTGCAAAACCAGGCGAGGACAAGCCCAAGCCGGGGAACCAAACCAAAACCATACCTAGAAACCTGTAAGCTAAATACGACCAGTACCTGAATACCTACATATAGTTAACCATTACGTGCAAAATGGGGTCATGAAAAGGCCGTGTAAGCCTGCCCAAAGTAGGTGAACCCCCTGCCCAAATGCTGCACTGTCGCTGGCAGCGGGTGCCAGAATCGCTGCCCGCAGAGTTAATAGGGCGACTTAATGGTCTCGGGATGGGGTTGCGGGGCGGGGTCGGTGTGCCTAGTGGCGCCGAGGTGGCTGCGTTGTTTGGTAAACCACGGCTTCTTGCATTGACTGCCCATGAAGCCCGATTTGAAGGAGAGATGACGGGAGATTGGTGTCAACCGTTTGAAGATTCGAAGTTTGCTGCCACAACGGTAAGAAGCCATGGAGCTCGATCGACAATAGGTTGGTCTCCCCACCTGTGAATGGGGTGAATCGAAGTTGATTGCGTAGAATTTTGATGTTGCAGGCCCAACAACCCAATTCGCAGGTGAAATTCGAGAGAGTCAAGGGAAATTGTGACGACTAAATAAGTGAGCATGATTGTACAAATGCGGGTTGGCAGCAGTTACAAATTCGAGCAGCAAGCATTTGAAGGGTGTTCTTGCAACACCTCCTGGCGTGGACTGAAGAGGTTGTGTAAGTGTCAATTTCTCTATGACAAGTTTGGGTTGTGCATTTGTACATTGCATGCTATTCATTTGATTTTGCAATTTCCTTAAGTGGCTATGGTATAGGGTTTGGTTGTTGTGAACTCTGCGGTTTTGGGTATATGGCAATCTTGAAAACGATTTTCTGCATACTTCCAGGTCGATCCGGGGCCTTGAGAGCTTGAATCACTACTTCGGAATTTTGAACTCTCGATGGCAGCACCAGGGGTGGAGCCTTCAAGCTACCGTTTTGGAATTTCGATTGATGCACGCTACGCACCACTTTATAGGAGAGGTTCATTGAGATCCGAGCAACCCTGCCCATCAACATTTTCAGGACGGAGGGCAGCCGGGGATACAAACATTGACTTGTGGGTCGATGGCAGCATTTATCCGGTTGATCCAGGAACAGGGAGGCCACCTCCATTCAGAACTCTTCGAGATTGCCTGGAATTCATATGTCATGGAGAGCAAGGTCTGTATGGATATGCACACAGAATGGGTCTCAATGATGGAGGAGGACCTACAGGGCGTGAGATGGAAATGCAGTGCCGACATTTAGAAGAAGAACTCGGCAAGGTGAGAGACGACCTTGCTGGCAGCAGAGAAAGGCTCGACCATAACACGGACATTGAGGATACCTGCATGCAATTGCGGGTTGAATTGGAGACTATTCGAACCGAGATGAGCAGCATGGAGAGAAATCATAGGGTGACGGTGCAGGGCTTGGAGACCAAGGTGCGTCGCTGGCAGCAAGCAAGTGAGCGCCTACCGGAGGGACCTAGCCCTTTGAAGGACACGCTTATGGGGATGCGACGTAGGGCTCGACCGCTCAGGGGGATTCATGAATTGAATCATGGTTCAGGGTGGGCAAAACGCAGAGTGAAGCTTGATAGGACGCATTTGCAACCTCATCTCGTGGATGCTGTCAACGACAACAACCGGGTCAACCATGAGAAGCAGCGACTTCATGGGGATAAAGCCTCCCAAACAGTAACTACTGTAGCGTTAGCAAAGATACTGTCTAGGCATGAAGGTCTCACCCTTGCAACTCAGCCATCTATGGAGCATGTTAAGAGAAAGATTGCTAGTAACGTCCTGAAGGCAATTGGAAAAAGGGTAGGGCCGAGTAATATTCTTGCTGCCTGCGACCAAGCATGGGTGTCTTTTCGCGGCTATGGTGCAATTTACCAAGCCGTGAAGGCTCCAGTTCGGGATTTGACCAAGGATGCCAAATCCAACATACTACCTAGTCCCTACCACGTCAGAAGGCTTCGGCATGAGCTAAATGCGAACTTGCCACAATTCATTGGCCAGTACTACCACTCTGAGGGAAGGATGGAGCTGCCAGCAGTGTCAAAGAAAACCAAGAAATCCGAGGAGCAGCGAAAGGAGGTTGTCTTAGATGAAAAGAACTCGCTGATCACGGACCTTGAGGTGGTCCAGCAGAGCATGGTGATCTTTTATGGCATCAGGGAGTCAGGTATGCATCCTCTTCTTCTCTTGTTGACAGCTATGGTGAATGTTCGTTTGGTGCCAGCAACTGCATTGTGTGTCTTTAACAATGGAAGCTAATTTGATTGCATTACAGAAACATTCTCACGTGAGGATATTCTTGCAGAGTTGGAAGGGGCTCCGTTGATATTTGTCCTCAAACTGGATGAGGCAGAGATTGTAAACGGTAAGAAATTTGAACGTGTTAGCATCACGTTGATGAATCGGGCTTTGGACACTAACATTCAGGTGGACCACGAGAGGTACTTCTCAGTACAATCAGAGCAGGAGATTTGGCCAGTTGCCACGTTTCAGGTCGAGAAGGAGTCCTACGATGTTCTGTCGTGGATATTTGGAAAGTCGAACATCCCGGCTGTGATAGCAGCACAGTCAAGTGGCGAGAAACTCACGGTCCCTAAAGTTGGAGAATTCGAGGTGGAGTGGCATCTTGCTGCGGACATGAAGACGATCAAGTGTATGTACGGGCTTCAGTCGGGGCCGTCGTGTGCAATGAACTGCATATACTGCGACCAGAAGAGGATAAAGCCCACTGTGGGGACAGCAAGTCAGGCAAACGCTGCCATCAAGAGCCGTGGTAAAGCAAACTGGATGGGGGGCTATTTTCCAGCAGCGTACCTAAGGAACCTTGTGACATGACAACATCTAGTAGGTGGAGGCCTATCCTGCCGATTCCTTTGTCAAGAGTGCACATTTGTACATTGCATGCCTTGGTTCGATTGACGGAGAAGATTGTGCACATGCATATCATGTATGTTTGGAACATACATAATCAGAGACTGAGGGCTACTGCAATTGAATAGATGGAGAAGTCGTTGTCCGCGATTGGGGCTCATGGTGGAAACGTGGAGATTAAGAGGGACCCCAAGCTCAGTGGCAACACTGGAAACGTGCCGCAAAAACCCTCTTTGAGTGGTACCGTTGCCAGCAGTCTTTTTAGGCCAAGCGTTTGGTCTGGCAATGATAAGGCCTGGAAGGATATATGTCAAGCTGAGAATAATAATGCCGGAAGTGGAGCTGACCGCATTGCAAAGTACGAGATGTGGCAAGCCTTTGAAGATGTCGTACCATATTTGACAGGACTGGTGTTGACAGCAGAGCAACGGATGCAATTCAAGCAGAAGATACACAAGTGGGGAAAGGCATACTTAAAGGCCTTCGGAGAGGAGCATGTTACCCATTATATAGTATGCTCACGGCTCTGTCTGTTGTTGCTTTTGGTGTTTCTTCAGTGAACTGTCTACTTGACCTAAGTATCCGACTTTTAACTTCCTTTTTCTTGTTGACAACACGTAATTGTACGGCACTCCACTTGGTTTGTGGAACACTATGGGAGCCTTGGAGTCAGGAGCTGCCAAGGCATGGAGAAATCACACCACCAAGCGAAGGCGGCACATCAAGCACATACAGCTCATGGTGGTGGGAAAGCCCGTACTAGTGCGATTCTCCAGCAGATTCAGCATTGGTACCGAAACATACAACATCGATATAAGAAAAAAATGGAAATCCAGGGAGCTGTACCTGACGCGGATGACGGAGCACGGACCATTGAGGGGTCCAGGAGACGCGAGCGGTGGCAACAATCAAACGCTGCCATCGCCTGCGAGGAGTGGAGGTCAAGGAGGAGGCGTGTTGGACGAGCATATGTTCTTGAAGAAGTCGTGGAGGACGAAGGAGATTGGATGATGGAAGAAGAGCAGGAATGGAATGCCAACGGGGACATGGTTGGCAGTGGGGGCGAGGAAGATGAACAGAGGGACGCTGCTAACAACGATGAGGACATCGCGGATGCTGGCAACAGGGGTGCCGGGGAGGATATTGCCCCCGATGTCGACATTGCACATGCTGACAGCGGCTAGGGGGCTCAGACACTTCAGCTCTGTTGATGTGTTTTTCCTTTCTATACAATGTTTTGTAGGAGGGTACTTCTAGGTTTTGTTCTAGGTTTTGTTTTGTTTACTTCGTATTATGTTTTTTTTCATTGCTATAGAATGATGCTTTTGAAAGTTCCTTTGAGAACTACCAAATAATATTTGAAAGAGTACAAGTATTCTGTAAGACCTTGGGATTGAAGTTGAATACATGAGATCTTTTAAACTTAATCTTTGGCGTTTGAACTGATGTTGCTGAAAATTGTCTACGAGGCCGGGAAGAGGAGAGAAGCTCGTTAGTTATTATATCTTTTTAAATTTATTTCTCATTCTTTTAATGGTTTGCAAACTTTTAATTTTATCTTATTTTGTAATTGCCGAACAAGGTTTAATTTTCATTTGGTTCTTATTATGGCTCCATTTGATTTATTTTCTTTCTTGGAAAATTTCAATTAATTCTCTTACCTTTCATTTTTTATTTATTTGGATTTATATTTTGTTTTTACATTTATTTTATTCTTTCAATATTGTAATGTGAACTACACTCATTGATAACGGAGATAAATATTTTTAAGAGAATGGTTTTTGTTCTATTCCGCTTCTTATCATGTTCAATTTCTCGATTTAGTCATTTTGGAACTTAATTATTTCATGAATTTTTAGTTCCTTTTCAGGTTTGATTTGTAATTTTGAATGTTCATAATGTATGTTTTCCAAACTTTGGAGGGGAGTGGAAAAATCAAAATTTTACTAAAATGATTTGATACATTTTAATTTTAATTCATAAATATAGTCTATAAGACCGGGACAAGGACAGCAGCTCGTTAATTATTATTTGTTCTTGGATATATTTTAGAGGATTTTTGCAGGTGTTTTGTTTATCATGACTTCTTCTAATTCTTTTGTTTCTAATTTAGGACTGTTTTCTAATCGTTAATTATCTTGATTTTGGTTTTGTTTCAGTTTTTAATATTTTTGAGTGCTTTTTTGTTTCTTTGGTTTAGTTTTCTGAAGTACTCTAATCAATGTATTATTTTTAAATGTTTTCCCAATTGCCTTTATTTTTTTGGTGATTTTATTGCCTTAACCGCTTCCTCCTGAGTCACAAGACTCAATCTTAAAAGATTACAAGCCTCATTATTGAAAATTTTCGACACAAACTCTACTTGATTCTGAATGGAAAAAACGTTCGTTAGGAGAGATTTGAGGTCCCCAAGGCGCACTCTAAGGCAATCCTCGTTGTTATTTTGATTTACGTTTTCATTCAAAAAAATTGACTTTTCCTATTTCTTTTTAATGTTCTCCTAAATTTATTCCTTGGAGGATTGTTCACAGTTATAAGACCTGGTCTTGTAAGATTACAAGCTCCACAATGGGGAGTTGTCAATACGAACTCAATTGTTCTTCGAAGAGTCATGAGACCACTACTTTCGTTGCAAAACAGGTCTAGAAAAGGCCTTGTAAAATAGCGCGTGGTAAGGGGCTCTTTGCCATTAATACAGTTGAGAATATCCCAAGTGACATCAATGTTATCCTATTGTGGGTAATGAAATGCTCCTCGAATTCATGAGCTTGGCATAGAAAGGAGTAACATTTTTTCTTTTCATATCTGTAAAATGATGCTTTCTAAATTCCGTTGTGAGTTTTCTAAGAGGAACTCTATTATTTCTTATACTTTTTTCAAATTCCTAATATTTTCATCTTGACAATAATTATGAAATAACTACAATAGTTCCCCTAAAATAAAATAGAGTACTTGGTACGAAGGGTTAAAAATACGAAAATAACATATAAACACGAAATAGTAGAGTGAACTACACTCTTCCGCAGAGTTGTTGCAAAATAAATTATAAGATTTTCACAGACTTATACTATAAGTGCAAAAACATGTCTCCAAAAGGCCATGTTCGCCTGCCCAAATTAGTCTACAACCCCATGCTCAAAGTAGGTGAACCCCCTGCCCAAAGTAGGTGAACCCACTGCCCAAAGCCGCTCTGCCGCTGGCAATAGATGCTAGATGGCAAATCATATTCTTCAATTTATCAAATATGAATAATAATTTAGACCGGATTTTTATTTACCTAATTTCATTTTCTTCTCATTTGACTGGAAATGATGTTTTCGAAAGTTCCTTTTAGAACTACTAATTAATAATATTTAAGATTACATTATTTTCCACCTTCTGTCAATTTTTGTTGATATTTTTAATTATATGCTAGAGCATTGTAGAATTCGTATGTACAATAAAATATATAGATTGTTTTTTTTAACTCTAATCCATTAGGTCCTAACATTTGTTACCTTTGAGTTTGCTTTGTTTTGTTTTGTTTTGTTTTTTCCTTGGCTTTTTTGTCACTTTGTGGTCCCCTTTTCATTTATCCCTCCAATTTCAAATAATTCTCTAATCTTTTATTTTATTATTACCCCGCATATAAGTATTTTTGAAATCGCTAAATAAGGGTTAAATTTCATTTGGTTTTGATTATGTCTCCATTTGTTTTTTTTTTCCCACAGATTATTATTTTAGACCTTTTCTTGTTTTGGTTTCTAACTAACTAAATTTTTTTTTAAAGTTTATTTATTTATCTTCTCATTTTTAGATTTAGTTAGTTTCCCGACTTTTCTTATTTTTTTCCAATAGTCAAGTATTTTTAACATTGCCGAGTAAGGTTTTATTTTTATTTCGGTTTTTATTTTCAGCATTGCTTTATATTTTCATTTGGTTTTCCTTCCAACTTCAGATAATTCTCCTATCTCTCATCATTTGTTTTATGGGTTTTTATCTTTTTTTATTTTATTTTTATTTTTGATTTTTTCCTCCTTATTTTTTTTTATTTTTTTTCTCTACCCATTTTTTGGAGATACATTTTCTTTTTTCTTTTTTCTCGCTTTCTATTTTTTTTTTTCAATTACTTTTATCTTCATTTAATTCTTTTTCCATATAGATTTTAGACAGCTCTCTTATCCTTCAATATTTAAGGTTTTGTTCTGTTTAGATTTTTATTATGGAACACTATGTTTATTTTATTTTTTTTCTTCTTCCCCATTTTTGGTCACTTTCCCGTTCTGGTCCTCCCATTCTATTTTTTACCTTTTTTTTTTTTTTTAATTTTTTTTTAATCTTTTTAATTTTGTTTTTTAATTTGTTTAATTTCAAAGTACAAATAAGGTTTTATTTTCAGTTGGTTTTTACTATGTCTTCATTTTTATTTTTTTTCCCTTCCAATTTCAGATTAATTCTCTTATCTTTTATTTTTTTATTCCCCCGCATTTAAGTATTTTTGAAATCGCTAAATAAGGTTTAAATTTCACTTGGTTTTTATTATGTTCCCATTTGTTTTTTTTTCCTCCCAATTTAAGATAATTCTCTTTTTGTGTTAATTCTCTTCTTCTTTTTTTTTTTTTTTTTTTTTTTTTTTTTTTTTTTTTTTTTTTTTCCAAATAATTTTAATGTGATGGGATTGTAGAAGAGGCTGCCTTATAATGGGCGCCAGTCAAGCCCCTGTGACCGTGGCGCCCATTCCCGCGCGGGATAGAGGGGGAGGAGTGCCCCCCTTCCCCCCTCTCTTGCCGTCGTTGCTGCTAGCAGGTAGGAGCGACGCCGTTGAAGGCCTCGGCGTTGGAGCTCATTGCCGCCAGCATGGGGGGCAGCAGCGAAGAGGGGGAAGGGAAGGTGTGGAGAGGACGGAGGTGCGAGGTAGAAGGGAGTCGGCAGAGCGACATCAACAGTGGAGCGACAGCGACGAGAGACAAACTCCGGTAAAGGATTTGTGCATTCAGCTCAACTGCCTAACTGAGCTGAGTCTACTTTGCAAGGTTTGAATTTCAGTTTGTTTCTACTTGCCAGTAGTTGTGTCAAGATGGTTGTGTAATTGGTTGTGTAAATGAGTGTGTGATGAACTGTATGCAAGAAGCTTTCCTTCAGATTTGTAGTAGTGCTTGCTGTGAAGTTTAGAATCTAAACATTGAATTTACTCTCTTTCCTACTTCACTATTTACATATAGTGCGTTGTTTTTAGCTCAGGTGCTGGGGACTCTAACAACTCTATGTTGTATTGCAGCCATGGTTGCTGGCAGCAAGGACGACGGTGTTCTCAAGCAGTGGGACCTCACTTTCGACCTGAAGGCTCTACCGCAGGATGTGGCGGACAAGGTCGTGGTGATTGCGCCCTTTCTTCTTGGTAGGAAGAGCGCAAACTACGACGTTGATTTCTTCCACCGTACACTTGGCCTCTGCAAGAAAGGGATATCCTTCACCGAGCTCAGCAGTGACAAGGTATGCAAGAAATCCTTGTTCATTAAGAGTTGGCCGGAACGACATAGAGGGCGCCACCACGTTGCTGAGTGCACAGACAACCAGGCTATCAAGGCTTACACACTCCAGCATGCGAAGGTGTATGGAGGTGAAGGCCCTGACAACGGGACATTTGGTACCTCCTTCCTTCGAGGCTGTCATCTGACCTTTGAGCTGGGCGAAGACGTCAACTGGGCAGAGAAAGCCGCGACCTTGCGGAAGGCACGTGATAAGAAAGATGCCCGCAACCCTCTCAAGCTCACACCCCCAGCCTTCAGAGAGCAGATCGAGGCCCTCATTGACGTGCTTGCTGGCCACATCGACGACAGACCCTCTGCTGGCAACACATCCTTGGCCATTGAGGGAGTCGGCATTGGACCTAGCCACGGGGTCCTTGTTACGGGGAGCAGCAGCAACGGAGCGCCTGCAGCAGAGGGAGCTCGGGGTCGCACTCGAAGCCAGCTCAAGTCGAAGGCGCCCTTGATCACTGAGGAGGAGAGCTTGCCCAAGTCTTCACTTGCTGGCAGCAAGGATGAAGACCGACCCAGCACGGATCCAAAGGCGAAGCTAGACCAGGCCAGGGCCAAGAAGGCAAGATTTCAGGCCGACCTCACGAAGAAGGAGGCTCAGAGGGAGTTGTTTGAAGGAGACATCAAGAACCAGAAGACCTTTTTGAAGGAGAAGGAGGATGAGGAGGTCCGGTTCTATGAGGAGATTGCTGCCCACCGTGCTGCCAGCAAGCTTGCCGGGGCCGCTGGCAACACGGCAGAGAAGAAGCGATTGGATGCTCTGGCCCGTCTAGGTGGTGATCAGATGGCCAATGCGAGCAAGGCTGCCGAAGAAGGCCAGCTTCGCATTGACAACAAGGAGAAGCAGATGGATGCATTGATGGGGGACATAGAGAGGTGCAAGGCCGAGATTGGTGCTCTTAGCGTGGAGATCATGACCCTGGAGCTGGCAGCGGCATTCATTCGCCCGAAGAGTGTGCTCCCACACCTGCCATCCGAGTTTCGAGCCCTCCCCATTCAGGTTTCCGACCCTTGCCCCTTCTGTGCACGGTACTTTGTTGACGCCGCTTGTGTACCCTTGAACTGCGGCTGCTTGGCACACCCACATTGCATGTTCGAGATTGTTTTCTCCCTTGACGCCAAGTGTAGCCGTTGCTGCCGCTCCTTGAGTGGGGGGTGGCTTGGGCAATGGGGATTTCCACTGCATGAGTCGGCTCAAGCGGAGCTCCAGCACCTGCAGGAGGTTCTCAAGTCCGAGGTGGGAGCACCAGACCTCCAGAGCCCCGTTGCTGGCAGCAAGAGGGCCGCTGAGCGCTCTTCTCCTCCATTTGGGGGAGGAAAACCAAGTCAGGAAGAAGACTCGCTTTCAAGAGGAGTCGGAGGCTTCGGGTCCGTATGTCATCGCCAAGATCTCCGCTCAGCCCCTGGTATCCGCGGCCGTGCTGCCAGCACGTGGAGGGGATGGCGATGGTGTTGCTAGCACCCAGAAGTCAGATGACCTCAGCTTCCAGCGGGGGACACAAGCCCCTCCACGCCAGGAGGCCGAGGACACAGCCACTCATGGTGGTGGACTCAGCTCCAGTACCACCGAGTCCGCGGGGACATCTCAAGACCCGGTTGGAGCTGCCCTGGAGAAGCTGGTTGATGTCATCGCGAGCTCAGTAGAGGCTTAGAGTCTGTGGTTTTTTTGGTTGATAGTGCCATAACGGATTAGTATTAGTGGCATTTACTTTGTGCCACGTTGCATTTGCATTTGCATTTGCGACCCTGATTTTCGACTCTATTTTCACAGCTGCGGTGCTAGCAAGTAGTTGCTGGCAGCAGTGTGTAAGTAGTTCCGATTGGGGGGGGGGGTGGGGTTGGGGTTAGAATTTAAAAATACCAAACCTCATTTTTTTTCGATACTTATGATGAATGTTATCCTCTTTGATTTCTATCTTGTACATGTGGCTGCAACATTGGTCGTGATGGTATGGAAGTCGCCTTGGTCGTGAACCCTAATGTGTGCTGACAGCAACATGTCCTAGAAGAAGACTTTCATTCATCAAGGGGGAAGGTTACATGATTGACCATATATGTACCATACATGATGTGTCAAGCACAAAGCATACTCCCTTACAAGTGTAAAGAATCATTCTGGCATTGGTCTAGTGAAACATGGAGTCATCTCAAATGCTGTAGGCAGACTTGTGAAGACCCTAATAGATCACCTTAATGCCGTGGTGAAAACGTTGTTGTCCTACACCTCCACTATCTTGATGGTTTTGGGAACCGCCACCTCACCAAGAAGTACACGCCTCTCATTACGTATGTTGATCTACATCAATGCCTCCAATAGAATGCGTTAGTACAATTATGCTGATACCAAGCAGCAGCACCTTCCATATCTAAAACCAATGGCGTGATGCTGCTTACATGTACCTTTTTTTCACGTGAACCGTATGCTTCCACCAGAACCATGTTGTACTCTTTGGGATCATCGTCTCCGAGCGTCATTGCAATTTCATGGCGCAAGTGGGATACATGCCAGTCCTTGCCCACTTCAAATGCTGGCATTGGTCTCCCTCTAAATGTACAGCAGACTTCTACCATCTCCACCTCTGGTAGATGGCAATCGCATCCCATCTGTTGTTGGCAGCACCCTAAAACCTTGTATATTGGAACCTGGTTTAGAGTGTTTGCCTGCCCACGTGGTACCGGAAGACAACGCTGGACCTTTTCACAACGCACTTGATAAAATCCTGGCCAATGTGAAACTTCTCAGCCCATCCAGGATTCATCAGACTACTTAGGAGTGCTTCCGACGGAGAGTGTAGAACGAAGAGTGAAGGAGTCCGCCGAATGCTGTCACATGCGATCGCAAACAAGTCCACCATAACGTGGACAGGCATAAACCATTGCTCATGGGCGAAACTACTGCTAGTGGACGCTTTCATCGCATTCGAAAAATCTGCTGTCAGCTTCGTCGTGAAGGCTTTGGAGGTGTGCATGTCTGGCAAAGGCCACTCCACGTCGTTGAAACTAGGGAGCGGGATTGGTTCTATCCTCCCGTACAACGTAGGCTCTACCAGGGGAAAATATATGCCACCAAGGAAGAATGTACCCGTGTCCAACAAGTCTGTATGGCTCCGACCATTCCGCGTCGCCTCCCCAATCTCTGGATGGAGCACAAGAATGGGACTGATGATAGACGTGGGGTGCACCCAATCATCAAAGTGCGAGGAGTATAGGTAGTTTGCCGTGCATTTCCTACTTGCTGCCACAGCGGGATCCAAGCTTAATTGGCGAGGCTGATACGCATGCCGCACAAGCACCTTATCCAGGTTGCTTGCTCCACGCACACCAGGTGTCCATGAGAAATCCACGATTTGAGCCTTGAAGGCCCCTCGAAAATTATCTCCACCATGCCGCCTTGCCTCTCTACCCCAAGGCCCTTCCGGCTTTGGTTGCAGCAGAACCCACGAATCCCGGTCCAGCCTCATTGGGATCCAATTGCCATGGACATCTTGATCGTTGTGCAAAATTACGCTCTGAACTATCGATTTTGGCCGTCCAGCCATGCTTCCCTAAACCCAAGGTATTGGGAGACATAGAAATGAACTATAACATCTCCCTTTCGTACCAACCAAGGTCAGGGAACATGCTGCCAGCACAGCGAAAATCAAATTTGCATAGTTTAAGCACTTGAGGAGAGCAAAATCCTGAGTTCGTAATTAGAGATGAATTTTGAGGAATTCATGCCTAGTCAAAATGTTGCCCTCAGGAGGCAGAAAAGCTTGGATCATGTCAAGACAGGGAATTGATCATATTGAAAAAAAAGTTACCTAGTTTTGTAGCTCGCTGGCAGCAAACGGCACATTGAGTTGACAGCGAAGAAAGCCGCACTTCCACCTTGATTCAGCAAGTAACTACTCAAGCACAATTCGCTACATGAACAACATCCACAACCCCAAATCACCTGGTCAACTCCCAGCAAGTGCCAACTGTTGCTGCCGGCACCAAATTTCCACAATCACGTGTTTCTCCCTTCGCACTAACCCACACCCACTCTCCCAAATCAGCTGGAATCCTCTCAGCCCCAACTCCCGCTGGCTGCAACCAATTTTCCAAGTGCGTCGCTTCTCCCGTAGCGCCGAACACCTGCTGGCTGCACTCACTCTCCCTACAAAGTTCAAAAACTTCGGCACTCACTCATCGTCGGTGGGGGAGGAAGGTGGGCGGACTCATAATTTCCTCGTTCAAAGTGCTGGCAGAAAGTTTGCTGACATGAGCAATCGGCTCGGGATCCGGTCCTTGCTCCGCCAGTCCGCTGTCAGCCCGGCACTGTAGATGTGCCCTCCACACGCCTCGCTCGGAGGTCATTGGTTCGAGCCCCCGTGGCGGTTGCTGGCACCACGGTGGCACAGCCAGTGCCATGTCAAAAAGCACGCGGGCAGCGCCCGTTTTTTTCTCTCACGTGCCGCTTACACGGCCTTTTCATGACCCCATTTTGTACTTAATGTAAAAACTCCTCGCCTGGGTCGGATATGAATCCACTGTGCATTATCACTCTGTATACGGCAGATGACGTTGTGGTGCTCCCAAAGCCTCTGAAACTTCTGTCTGAGCTTGGGGCGCGCTTGAGGTTGGTGACGAGTACTCCGTTCCCACGAGAGCCTGGCAAGATCGACTATGGCATCCCAGAGGATATAGTCCAGCCGATCTATGGTCCAGACCTCATTCCGAAAGATAGCAGCATTCCTCCGAAGCCAGATGCACCAGATGGTGGTCCCCCGAATGAGTGACCAGGTATCTATCAAGGCGAGAAGGTTATCAGGAAGAGCCACTCCCTGGAAACATTGCTCCCAGGTGAAGCGATGCCAGGGCATGGTTGCCCGGGGAATAGCGGCGAGAGCATACAACACAGACTGCGCAAATTCCCACGCAAGTGTGGCCGCAGCACAATCAAAGAAACAATGAACCAAAGATTCAGGCTGACCCAGATCACACGATTGGCATGCAGCTGGAGTGAGAGGTTGAGCCCTATGGCGCCACTCGTTTACGGCAATTGCCGGATGATATAAGCTCCACATGAAACCTGCTCCTTTTCAGGGTCGGGCGGCCGTCCAGAGGGTACTCCAGTCTAGAGTGTAGTTCCCCGGTGCAATTCCAACCCATTTCGCGCTTATTGGAAGGCTAAGGGAAATTGGTTGAATTTGAAAGCGTGATGTGCAAATTCTTTTTAAAAAAAAATGAAAAAAAAACAAAAACAAAATAATAAACATACATAGGACAGCTACTGCTTATATCAGTTGCTTTTACATGTCTGTATGAGCCAGAATTAACATAAGGACGGCTCAAGCATCCTGACCCTATCCTATGTAGTCCTATGTAGCCGTCCTCTAGGAATGTATCATGTTCCTAGCCATCCTGCTCGACCTTTCTTTTCTTCCCAACGTTACCGCCCTTGTGTCTTGACCTCTCTAAGAAACTTGGATGTCGTTGTGTGTTGTTGTCACACTCTCCTGGTGCAAACTGTGGTTGGAAGAGGGGATGTAATAACCCAGCTTCAGCCTTAGCTTGACGATAGAAGATCTTCCCCCTAATAGAACGCACCTGCGCTAGTGCAAACACTGTGAGTGATTTGTCCTGGTTCACCAACTCTTGAATCTCTGCAAACTCGGCTAGGAAATCACGGTACTTTCCGTTTGGACCACTTGTCAGAGTCCGGACACGTTCATCTAGAGGAGCTTCCTCCCTAGCAACGACTATCCTACTATTCTTAAACGCATCAATATGGGAAGTGTCCATACTAGATTCAATTGTCCCCTTCAGCGTACCACAATGTCTTATAATAAGGGCGTCATCAATGTCAGGATGTAGACACTTGAAAACCTTGGCGGCGTGTTTACAAATGTTACCTCTCATTCCCATTGGACAGTCGCATTGTGCCCAAACTGAATCAGGACAAGTCACTGTCCACACTGCTAGGAAATTGTTCACAGAAAGCACCAAAGCAATGTCCAACTTCTCGGGATAGATCGAGACATTATCATCTAGAATCTCCCGCGCTCTAAGTACTGCCCCTGCAACAATCCCTTCCGCCTTCCTGTTTTTTATGAAACCGTAAAGCTTACATTGGACGCCGTATCCGTAGTGCATGAGTACATCCCCCACAAGATGGTAGACCAACCAGTCCATACTTCGTCCCGTGAGCTTCTGTCTGGTCTGCACCAAAATGGACTTCAAGTTTGCGTGATATGACTCTATAGCAGCGTTGGTGTCCTAGCCGCAATGAGGGAAATTCCTGTTCGCAGTTACCCACATGGCAGTTTTCCCACTCCAAGTCTCTTCGAAGTACGAGATGAAGGCTTCTGCATCAGGAAATTTTTCACGAAGTAACCCTATCTTCACCTTCGCTTTCTGAACAGCGATATCACCTTCAACCAAATCAGGGGAGTAGATTATTTCCTCTACAGCTTTCAGAACCTAGACACGCAGGACGTCGTCCTTGATCTTTTGGACATCGTTTTCTTTCCAAGCCTTCCTCACATGCCATAATCAGAGCATTATGGGCAGTCGAGGCCAAACATTTCTGGAAGAAAAACAAAACACCTGGTTGTAAGTACCAAAATGGACAGAGTGAGAGTGAGACGTAAATTAACAGTGACCATCATAGCAGAGACCGGGGAGAGGACAGTGAAGTACCCAATTGCGTTTATCTCCACCTGAGCATTGTCTACGATAAAAGATCCAGGCTCCCAATCTGGTCGTACAGCCTTACAACGTTCATTAAGTTTTTCAAGCCACAGTTTGACGTCCTTCTCCTTCGATTTCCCGATGATAATAAATGCAACAGGAATGCCGTTCTCCCACTCGTCAAAGACCATGACACTGTACAGCGGATACTGCAGAGATTTGAAGCAGGACACGTAAGAGTAAGGTACAGTCCAGGACGTAGCAAAGTGCTCTTAACATTTCAGTCCAGGACGACAGATACTGACCTGTCTAAGGAAAACGGGGGAATGGAAATGCTTTGAAAAAAGAAAGGGTAGATCATACCTTCAGTTCGTTAGTTCCAAATGTTGCGTCCATTGCAACCTGCCTCTTATGTCCATACCAAAGCATCATTTCTAGCTGCCAAGGTGTCTGGATACCGAGACAGAATGGTGCTTCCTCCTCCTCAGCAGTAGGGGCAGCTTCGTTTAAATTGATGTTACCAAACTCGTGGTAATGGAAAACACTATCCTCATTCTCTTCTTTCCACATCCGCACACTCTAAGGATCTTTGGCGTGTTTCTGCCATAATTGAGATGCTCTTTTTTTGCACAAATTGTAAACATCATCGGGCATAATAAATGTGTCTCTGCAACAGGGCCTGTTCTCTTTGGCGCACTCCCATACTTGCTTCTTGTGGATGGCCATTACCTGTGCAGGAGAAAACCCCTGTGCCAACATGGTTCTAATCCAATTTTGTATTTTCCAGGACAGCCTTGCACCTAAGGCGTCTCTCAATCCTGCAAAGCTACTACCATGACAGGGCTTTCCCTCACTATTGACATGATTCATGTTATGGTACTGTATCTCACAGAGGGTGCTGTCCATGTACAACTTTTTTGCTACGAAATTGCACTGGCACCGTTGTTTCAAAGTCATACCAGCTTGAACCTTGCTAGCTCGACGGATCCTTCCAAGCCCGACCTTTGCTGGAACAGGAATCCCGTCCTAGAATGGAGCATGCTTATCCTCATCATCTGAATGATCCGAATCCTCTGCTGGAACTTCAACACAAACCTGCGGAGGCAATGGTCGTTTAGCACCCTTAATTCTCTTTGCTTTAGCAGCAGCGAACTTCGCTGCTTCCTTTGCGGCCTTCTTTTCCTGCTTCTCAACTCGATTTCTAGCATTCTTACGATTGGTTGACAATTTCTTCTTTAAAGCACTCGCAAAAATTTTATCTACCTCGTTCTTGACTTCCCTTGTCCTGTCAAGAGGGCCGTACTCACAGTGAAACCTGTTCCATGACAGATCCAATTATGAACAACGGAGGTGTAAGAACTCTAAACAATAAATCCCTCTAAGTAAGCCCGTCCTGGGAATTGCGTAGAAGTCAGACATCAGAAACAAATCCCTCGAACTGCTACGAAACAAACTCAAAGAAGTCCAGCAAATAAAACTTACTTGATTTTTTGCTGGAAACTAGTTTCCTTCGCATTCTCACCTTGACCGGCCTTGTTTCCTAGAGTGGGGACCTCATTGAAGGTGCACGGGAAATCCCTCATGCTCTCCTCACCCTCAACAAAATCCCCTAGCCGATCCCATGGAATAATCGCACGAAACGTTTCTCTAAGCCTACCGCGACCATTATTTGTCCTCCCTTCCCAAGCGATGTCCGTCCTGTCGAAAGGCCCATCTGGCGGGATTTGCAACCTTGCACGGAGTTTCTCCAGAGCAACAACACGTACCATGCTCCCCCCACTCGCCCTGGCCGCCTTCTTGTCAGTCGCTTGTATACCATCCTGCTCATCTCCATCCTCGGCTTCGGAACATCGTAAGCATTCAGTCCCTTCGAATTCCAGTGTAAAGGAATCATGATCCGCAACAAGGTCGACCACGTCGACCTCCATGGCGACTTCCAGGACAACGGCGTGCTACGTGGACATTGGACCCAGGACGGCGTCTGCTTGCGCAGGAGCACGGCGGGACAGCATGCGCACTATGCTGTTGCAGAATCACGGCGAGCAGCAGCTCTGCATCACGGCGGCGGGGAGGAGACGGAATGACCGCGCTAGGGCACGGGGGGAGAGGGGGGGTGTTGGGCAGGGATGCGCTGGAGGGATGACGTGGCGCGGTGGTGGGCCCGGACGGGGACGGAGCAGACGGACGAGGGAACCCTGTCGAGGGCGACTCGCGGGTCGGGGATCGGGGCTTGGAAGACCCCGCGGGGGGGGTCTCGAGGGGGAGGGAGTCTCGGGCTGCCCGCGAGGCAGCGCAGCCCACGCGAGGCTTCCGTAGGAGGCTCGTAGCAGTACAATACGGCGATCCGTCCAACATTCCTTGTAGGGCGTGATGGTTGTGACAGAGAGAAATTCCTATGAAGATTGAATTCTTGGAAGGGTTCAGCAGATCTGAGCTGCTCATCGAATTCCTTGTGTAACACACTAGCAATCCCTTTCAATTCCTAGAGTCTCTCTCCTCCGCTCATGACAACCAGACGTTGTCAAAAATAAGGTGAAGAAACTTTATTTCAACGCCTCTTCCCTCCTTTCCCGTCAAAGTAGCATTCTCCATTCTCCTTCACCAACTCAGAAAATATTCTACAAATTCACAATCAAATTTGACATTGCCTTAAACCATCAGAGTTTTACAATTCCTTTCGAAGCTCACTCAGACCATCAAATTTGTTTCAAAAAATATCTCAGTGTATAGACCCTCCCCTAAAATCTGATTAAATCTTGATCGGCGGTCAACTTGATCGATCATTGGGCAGGAAGAAAAAGTTTCATAGAGGGGGGAAGCACAATAAAGTGGACCACAAAAGTGGACGTCTCATTGCGAGTTTCAGCCCTTTTGCAAAAATTGCACAAAAGTTATGGAAAGATGTAATTGAAGTTAATTTTTTTTGCTAATATGGATTCTCAACTTGTTTTTGTACAACTTGGAAAAGTTTCATGCAAAGTAGACCAGGGTTGTCACGGTCGTCCGGGACGCTCGGGACGTGGGGACGTCCGCGGACGTCCGCCAGCGCCAGGGGACGTCCTGTGACTTAGAAAAAAAAAATCACCCGCATAGGTTTCACCCCGGGGTGAAACCACATCTTCTACGCGGCGGAGGGGTTGCGGGGGAGGGTGCGGCCGTCGCCGCGGAGCGGGGGGGGCCGTCGGACGCGTCGGGAAGGGGCCGTCCCCGGCGACGGCCCCTTGCCGTCGCCGCGGTGGGGGGGGCCGTCCCCGGGGACGGCCCCTTGCCGTCGCCGCGGTGGGGGGGGGCCGTCCCCGGCGACGGCCCCTTGCCGTCGCCGCGGTGGGGGGGGCCGTCCCCGGCGACGGCCCCTTGCCGTCGCCGCGGTGGGGGGGGCCGTCCCCGGCGACGGCCCCTTGCCGTCGCCGCGGTGGGGGGGGCCGTCCCCGGCGACGGCCCCTTGCCGTCGCCGCGGTGGGGGGGCCGTCCCCGGCGACGGCCCCTTGCCGTCGCCGCGGTGGGGGGGGGGGCCGTCCCCGGCGACGGCCCCTTGCCGTCGCCGCGGTGCGGGGGGGGCCGTCCCCGGCGACGGCCCCTTGCCGTCGCCGCGGTGGGGGGGGGCGTCCCCGGCGACGGCCCCTTCGACGGCCGTGACAGTCCATGATCGGACGGCCCCTCGTTGACTTACGGCCTCGACGGCCGTCCTCCGTTGATTTTTAGGGCTTACCCCTTGGCATTTCAGGGAATGAGTATAAAAGACCCCTCCTGAAAGTTGCCATTACACTTCTGAATTGTACTCCATGTGCTACTAGTTCCACTAATATACGTGTGTATCTGTTGCATGGTGAACGGCGGCGTTCAGAAGAGTGTTGAATTGGAGCTTCTTCGGAGGCTCTAGTTCTCTTGAGGACGTGGTACCCCGATTTTTTGAAGTTTTTCCAGGCGATCTATCAAGTGCACCAATGGCGTCTAAAAGTTACTCCCCATGGTATACCGAAGTCCATATGAGCGATGCGGAGAAGAAGAAGACTGAGATGGTTCAATGTATGCTATGCAAGAACACTTTCGCAAAGAGGATTGAGCGGATGCTCAGTCATTTGGGCTATGACAAAGTTCTAGGGGTACGGACTAGTGGAGTAGGTCGTTGCACTAATTTGTCACCCGCTATATTGTCCTTGTTCAAGAATTGCGGTGGCAAATTCCCTAACGACTCCAGAATATTCATGTCGGAGCAGAGTACTTCCCCGGTGACTCGTGGCAATATATCCCCGAGAGTGAACACTCCCATGGATGTGGACTCATGCGCTGGATCCCGGGTTTCAACTCCGAAGAATGAACCCGTTTTAATTGGTGAGGGTGTACCTTTCATTTCCACTTTTCCGGGGGAAGGTAGTGGACCGTTTCCTCCTTTGAAGGCAAAGAGGCAATCTACCCTTCAAGAGGGCTTCGAAGAGACTCAGAGGCGGGAATGCGACAAAGCATGGGCCACATTTTTTTACGAGAACAGTATCTCGTTTAACGTGGCTCAGAGTGCCTCTTTCAAGGACGCGGTGTTGAAGACGTCCAACATGAAGAGATCATACACACCTCCATCTTACCACCATCTCCGAACAAATTTACTAGCCCAAGCAAGGACTGATTTGGAGACTTCCTTGAATGATAGGATTTTTTCAAGTGTTAGGAAGTACGGGGGAACGTTGGCCCTGGATGGGTGGACTTCTGTAAGCAGTCGCCCTCTAATAAACGCAATGCTGGTATCTCCAGCTGGTGAGTTATTCTTGGGAGCCGTTGACACGAGTGGGAAAGAGAAGGATGCTGTTTTCGTAGCAACCGTCATTGAGAAGTTTATCCAACAAGTTGGAGAACAGAACATCATTCAAGTATGCTACGATAATGCTCCGGTGATGCTTAATGCCGGAAAGTTGGTCCAAGCACTCTATCCATCCATATTTGTCCAAGGATGTGCTGCCCATGCGATGGACCTTTTGTTGGAGGATTGGAGTAAGATGAAGTGGGTGAAGGAGCTCCTAGATCGGGCTAAGAACTTGGTTAAGTTCATAAAGATAAGGCAAATGCCACTCTCGGTATTTCGAAAGCACGAGGCAAAACTTAGCTTGCTGATGCCTGGTCAGACTAGGTTCGCATCGCACTACATTATGATTTCGCGTCTACTGAAGGTTCGAGGAGCATTGGAGCAGAGCGTTGTGGATCCTGACTGGAGAAACTACGAAACGAAGAAGACCTTATCTGCCCGTGACAAAGCGAAGATCTCACGCGATGTTAAGAGGGTTGTCTTGGATGACGTTTTCTGGGAGCAATGTGCAAACTTCAAGTGGATGACGAGTCCCGTTGTATATGCCCTACGAGAGTTTGATGCAAAGGAATCGGCATTGGGTAAAGCCTACGTTGTTCTCCGCAACCTTGAGAAGCATGTTCTCTCTTTACGCCATGAGCCCTTCAAACTAGACTCAGACAATGCTGATTACTGCGAGGACTCATTTTACGAGCGTAAAGCCATGATTAAATCACCCTTACAGTGTGCTGCTGCGCTTCTAAACCCTTATCTTATTGACGATGAGGACCTTCGCAATGATACTGATGCAATGGCATCGGCGAAGGAGGTCTTGTTGTCGATGGCTCCTCCGACACTGAAGGAAGTGGTCATAGAAGAGTTCTTTGCATTTCGTGAAGCTTATCCTCCGTTTCGTGACGTACGTGAATCCTCTAAGTCACAACTGCCGCCTTCTGGTTGGTGGGATATATACGGATCCGCTGGTAAATTCATTTCCCCAATTGCAAAAAGGATTTTAGCTCAGCCCCTGTCTTCTTCTTCATGCGAGCGGAATTGGAGTAGCTACTCCTTTGTCCACGACAGGAAGCGAAACCGTTTACTTCTGGAGAGGGCTAATGACCTCGTGTTTGTGTATACAAATTCCAAGATAATTTCCCAGTCCAAGTTGAGTGCCTTAGGCAGGTTCTACGGGGAGTTGGAGGGGAAGGAGGATCCGAAGGCCGTGGAAACCGAGGATGTTGACTACTCTAGTGAGTCTGATGTTGATCTACCCTTCGATGATCTATCAATTGACCTCCCCATCGAGGCCCCAGTCGACGACCTTGAGGTGTCTCCGAAAGGAAAATCCCGTTGTTCTCCTGCGCCAATGGAGCGTGCTTTCGAGTATGATGATGTCGAAGAAGAAGGTACCAACGAGGAGGATACGATTCCTCTTTCCTCTTTTTTGAATGGAGACGGTTTATTAAACAGTGATAAGATTCTCCGGGGAGGATCCTCTCATACTACCGTGGATTTGGTCATACCAAAGAAAGAGGGAGACCCCACCATTGATACTTCTAAGGTTGTTTCTCCAAACTTCAACCGCCTGAAGGACGATATGGTTCCACCCACTACAAAGGAGGATGTGCCCGTACCCGTATCGGGTGCATCTCGCACATTGTTTGGAACTGCAAAGACTAGGGTCCAAGTTGGTGGGTTCGAATCGTCCACGAGGTTGGTTGAGTTGTCTAAAAAAATGAAGGCAGATGCTAAGGCTGCTGAAGTAGCGGAGAAATGTAGGAAGAGATTGGTCATAACCCGACAAGCGGACCCGGGCCTCCTCTCTACTGATGACGGACTTCCAATTGGGAATCTCTTTGGGCCGAAGTTGGCTTTGGGAAAACCGGACATATTTCCTGAGAAACCCCCTGCTAGAGCCACGTCCAAGCGAAAGGCTGTAGACAAGACTCAGAAGGTGTTGGCTTTCAATCCTGGTAGGCCAAAAACTCCTTTGGATGACCCGAATGGCCCAAAGAAATTCCTGAACCCATTCGAGTCAAAGAAGAAGAGTAAGGCGAGGGTGAAGAAGGTACGCGAGAGCGATGGCGATGACGAATACGATTCTTCCGGTCCTAGTGGGGCCGAAGTGAAGGGCGACAGCGATTATGTGGCCTAATTGGACACGATAGTTAGAAGGCGGCATTTCCAGTGCACCACCCTAGAATGCCACTCTTTTATGAATGTCCATTTCTAGAAACCATTATCATATTATATCTCATTTAAGCGGTGGTGCTTGCCTCTTCAATATTGTCCTCCACATTGTGTACTTATTTTTACTTTGATTGTACTTCTCGCAATTTCTTTCTCGTAATGAATGTACACAATCTACATATGAAGTTCGATGCATCTAAGTACTAACAATTCTTTCAACACAAATGCAACTCCAATAAAACATAAATGAAATTGTATTAAAACCAGAGGTAATTTTTGCAAGTACATATAGAAGTAGTGTAAAGTCCATACACCGGGCTCCGCAACCAATATATATATATATATACTGCTCTAAATACGACTATCACCCAGTGTATTGTCACATTAACCGTAGTAATGCGGGTACCATGTCCAACGTAAATACTCTACTCAACGTCCATTGTTTGCATTTGACCTCCGAGTCTGGCGTCGCTGGCTTGGATGTGTAATCGTACCCCCCGATCGATATTCTTCTTCCACGCGATCCAAAGAACGACGATTATCTTCCCCCCATTCGGGATCGTCTTCATAAGGGTTGTCTCGATTGCGCTTCTTGGAATTCTTCCCGTTCCACAACTCCTTTGCCTTGTCAATCTTGGCTACTGTTTCTTGCACAATCTTCTCAATCCTATTGCGTGACCAACGAGAGGAATTATCCTCCGCACGAAGTGCCCTCCTCCAGTCGTTAACTATTTTATGAAGAGCATCGTCAAACTTCTTAGTGATCACCCAGTAGTCTAGGTCCGAATATTTGAAGGATTCCTCTGTAAAAGTGCGACGATGCTGAATGGCTTCTTCTAGTTTGGCCAATACAAGTGCCCTACCAACCGGGGTTCTGTCATACATCTTGTACTCATCAAGTTGGCCATAGTCCCGTTCTACTTCTCTTCTCTTACCGTCGGCATCTACCACAACTTCCGGTTTTGGAAACCGGAAGAAGCGATTGCGATGTATACTCCAATGTCCACCAAAGTTCCTACAAAAAAATTCTCGGTCCTTGGCATCCGGAATTTCACTTGCCCTCATCTCCACCTCATGGTCGTGAGTCATCCATGAAAAATCGTCCATTCCGGCATCGTTAGCCGTAGATAGTTGGTGAGTCATTGTCTCCGGGTTCCAAGCCAGTGATTTGCCCCAATCATAATAATTCAGCTCTTTCTTAGGTAGTTGGTCTAGTGGTAAATTCCACCGATCAAACTCATGCCCAGGCGGCATCACGTGTTGTAGTCCCAGCATCTCGTAAAAACGTGAACTAATTGGGGAGCGACACATAACACACTGTTTGTTGTTTAAAGCAGCCTTCGCGATGCAGGTTATGTGGAACTTGTGATTACAATTTCCCATCTCAAAGGCCCCTTCCGGCCCAAAATATTGTTGACAGATGGGACACGTTTCCTTCGAATATTCCTCCGACGGTTTGCGGGTATGGATAACCACACGTTTCGATTCATCCAAATGAGATGATAGTACATCGTACGGCATCCACCCCTCCTCGACCTCTAGCGCCCAGTCAATGACCCCTTCTTTATTTTTGGAACTATGTAATGTGCGCTCCATCATTTCTCCTACATCGCGCCATATCGTGATTTTTGTAGCATCCTCGCCGCCCTTGGCTGCTGCCTCGTTATACTTCTGTAAAGATGATTGGATAGCTTCTTCGACATCCATAGAAGTAATTGCACATTTCTTCATATCCTGTTGTGCTCTAGAGACTATTGTCTCCTTATCTCGTAGTTTGTGGACCCAACCAAGCCATGATAATGCCCTTATGGAAGATGGTGTATCATCAACCATCCTTATGGTGGTCTTTAGCCTTTCCAGTTCCGTACGGGCCTCGTCTCTTTCCCTTCTAGCCACCTCCAAATCCCGTAAAAGAATGTCTAATTCTATTGAATCATCCATTGGCCCTTTTCCTCTATCCTCATGTCCTGGTGTTGCTTGGCTAGAGCCAATGTCCAATGGAACTGGACCAGATGTCATTTTAGACTTCTGAGATGCCATCCCTTGTGTGGCCCCATCTCCACTTTTATTTGAAAATTTAGAAAGGCCAAGGTCATCGGAATCCTCACCATCGCTCAGTACTTCAATGATACGATCCTTTCCTTCCACCTTCACCACTTCCTTCTTCACCGTAGGCTTCACTTCTTTTGTTTTGTTTTTCTCCTTCTCTACCGGGTGGTAGATTTTGCACTCTTCCAATTGTGCAAAAAAACTCATCTTCACATGGTCCAACCTTCTTGTCAAACTCTTGATTTGTTCCGTTGCATCCATTAAATCCTTACTCAGAGCCACGTTCTCTTCGCCTAACTTCACACGGTCTTCCAGAAGAGGCTTAATGGAAGATGCCAAAGTGTCAAAGCCAAGGGCACCCTGTATCATGCCCGGAGTGATACTTCCAAATGCATGAGCCATATTTATGAGATCTGGTGCCATAGCGCCTAATACGGAAGCCCCTTCTTTCAGGGTGTGTGCAATCTTCAACACATTATGAATTTGTTGCACTTCCTCCGTGGTTCTTGTTGCAGCGTCTCCCTCTGTGGTATTCTCTAAGCCCCCACGCTGTTCATCAGAGGACACCTCCGTCAATTTGGTGCTAAAATCTAGTAACTCCTTCAATGATTCATTGTTTGGCATCGACTTCACCAGCTCCATAATCTCCGAAATGGAATGAACTGCATCCTTCGTGCTATTCTCTTCGGTACGCACTTGTACTATTGCCAAGGAACTTGGACCATCATCCACTGAACGAGAGTTGGAGCATCCGGCTTCCGCAGCCGTTAGATGTGTTGAGCAGTCATTGTCCACCTCCACTTCCACCTCATCTACGGCTGCCTTGCCCTTTGTATCGTTGGAAGATTTCACCGTGATTTCCAGGTCTGCTCTAGGAATAGTAGGGGCATTAGTTTCTGTGGCAACGGGGAACATCGTAGCGATCACATTGGCAATGGCAACGGGCTTCTTTTCCTCTGGACGATGCAGAGTTTCATTCTGTACTTTTTTTACTTCATTCTTCGGAAAGCTCTTTAGATGTGGCCACTGCCGCTTTCGGAACTCCGCTACAACCTTCTGTGCTTGCAAAGGATCGATCAGATATAAATCCGGAATGTCTGTTACCATCCATCCAATTTGCAACGGCCTGTCTTTCGTAGTGGGGTACGTACACCAACTAATCTTCCGCTTCAATATTAGCTCCGCATATACCATACTACAAATGGTATAATTGAAATGGCCTTTGCTGGGCTTCCGTTGCCCAAACATAGTAGTCCAGACTTCATATGCCCGATGCAAGAAATGGTCATCCATGCATAACCAGGGCTTGCAACTAAAAGTCCGTGTGTTCATCTCGTGTTCTTCTCGGGGCCACAACTTGTCAATGTGATACATCTTCACATACTTCTTGCACTCCTTGAAAGTCCAGAAAATCTCCCCTACAGATTCCCAGCCTTCTTCTGCTACAATGTTTTTGTTGTCTAGGATCTCCCAAGAAAAGTTGTGGCACATTCCCTTCGGCCTGTTCCTCTTCCCGGTTCCTCCAATCTCATCATGTTCCGGATCCGCCATAGTAACCTCGTTTTAAACAAAAACGATTTGGTTTTGTTTTAAAGAAAACAAGGAGTTGATAAATGACGTTTACAAAATAACGAATACAGAAAATTCAAAAACTCCCCCCCCCACAATAAAAAGGGACCCCCATCTCCTCACCCCCACGTACCAACAAGCCCCCAAGTGAATTGGGAAACTGTAGCAATAGGAGAGGGACTATTGAGGAGAGTGAAGTGAGGAAGTGGGGGACGGCCGTCGCCATATATGGCGACGGCCCCCAACCCTACGGCCGTCCCCCCGAGCCTAGTGCCGTCGCCCCCCGATCCTACGGCCGCGGCCAATGGCCGTCGTCCCGAACCTGACGACGGCCGTTGGGGGACGTCGGGTCGGGGGCCACGGCGACGGCCGCGGAGGCCCGTGCCTCCGCGGCCGTCCGATCGGGCCGTGTCCTCGGCGACGGCCGTCCGATGAAGGCCGTCGCCGAGGGGACGGCCTTGGAGACGGCCCCCGAGGGGGCGGCTTGCGGCCCTCCGATCGCGGCCGTCCCCGCGGCCGTCGCCGTCCGATGGCGGCCGACCGCACGGGGACGGCCGCGTAGACGGCCTTGGAGACGGCCGCGGGGACGGCACCGTCGGCGACAGCCCGCGGCCGTCCGATCGGGGCCGTCTCCAAGGCGACGGCCGTTCGATCACGGCCGCGATCGAAGGGCCGTCCCCGCGGACGGGCCCTCGCGGAGACGGCCCACGGCCGTGGAAACGGCCCCCGACCGTGGGGACGAGGCCGTCGCGGCCGCGGGAAATTTCCCTCCCCCCCCTTTTTTAAAATACAAATGAAAAAAACATATAATGCTACATCTTCCGACCACATATTACACTAAACCTGTTAATTTCTTTCACCAATTAAAATGAGAACAGCAGTTAATGTAAACACGAATTAAAATACTTCATGGTATGCAAAGCATCTAAATTCTTCAACGAGTCATTATTCCGTACGCTCCACTGAAGTTAATGTATGTGTCATTTATTCGAATCATTATTTCTGTTGTTTCTATCGTACGCATTTCAAGGTGGTCTATCATCGCACTCCAAAAGTTCCTTGCAGAAATCGAAGTCATCTAAACTTGTTTCAGAAATTGTAATCTAAATAGTTCTCCGTGGACCGTCTTCTTATTCTCCGCTTTGAATTTTTGTTTTTTTAAATACATAAGTGCTTCTATTATACTTTCATTAAACGGCTTCATATTATCAATTTAATTCGAGTTACCATCTCTTTATGTACTTTTAACGTTCCTCCCTCTATACAATTTCCACTTTCGAATATTGTTTTCATTTACCTCTTCTTTATTTTACTCTATGTTTAAACTTTATTCCCCTCTAGTTTATGCCCTTTTTTTAACGTCTAATTTGTCTAATTTAGAACTTCAACCCTCGAAGCTCCATAAATGTCATTTCGTGAATTTCTTCCTTTCATATCGTTTTGAACGTTCGTATTTCGATTTATTTCCTCCATGACCCATGTTAAAGTATATTTTACTAATTCGACCACTATTCCACCATTTTACTTGTTAAATTCTCTCATTCGTGCTTGTTAAATTCTCTCATTGTGTCATTAGTAAGTGTTTACTTTTGTACGTATGTACTATACATTGTACAAGTTAGAATCCCATTCCATATTTATATTTACGTTAAAGTGTATATGAATAAACATATATTTGTATAGAGTATAATGTAAATGTGTTACCTAATTTATTTATTTTATTTCATATAAGTTGCAAGGTACAACTCAATTCTGGGCGTTGGAAACTAGAATTGTTTCTAAAAACAATGATTTCAATTACAGTCGTTCACAAATTGGCAATATTCATTGACGGTTGAATGTTTTATGTTTTAATTTTGTTTTTTACTATTATCCCTTCCTCATCTCATAATGTGAGCTAGTGATTTTTTATTTTATTTTTAATGATAACACAGTACTACGGTATGGAAGTTTGTAAAATAAAAGACATTTGTAGAGGAAGGAGAGTCTTTATATTTCAAATAACTCTAAACCAGCCATGAGAAATTAGAATTGGACCATTTGTTATGAAAACAATGATTTGAGTTTTATTCCTCCCATGAATTGCATAATCCCAAGGGAATTGAATGTTTGTTTTGGTTTATTTCACTTTATTATTATCTCCAGTTTCTTTCATAATCTAAACTACTATTTATGTTTTTATTTTTGATTCTACCATAATACTAAAGAACGAGAGTATGTAAAATTAAAGAAATAAAACTAGGGTAAATCATTCCATTAAAAATTAGAGTCAAAGAATCTATATAAATATTTTCATTGTATACCACTAATCGAGAAGAAATTGGATCTATATTTCTAAGAGATTACCCTAAACCGTAAACCGGTGAAATATAAATGCAAATCTTTTAACCATTTAAACGTAAGGTGCACCGCATCCAAAACCAAGTGTGTACATCAATTAATGCGTTGAATTACTTCTAGTGCATTCTCTCCGCGATGTTCCTCTTATCATATTGTTGTTGACATTTACTCTTTTGATTCGTTAGTATAAAATGTTAATTCATTACCGTATGCTAAAACATGAGTACCTTCGTTTCTTTAAATGACAATTGGTAAAAACTGTTTCAGTGTACCCACAATGTCTACGGTTCTTTCCATTCAATAGGATATATATTCTTCTTCATAAACGTGTTCACATTATTTGTAGATCCTAGGGGGTTATCCACCCCCAAAGAACCAAAATATCACATAGTTCATTGGATCCCAATTTCAAACGTCGACCCCACCTCCCCGATCACAGGATCTTCAGGACATTCCCCACAATATCCGGGATATGTCTGAATTTTCCATTTGTAGGAGATATGCTGTCCAAACAATCCCAAGTGGGATTGTTTGGAACAAGAAGGAGGGGGGAGAGTAGGGGAGGAGAGGGGGGAGGAGAGGAGAGAAAACACAAGGGGAGGGGAGTTCCTTCGACCCCCCCCCACACGGCCGTCCCCGGGGACGGCCACGGCCGACCCCGCGTGGACGGCCGTCGGCCACGGCCGTCGGATCTTCTCCGACGAGAAGATCCTACGGCTGCGGACGACGGCCGTCCACGCGGGGACGGCCGCGGCCGACCCCGCGTGGACGGCCTTGGCCGACTCCGCGGTCGCAGCCCCCCGACCCCGGGGTCGGCCGCGGCCGTCCCCGCGGGGTCGGACAAGGCCGTCCCCGCGTGGACGGCCGTCGCCGACCCCGCGGTCGGAAGGTCCGTCCGCGTGGACGGCCCTCGCCGACCGCGTGGACGGCCGTGGCCGACCGCGGGGTGGAGCACGGCCGTCCCCGCGGGGTCGGACAAGGCCGTCCCCGGGGACGGCCACGGCCCACCCCGCGGTCGGAAGGGCCGTCGGCGTGGTCGGCCGTGGCCGACCACGCCGCTGCAGCCTCCGACCGCGGGGTGGAGCACGGCCGTCCCCGCGGTGGGCCGCGGCCGACCCCAGGGACGCCCGTCGACGTGGTCGGCCGTCCCGACCGCGGGGCGGCGGTCCACCGACGCACCCTTTGGGGAGCGGTCGCGGCCGCACGACCGGTCGCGTCCGCGATCGTGGACGGCCGCGACCGCTCCCGCGACGGACCAGTTACGGCCGTTGGATTCTCCATTCCCCGAGATCCAACGGCCGTAGGGGGGCCGTCGTTTGACCTAACTGGCTGCCTAGGGGTTCGGGCCAGCATAAATGGCTGGCCCTTCTTCCTTTTTCTTCACTTGGGTGCTCGTGCTACATGTGCTGGATTTACTTCAGCTCAGTTGCGTTCCTCCAAGCTTTTACTACTTCCCCACGGGTTATCGTGGGATTGTGTTTAGGGTTGTCCGCACCGTTTGTTGGTTATTATGAAACCAACAGTATAGTGCTTCATACGTACGGTTTTTTGGCAGGAGTTCTGGGTTTTGTTTTAGTCCTTATGCACTAGATATATACGAGATTAAATCAACTTTTATACGGTGGGGAGAAGTTACAGGCATTGTTACGAGGTTGGTACGATACACGATATTCACAGCTACTCGCTTACCGGACTTTCGCCATGCCTCGTAACGACCGGGGAGGACCCTCCACTCCTAAAAAGAAACACCCCTTGGATCCATACGCTACGAATGACCCTGATTGTGTAGCAGAGATTGGATGGGAGGGGGAAACATCACCATGGCGGATGGTAACTTGCAAGGAATATGTCAAGATGAAGCACCTCATGAAGTTGATCCCAGTACATCTACGTACCGAGGCTGCGGAGAAACAAGCAACACGGGGAGAAATCAGGATCGACAATTGTGAAAGTAATCATTTCAAAATTCGATACAACGAGGTTTTTCGAGCAGCACGAATCCAGAACTCCCGACCTCATATCATGTTGTATTCGAATATGGCAATGGTGTGGGCGGAGATAGTCTTACATAAGAGGGTTGACTGGACCACAGTCTCGGGCCTGAGGACAGATAGAATGAACAGAGACAGCATGGATCTTGTAACAGACTGGAGTGGACATAGCGATTGTCCCCCATTACATATTTCAAACCGTCGGAGTCCACCGGCACAAGATGCAGGAATACAAACTCTAGCCATCGAATATAATGATGAGGAACAGGAGAGACGTCGTTTAAGCTATGATGATGAAGACAACTATCGAGGGCGTCGCTCAAACGAAAATCCAAGGAATCGCAGAGGGCATCGTGCCAGAGAGTCATCACGTACCAACCATGAGGAGTATGGACAAAGCTCTGCCCACGGGGGACACCGTTCGCTAGATCGTCAGGACATGGGACCCCACGAACAAGGCTATGGCCACGGGAAACCGGGAGGAGCTGATTTACCCTTTGACTTTGCGGATAGCACGTATGGACCCTATGGGGGACGACCGTGGCCAGATTATGCAACGGGATCAAGATACTTTAGTAACTATGACGACGGCTGGTCGGAAATACCGAGTCCTCCAAGGAGTGCTAGTCCGCGCCATCGAACACCTCCGAGAGAGGTACCTCACGGTTATTCCCCAGATCGCGAAGAAGATACGCAGAGACTGGGACGTGATGATTACGCAACTCCCCCTCCATACCGCGGATATGGTGGTCATGGTACCCCATCTGCCCTATTTGCAGAAGATGATTACAGATCATCTTCGCGGACTCCGCCTGGAATATTTCCTCCACCTCTGGGTTATCACACCGACGGTACTGATCACAATAGCGGGGACAACCGCAACGTACTTCATCGCGATGACAGAGTACCACCTCCTCCTTTTGGATACCCTCCCGGTCGAGTTGTAAGAGATAGCTATGTTGAGGAAGAACTAGAGTTGGAGCGAACAAGGCAAAATTACGTACTACAGATGGAGAATCATGCGTTCCACCTAAGACGAGATAATCGAAGATTGATGGAGGAGAGAGAGAGACTTCTGAGAGCCTCCACAAATTCTGCAAGGCACGGGCCACAAGAAACGTACGATCGGGGAGGTCCAAGCGAACTCCCCAATGATGGGAACTATTATCATCCATATGACTACAATGGATTAGGGTGGAGGGGAGACTATTAGAATGGGGTGCATGGTAGTACTTTCTACAGCATCGGAGCGTACCGAGACTTTAACGTGGACTTCGCATATTACAAATTTACAACGGAAAGTAAAAGATGCAAGCATAGTATGTACGTAGTTTGCAGTTTTGTAGATGGAGGTTTAAAATGTACGGACTCAAGAATACTGGCACGTGCCACATTTTGCAAGTAGAATAGATATAATTAGTGTTTTAGAGTGTAGTTGTGTTGTCTTATATATTGTAGTTGTCTTCACATTTGACAAGGAATTTACCTTTTTAATATTCTTGTAGCCGTATTCGAAGTGCACATTACTATCAATATCACTATTTTTAAAATGACAACTTCCTATTGACATGGGTTATGAGTCTACGACTTACGAGCACTAGAATATAATGAATCTCAAGACAAGTATGCGAAATAATTTTCAATTATTTTTTTGGCTAAATTAATAAGAATATCGTGAATGATATTTTTTGATGGATGCATATTTATATCTAAGGTATTTGTTTGTACAGGGGATTATGAGCAATCACGTTTTGCGGCCCTTACGCTTTCGTCTTCACGAAAAGAACTTGAGTATACGCTTGCCAATATTTGTAAGAATAAAATTACAAAGCATAAATGTTACAATTCACATATCGCATAATTTTCATAATTAGAATTGAGAGTTTCGACTTTTAGGTAGATGTGTAGAGCCAATCCGTTTTCCTCATAATACAAGGGGTAGAAATAGACCAATCTTAGTACAGAGACCATATTTGAACCAAATGCAAGTAAACTTTATAAACAAAATATTGACCGGTGTACAAAAATTGAGATTCCAACATCTCATAATAATATAGAGTGTAAATAGGACAGTTCACTACTAAGAGCTATGCCCGCCGTCCGGTAACAAAAAAAACATTATGCTTTTATAGGAATACGGAAAGGTAGATATGTAACTCCATATCAGTAACCCTCGCGATAGTGCTCGATGGGAGTGGGCCAGTTGTGTGTATCCTCTGAAACGGTTGATAAGATGTCCGAGTCCACCAATCGTTCCTCTGTTGTTTTTGGCAAACTCTCTCAAGGTAACCTTCGAAAACCATTGCGAGTTCTCCGATATTCGGGAAATGGCGTGTTTCTACTGGCTCGGCTTCGTGGTATGCCGTGCACATGTTGCCCCTGTTGATCTTCGCCGCTATCTTCGCAGCTGCGAAATCCTCCGATGCAACCGTCAAATCTGGAATGATTTGAATATCTTGGTTTTCCTTGTGTACGTATACCACGCGAGGATCCACCCAGTATCGCCTCCTCATAGTCTCCTCCTTCTGATGGACATTCTCAAAAACCCAAGGCGACCTTCTGTTCTCTAGTGTCTTCGTCATCAAGCCCCAATCACAACCCCGATGTAGATCTTGGATTCATCTTCCGGAAAGTGAAGTAGGATGTTGTCCGGTGACAAGTCATTGTGGAGGTAACCGTATTTGTGTACGGCATCTATGATGTTACACAATGCCCAAGCAAGCTCTGTACGCTTACTTCGGAAAAGTTGGAGACGCTTCCCTAGAATCGGACTGTCGTCTGCATTCTCTCTGAAGATGTAGTCGATGGGGAGGTCACCCGGGGCCTCGTTGTCTCTCTGTAGCATGGCTCGAAGGGTCCCACCGTTCCACCAGAACATGAATCCCACATGTTCCAACTGATGAATGGCCTGGAAGCGGATGACACCAGGATGGGGAATCCTTATCGCAAGAGATTCATTGTTGTGGTCCACACGTGCCAAATCCGGCCTCATAGACCAATTGAGCGGCCGTTTCTCAGCAAACTCCCAGTACGGTGGGATTTGCGGGTTTCCTTCGATACGAACCCTACGTATGGTAGCATAACCACCTCTCTGGACTTCCTTGTCCAAGTAATAGAAAACTGCAAAGTCTGCCAAGATAGTCAAATGCCGTTTACGTAAGTCAGCCGCCGTCTCCATCCCAATCGGAGAATTCCACCAAGTAATAGACGCCCGTCGATGCTTTCTTGAGCTATGGGGCGCCATTAGTCTCGTGAAGCAATCTGCCTTTGCAATAGTATCCTTGAAGGCCTGGACTCCCCCCCTTTGCGCCTTTGCATACTTAGTAATAACCTCTTTAGCATTCCATAACGCATCGTGTGCACGTTGTGACACGAAATGATCGTAACCGGGCTTCTGTGTATCCGAATGCCAGCACGGATCCATCAAACGATCCCTAATCTTTGTCTCCATCTCTGACTTGAATTTCCTGGGCCCATCTTCCTCCTACCGAACATAACGACTATTCAATGAAACAAGGGTATTCTCCTGGTAAAATTCCACGATGAATGCCACAATATAATCCTTGCAATGTAAGCTCGGCATGTCATCGAATTTGTTCGCCCATTCCCCACATTCTTCTGCTTCTTATTCTTCGGCATCGTGGAAAGCCTTCAAGGCTTCAAGAAATCGTAACCGCAACTCCAAAGAACCCTCAATTCCCACAATGATTAATAGAGCAATACAAATCCAAAGGGTTTTAAAAAAAACCGTTTTAAAAATTCGAAAAGTCCCCCCCCCCCAAATGAAGGACCCCTTCCTCCCGGTGAGAACGACAACGGAGAAGGATCACAGTCCCCCCACCAGTAGCAATCAGCCTCACTCGAAAAGAGAGAAAAAGGTAAAAAATGAAGAGGCGGCTTCCCCTTATATAGGGGAAGCCGACCTCGCGGCCGTCCCCACGGCCGTCCCCACGGCCGTCCCCGCGGCCGTCCGATCTACGCCCCCGCGGCCGTCCGATCGGGCGCGACTCCGCCCGAAGGCGCCGGCCGTCCGATCGGACGGCCGCGTCGGGCGATGGCGCCGCGTGGCCGTCCGACCGACGCGGCCGTCTCCGCGGTCGGCCCCGTCTGCACGCGGTCGGCCACGCGGACGGCCGTGTCTCCCCGCGGTCGCCCACGCGGACGGCCGCGGGATCGGACGGCCCTCCGCGGCGGCCATGGTCGGCCGCGGAGGGCCGTCCGATCCAGTGGCCGTCCCCGCGGCCGACCGCGGAGACGGCCGCCCGATCGGACGGCCCACCCAGGCCGACCATGGCTGCCGCGGGCCGTCCGATCCCGCGGCCGTCGCCGTTGCCGACCGCGGGGACGGCCACGGGGACGGCCGCGGGATCGGACGGCCCGCGGTGGGCCGCGCCGATCGAGCGGTCCCCGATGGCAGGCGTCGGGATCGATCCGGGCCGTCGGATCCCGCGGCCGTCCCGAGGCCGTCCCCGCGGTCGGCCGCGGCGACGGCCGTGGGATCCGACGGCCCTGGAGGGCCGCCCACATCCGACGGCCCGCGATGTGCCAGCACGGCCGCATCTTGGCCGTCGGATCGACTGCGGCCGTCCGCAACGACCCGCGGCCGTCTCCGCGGCCGTCCCGCGGCCGTCCCCGCGAACGGACGGCCGAGATGAGGCGTGGTGGCGGGATCGGCCGATCGGACGGTGGGGAATGTTTTCCCTCCGGGGTCGCAAAATTATTACCGCGGCGTAATTCTCGAGCGTCGGGGACGCCACGTCCGGGACGGGGGACGTCCGGGTCGGACGTCTTGACGTCCGGAGCCGGGTCGGACGTCTATTTGAA